>RJWH01000378.1:149359-692390 GCA_004363575.1 Solenodon paradoxus
CTCCGCCCCCTCTCCCCTCTCCCCTCTCTCTCTCTCTAAGATTCAGATATTCAAGTCTTAGGATCCTGAAAAATGTGAGTAGCAATTAATACTCAACCTCAAGCAAGATCATTTATCATGTCAATAACCCACCAGGTCAATCACGATCGAGAAGAGACAGCTGTGATAAACACCTCAGATGCTCTCGACTGCTGATAATCAACTGGCCAACATGTAGCCCAAGAAAAGGCTTTTATCCTTTTATGACATACATGTCTTTACAATTGGGTGAACAAAACAATGAAGAAGAGGTGGGTGAGGCATGGAAGGAGTCCCAGGAAGGGATTTGGGACACCAGGGTATAGTATCCCTTGCATTCCACTCAGCAGACAGGCATGCACCCCTGCACCACCATACTCTCTTCTCACTGACCAAAGGAGAACTCTCTAGGGTCCCATTAAGACCTGAGGTTCTATTTAAAAGGGTGACAAACTCAGCTTCTTCCATCAGCTGTTTTATTTTTAACTTCAAAGCTGACTACCGTATCCCAAACAAGCCAAAGAAAATTAAAATAATAAATAAACATTCTAGGCATCAATACTACCTATTGCACTTTCCCTATCCATGTAATTTCTGTAAATCTAGCAAGGGAGAAAGTGACAAAAAAGTGTAGATTACAAGGCAGCATATATTCAGGACAAGGTCATTAGATGCCAACAGAAATGGTCTAAGGACACATGCATTTAGGAGATAACACAGCTCAGTGTGTTATCTATAAATCGTTCCTATTTGAAGTCTCCTCTAAGGCTCTCATGCACCCGCTGTGGTCTCTAGGCTTAAACAACTGCACCCTAAACATGGCACGGGGTGTTAATGGGAGAAGGCAATATGAAACAAAACATTAGCTGAATCTGAAATTGGGAGAAATCTGCATCTGTAAAACAAAAATGGTTCTCAAAGGATCATTGTTCTCTGTCGTAAAGGTAGGTGCATTCTGGAAATTAAACAACTGATGATTTTATTATCTAAAAAAAGGAAAATGTTCTATGGGAAAAACAGCAGACTCAGTGTCAGATAATAGAAAGCAGAAGAGTAACAGGGAGTGGGCTTTGGTGTCAGGCACTCTGACTTTGAATACCAGCTCCCACCACTCACCAGCTAGGTGAATATGGGCAAATCGTTGAAGCTTTTTGAGCCTCCATTTAAAAAAGAATCTATGCAATGGTCGTAGTACTATCTCTCTGAAAGATCCAGGGGATGATTCAGTCATTCATTCACTCAGTGCATAATTAGTTGAGTGTCTAGATGTGCCTGGCCCAGTGCCAAACACTGGAGATAAAACGGTGAGAGAGAAAGACACAGGCTCCACTGACATGGCCTCTAAACCTCTTTCTGATTTCCATGGAAGAACAGCAACAAAGATAAATAAGGAAAATGCAAACCAATTACAGGGACATCAAGTGATGGGGGTGCTATTTTAGAATTAACTCTCTGGTAAAGTGGTACTTGAGCAGAGACCTGAAACAAGTGACAGTGTGAGTCAGAAGGCTCCGTGGAGGGAGAATACTGAGTAGAAGGGCCAGGCAGGTAGAGGCCATGAACCAGAAAAAGGGATGCATTCAGCAAGATACTAGTGAGGGGACTGCTTCAGCACTTGTGGAAGCAGATGCCCCAGATGATGATGATGATAAAGATGATGGTGCTGGTGTGGTTGATAATGGTGGTGGGAGGGAGTGGGGTGGTGACGACTGTGGTGATGACCACGCTGTTAGTTCTAGTGGCAGGGACGGTGGTGGGCATGGAGGTAGCACTGGTACAGTGGGAGTCATAGTGCTGTGTCGGCCATGGCGGCCATGCTGGTGGTCGCAGTGGTATCGGCACAGGAGACGACAGAGGTGACGTGGTGAGGTGGAGGTGGTGCTCTTGGTCGTGATGGCACCGGTGCAGGCAGCAGCAGTGTGGTCATGGCTTCGCAGGGATAACCAAATCAGAATAGAGTACAAGCATGTGATAATGAGGATGCTGCTCGTGTGAGAATAGACACAGCCCATATTAATTATAGTAATAAAGTGACAAATTAATAGTGAACACTGTAGTGCTTAGAATCTTGATTTTCACTTATTAAAAATTATAGCTCTATTTTAGTTCTATCCTTCAGTCTAACATCATTTAAGAAAAGCTTCTCTCTGAAAATTCTATTTCAGTAATTAATGTGAATTTTTTTTTTCAAATAAAGATATTCTCTATGCATGACTGCTTTTTTTACCCAGCCATCTTTCTGTTGGTTTTTAGTCAACTAGTAGAAAGTTTGTGGTATTTTAAAAAGTGACTCCACAGGGTACTCAGAAATTTTATAGGAGCACTAACACGGCAGAAACAGACGATAGTTTCCATATCCAGGACAGAGGGGAAGGCGTTTTAATAGACAGACGTCTTTCTAGACTTTCAGCCATTAACTGTCTCAGGATGAAATTCTTCTTCACTTAATTAGTTATGCATATATATATTTTTAATTTTATTGACAGAATCACTCATACTGTGTGAATTTTTCTGCATCCCACCTTTTTGGTTGGTTTGCTGCTTTTTTGGCATAATATCAACTTGTCAAGAACTTTCTCTATTGATCTACATCATCTTGGAGCATTCATTTCATTGTTGCCTAATATTCTATTGTTTGATTATATCACAGTTTTTTCATTCAACTTTGATAAACAGGTGAGTAGTTGGGTTTATTTTTAAACTATTATTAACATACATAAAACTGATGGATAACATGTGTGTTTCCCATACACGTGCATGCAAGCTTTCCTAGGGAACAAACTCAGAGGGAAACTTCCTGAGTGCAGGGTACACACGTTCATCTTTACTGGATAATGCCTAACTGTTTTCCTAAATGTTTGTACCAATTAACACTCCCACCAGCATTACATAAGCATGAAATGTCATTTTTCTAACTTAGACCAAAATATTCTCGTTGCCACTGGGAATTCCAGATCTCAAATAACTCAAGTGCCAGTTCCATCTATAGCTTCAGTCAATTCAAAGCTGGCCTTTGAACAAATTAAGACTTCAAGAAATCTGAGTTCTGTTGAATTTTTGGCTAACTCATCACAATCAACTTCGCAAGCAAACAATACCCCCGTAAGAATCACAATGAATAATCACATATTGATGGCAGCTAATGAAGATGTTTCAATGAAAGCAAACATGCCTACAAAAATATTTTGGTTATCTGAATTAATCTGAACCCACGAAGCGGAATCTAGACATTTGCCCCTAACCTTCTGTTCCTTCCCTTATTTGGCGGCATTCATTTTTTTCTAACTGGACTTGCCAGATAAAAGGCACATGTGCACTTCTGAAAACTACAAAGGAATTTCCTCTCTCTGAAAAAAATATCAGTTGGGAAAACACTAATAAAAAGCCTGAAATTTGTATACTTTAAAGGAACAAATGCTAGGACGTGCGCTATATCTCAATAAAATAAGTTTTATTAAAAGTCTATCAGCTAAGTTAAATAAGTCAGTCACAAAATCCACTTACAGGAAGTACCGTGGGTAGGCACACTCACAGACGCAGAGAGGAGAGTGGTGGTTTCCAGGGGTTGGGGAGAATACAGGGAGAAAATATTGTTTGACGAGTACGCAGCTGCAGTATGACATGATGAAAAGATTTCTGGAACTGGATGGTGGGTGAGGGCTGCAAATGTAAATGTACTTAACTAAACCACTGAAAAATGGTTGAGATGCTAGATTTTATGCTGCATGTGTTTACAATTACATGCACATAAACACAAACACAATATAAAAGGTATGCATGCAGGTATAACATACTTTTGTTATATACATACTAGAGATACATGTAGGTATATACATGTCAGAACTAGAGGGGGCTGTGTTTTGTTTTCATGCTTAAGCAAAGAGAAGAGGTCTTTTTCTTCACATCACATGGGCTGTGCACCATAGATCGAGCACAGCGCCAGTTTTTTATCATTACAAGCAATACTGCATTTCAGTGCAGAAACGCTACAACAGCATATACTGTGTGTGAGAAGATAAAATCGTGAATGTCTAAAGTTACTGCTCACATTGCAACCTCAACACAACAACTCTGCAAAAACAGG
This sequence comes from Solenodon paradoxus, assembly GCA_004363575.1. NCBI lineage: Eukaryota > Metazoa > Chordata > Mammalia > Eulipotyphla > Solenodontidae > Solenodon > Solenodon paradoxus. The sequence goes on from RJWH01000378.1 coordinate 153,462, forward strand.
GGCTTACATTTAACAGAATATGCCACGATTCAAAAAATGCTGCCACCATATGCCCAAGGGGACTGAGTCACGCGTGCAGCTTAATTTGTACCTCCTGAATTTTCTGACTTCTGTATGTTTCAATTCTCATCACATCGCAGCTTCAACCTTTGTTTCTGCCACCGATCATATAATGCATCTCTTATCGTATGACATAATCTCTACCATGAAATACTTGTTTTTGAACAACCCAAGGTTCAGAGGACGGTTTTTAAAATGTGAAACAATAAAAACCGTCGACGATTACTGTAAATGGAGAAGCAGCCATCCCCCTTTGATACCATCTTTATGCCTAGAACCTTCCCACTCCCACACCCACATCCATCCAGCAAGCTACTTCTCTTCCTTCTTTCAAAGTTCACCTTAATTCACTTCTCTCTGACTCTGTAATGAAGGCAGCTGTGTTAGAACAGAAGGGGAGCAAGAGAAAGAGAGTACTATCGATCCAGAGGGCAAGGAACGAATGTCAATTTATGTCAAAAAGGGGGTAGATTGTGCCGATTACATTTTTTAACATATGTCTGTACAATAATCTATGCCTGATATTTCCACCTTTAAGAATCCACCACTGTTCCTGATATAGGGATGACTAGTCATAGGAAAGGGGCTACAGGATTCAGGCATGGCACATCTATCGTTTACAAGGTGCTGAGTCAGCTAGAGAATGTGTGACTCATAATTTCCTGCACAGAACCCGCAATCTCTCTGGAGAGAGGTAAGGCATTTATTGTGAGTAGCAGCTAGTAATAGTAGGACACTTTTCAATCAGCACATATCTGTTCTGCAAATATTTACTGAAGACCTACTAAACCCCAGGAACTATGCCAGTCATTACGGACAGAAATATGACTGAGACATGGTCCCAGGAGAGAGATAGACGGGGTTTTATAGTAACCACTTTATTCTGGAGCCATCAGAAGTCACTAGATGGTAAAAATAGCAGCTTTTCCCTCTCGAAAAATGTACCGAGCACATGTAATTAAATCCAGTTACTCAGTGAGCATGGTGGTCACAAAAGAAATATCTGGAATGAACACAGTGATATCTTCTGATGCTTTCCATTTCAGAATTCCAGTTACCCCGCATTCCAGAAACATGACTGCTCCCACGCCCAGCAAGAGGCCAATGACCAGCTGGCCCTCAAGCAAACTTGCAGCCATTAAAGATTTGAATAAAAATGAGTGATTTTACTAAGATCTAAAGACAGCCCCTGTATTTCCTCTTTCATAAAAGTCTTCACAATCCCTTTGTTTTGTCTGACAGATTCCAACCTCAGTAAAGACAGTGAGTGAGTCTTGTTTGTATGTAGTTTGCCCTGGGGCTTAACACAGGGCCTGGTATGTAGTGAGCAATAATATATATGTGTGTGTGTGTGTGTGTGTGTATGTGTGTGTATATATGTGTGTGTGTGTATAAGCATTTTTAATTAGCAGGCTGAATATGATAGCAAAACTGATCAATGAAAAGCTTGTTCAAATGATCATTTAAAGAGCAGGTAATGAATATAATCTATAATCAATCAACGAATGAGTTAAATCAATTTAAACATACTACTATGAGTTGACATACGTCCCCCATCAAACTTATATGTTGAAATCCTGACTCCCAGTCACTCAGGCTGTGTCTGCATTTGGAGGTAGGGCCTTGAAAGAGGTAATGAGTTAAATGAAGCCATATGGGTGGATCCTGAGTCAATGTGACTGCTGTCCTTGTACCAGGAGATTAGGACACATGACCTTGAGGAAAGTCCATGTGAAGACATAGGAGAAAACAGTCACATATAAGCCAAGAGAGCCCCCTGGAGACTCCAACTCTGACCTATGTTATTTAATTAGCCCAGTCTGAGGCGCTCTGCAACAGCAGCTCTGGCAGATGAACACAGATACTGAACCTCTGGTAAGGCCAAGCTCTGGTCTTGTAAACTGATGTAGGTTAGCAGAAAGGGATCTAGACCAGCAGTCAGGAGCCCACCTACCCACTTCTGGTTCCAGTATGACCTCTTGGTCAAACCCTCTTTACATATCTGGGTCTATTTCCTCCATTTAAGGTAGTTCAGATCCCACAAGCTCCAAGCGCCTGGTGACCTAGAACTGTATGATGCCATGCAGCGAACTTGACGTTGCCTTCTAGGACATGTGAGAACTAACAGTGAGATGCACTGGTCTTTGTCTGTATTCCGCCATTACCAGAGGCTCCTCAAACACCTCCTATCTTCTGGAACCACTTCATCATCATCACCCCAAGTACTAGATTCCTTCTCAGCAAGCAGTTCCTGAAACACCTTCTGTCTTCTGGAATCCTTTCATCGACATCACCCACCCTCACTCCAAGTACAAGACTCCTTCTCAGAGAGATCTTACCACAACCCAGCTCCACCAGACCACCCTGGGAACAGGGGGAGACCAACAGGTGGGCAGTAAGTTGATGCAAGCAGTAGAAGAAACAAGATCAAGCTGAACTGTCTGATTTCAGTGTATTCCAATCAGCAAAGAAGTGCTCATTGTGAGCAAAGATATTAATGAGCCGTGCAGACAAAAACTACCACAACAGAACAATAGACATCTTAATTAATTTTTTTCTCAAGCATTATTAGTGCTAATGATTACCAAATCTTCAACAGCAGCACAAATAAGGGTAAAAAAACTATCACACACCCTTGGCACCATTTCCGTAGTGACACCCTAGACTGTTCAGCATTCTTTTTTTTTCTGGAAATTGCCTTTCACACAGATGGGAGAAGCCTTGTTTCTACTACCAAACTCAGATATTCTTTTGTATTTTTAGGTTTGGTGTTCTGTTTTGTTGTTTTGTTTCTCATGACCAGCTGCAACCCTTCCCTAAAATCCATGAACTGCCTACTATCTTTATCAAAACCTCTTTTCTTAGATTCTCTCTAGAGGGTTTTCCTTACTAGTAATGAAAAGAGTATAGTGAGTAAAACCATATTTCAAAAAGAGAATAGCAGTAAGAATTTCTTTAAGATGCAAATCTAATTTTTGTAAGTCTATCAGTATTGCCTGTTTAAAGTCTTTATAACCCCCTGTGGAGGAGAACCACCCTTCTGGCTCAGGTGGCTGAGATGCTCGCATACATACCATATAAAGTCCAAGGACCCAGGTTTGAGACCCAGGGTCGGGATGAAAAAACAAATAAATATAGCCTCCTAATAAATACATATATAGATAAATATATACTACACAAATATAGCCTCCTAATGGAAAAGGTGTTTAAAAAAATCCTGACAATATATTAAAAATTATATAAAGGCTAAGAGGAGAATGCTCCTGAGACAGTGCCTTTCAATTCTCCTTTGTTATGTAAGTCACTATGTGTATATTGATAGAATTATGGAGTTAGAATGGGTGTTAGAACTCCACCTACCAAGTCAACTTCCTCCAATCCTAGATGTTTCTTCAGGCACTCTATACTCATTCATTCATTCAGTAAGCAGTTGAGTCCTCCTGGGGTCTGTGAGTGCAGCTAGGATAAGAGGCAAGTAGGCGTCAGCACTGACAAGCTGAACTTGTGAACCCAACTTACAGACTTGGTCATATCACTTAGCAATGCACCTCATACATGGATAAAGAAATCCAAGAGTCTAAATGAGTGATGACATTGTGGGCCGAATGTACCAACAAGCAAATGCTGAAACAGTTGGTAGGCTGACCAACGGGAAGTTAGAGAAAAGTTAACAGAAGCAAGCATTTCTATGCAAATGATGATATCAGAAGATAAAGGTATAAAGAACCTAATTCTACAAGTACCGTGCTTATCCGAGCTCACCTGAATGTGCTCATCTCTAAATTCGCGCCTGAGAAAATAAGCTATGCTCTTACGTCCCCAACTCTTGTCACTCAAGTGATGCATTATTAAAAACGAGCTTCTTAGGCAATAAACTAACATTTGACTAGTTCGTGAAAATCATAAACACTTAGAATACGAAGTAAAGAGATAAAGATACTTGTCAGAAGATATTAAGAAGATATAGCAATAAAAGGAAGCTGCTCATAGAATGATTCTAAATACAGAATGGTCAGATTGATGCTTAGAAGTGTGACTATTAATAGAAGTAATATTAGAGAGGTTTCATTATGTAAATAGCTCATATGTCTGCCAGAAATGTACCCAGCAGTAATTTGCATTTTCACTATAGCAGACATTTCAAGGCTTTCTCTCACTGAAATTATGAGGAACCCTTCTGTTGGTATATCATAGCTTTTATAATCACAATATAAAAGACCACCTATGCTCATAGTTGCTCTTAAATCACAGTAAGTGCTTTTAGATAAGAGAATACTTGCTTAGGTACTTGCATGTGCGGGCACTATGCTGACTGCTTTATGGACAGCAGTCCCCTGAGGCACAGTTATTCCCTTTATCATTTAGGGAATGGAGGCTTGCAGTGACTTGTCCAGGATTTCAGCTAACAAGTGATCGAGATGAGATCTGAACTCTTGTCTCTCTGCTTCTGAGGCCAGGAGTCTTCCCACTGTCGTGAATATCAAATGACTGACTCTGGGGGTAGTGTGACTGTGTGCTTCAGAAGTATACGTGGTATTCTGTGCAGAAACGGGTCTGGAAAATAGACACTTCTGGTATCTCGAGGGCACCCTCTTTGCCACTTGAGACCTTTGCATATTGGTGCCACATACTGGTCAGCTTTTAATGTGGTGCAAAGAATTCAAATCACACAGGCATCCCAGGGTGAAATCCTCTATCACTCCAAAGAGAGATCCTCACAGCCTCCCATCCTTAAGAACCCCAGCCTGGAGGTCTCACCAGACGCTGCATCAGCCATCAGTCTCTGCGGTCGACTGTCCTCACCACAAGGCATTCAGAAGCTAGGTCTCCAGAAGGACTGGCTCTTCTTTCATTCTCAACATTAAATTCAGTGTTCCGAAAGTCCAAGGTCATCATGCGACACCTTTTAGTCACAAAGCTTCATAGAATGGTTCGTCAAAAACTGTTTTGTTTCAGATTTCCCCTATTTATGTCCCCTACGTTTCCATTGTGGAAATTTTCACTTGCCATGAAATAACTAAATTCGAGTGCCAGAAAGAAAGAGGAAGGGAAGGAAAGCCCCAAAACAACCTACTCATGCTTGAAAATGGAACAAGAATTTCATGTGAGGCAGACAAGCAGTTTAGAATACATGTTCTGCTCTATGGTAGCAATTAATCTTATTACTTAACCTGTTTATCTCACATCATCTATCAAACAAAAGCAATAATCAGGTTGTAATGGGAGGTGACAGGCAGTACTCCTACTGGGGTACCCAGCACTGAGGAAGAAGGCTCCTCCTCTTCCGCTCTCTTGGGTTGCAAGGAAGAAATTACGTGCAATCTCCTTCATTCATTGCTATCCCTCCGCCTCCCCAGGAAACCCCCAGTCATCAGTCCTTTCTGGGGCAGAGAGGGAGGTACTGCGTCAGTCTCCTCACCCCCTACTGGTGACCCTGCACAGTTTGCTCATTGGTCCATAATGCCACAGAGAGCCATTCTGAGGATTCCACATATAATACGCAGGTGCGCCCAGACATTTAAGAGAGAGGTATGTGCTAGGTTACACTACTATCTCTAAGAGATTGCGGGCCAGAAGGAAGATGCCAAATCTTTGCTCTCCCAAGTTCTGGTCCGAATTCTTACAGGTAAGATTTCTGGCAATGCAACATTTCAGAACCACTGCCACTTCCCAGAGGCGGAGCAAGCAGGCAGACCCAGACCTGAGAAGGAAACACTGGGAAGGGGATGGGGGCTGCGGGGCCCTCACAGTCAGAGGGGCCCTCACAGTCAGAGGGACCATCAGTGCTGCTTTCACAGTGCTCCAAAAGGCGAGAGAGGCTTTCAGAAAAACAAACATGAGGTATCATGCCAGCACTAGAGTTTCATACACACCAATCTCAACAGAAACCAGAAAATGGGAAATTACTAGACAATTCGAAGTTTAAAGCAAAAGCACATTTTTAAAGAGGCAAATAGATGAGAAATGTAGATAGAGGAAGTCCTCATTTTTTAAATCTGTTATTGATATATAGGCATTTTGTTATACAGAACATTTTAAAAGAGGCATTTGGTTGCTCCCTACGATTTCTTCTTTGATAGATTTGGAGAGTCAAGGCACTGCCATAATTAGGTTCCAAACAGGGAGAATTAAAAACAAAGTAATTAGTTAATGAATTAATTAGACCAACAAACCAGCCATTGACAGAGCTGGAGAAATCTTTCTCAATGCTTTCAGTTTTCTGTTCCAGTCTTAGTGGGGAAGAAAAAAAAAAAAAAACGCATGAAACAAACACAAACTACTACTGTACATGAGTCCTCATTTTTATGTCAATCCCTCGAGTTCCTACAAATCGAGGCTATCCCAGTTTTCTTCCAGTTCCAGCCCAAGTTTCAATTTCTCACTTGATGTCGCAAGGGGTGGCCACAGCGCACGCATGTTCGCCAGCAGACGCTGCTAATTCCCCTCCCGCAGAGGCACCTGCCTCTGTAGGACGCGTGAGTTGCTTCCATGCAAGGCAGACAGACGTGCTTGTTGGAAAAAGCAAATGTCCCAAGCTGCGGAGGGGGGAGGGGGATGAAGCAAATGTGTCCTGAGCAGCTTCAAGTTACTACAGACCCAGCACTCAAAGCTAATTAATAGGAACTGAAGCAAAGACACGGTGACAGCTCAAAGCAAGGGTGTGAAGCTTGTGTCATTTGGTAAAGCCAAGAACTCTCCTAAGGGCAGGACGTCACTGCTGGCACCATACTTGCTTTGCAGACTAATACATTTCTGTTAGAAACATGTCTTTACACTCTGGAGAGTTTTATAAGGTGCTGACCTGCTACTAATTACGACAACGTCTCAGCCCAGGTTCACCAAACAACTTTCTGCTCATCTGATTCTGATTACCAGCGGCCGTTCCAAGGAGGCCGTTCCACACGCCAGCAGAGCAAACACACTTGCTGCCCAGCTTCCTTCTGTTCAAGCCTCACAAGCAGCCATCGCCAGCCCCAAATGAATGACCTGTCGTCCACATGTTACACCACCGGGAATCCTTTCTACAAAACCCAGTGCAAACCACTTTCTCCCTAAATCCACGTAAGTGAAACCCGGCTCGTTCTGGTATCCAGACCCCCAACAGGCGTCGTGCTTATTTCACAGCAAAGATTTCTCTAATGGGAGAGCAGTCAGCTCTCAGAAGTTAATTACGCTGATGCCTAATGGGTACCTGTGGGCAATAACTTCTCCTTTCGCGGCCTGAGTTCCTTCCTTTGCTGAAGAGGCTAATGATTCCTAGCTCACAGTGTTGCTGTGAGAATGAAACATTTATTGTTAGTGTGTATGTGTGTGTGGCACACATTTTGTAAAGTGCTCAGTGCAGCACGCGGATACATCATAAGCACTTAGAAAATGTCTATTGTTTTCTTTCTTTTATATATTTAATTTTACTGAAGGAACATCACATCACAATGCTTCAGCTTCTATGCAGAGAAGAATACTTCTGCTTTGAGTGATGTTACCACAAGTGCAGGGCTATGATTCACCCATTTTCCAGCGACAGTCTTCACATGTCCCTGTTTTGGGCAGGTAGGCAGAACAATTCACTATAAAATCGCCAAAAATAAGAATACAAGGCAATTCAGTTGAAAGACAGTATCTAAAATGTTCTGAACTCTTCCTAGACGGCATTACACCAAAAGGCAAACTTGGTTTGCAGAATTTTGTAAAGAATTTATGGTGACTAGGGGCTAACATCAAAGCCAGGAGACTTCACCTCCAAAGATGAACATGAAACAAAATATCAAACAAGCATTTGATCTTTGTTCTACAAGTGTTGTTTTCTTTAGTCACTCATCAGAAAAATGTTCTCTATCATCTCTTTGCCCATATTCTTATAGGACCCAGTTTCTTAAATCAGTATGAAAACTATTATTGATAATTGATGCAATAAATTATGACAATAAATACAAAGAAAAGTGTATTTAAGACACTGGGTTAAAATTAAGTCAGACATAAAAGGACAAATGCTGTATTATTATATATCTATCTACCTGTATATGTACCAAAATAAGCAAACCCCTAGAGCGGGAAAGCAGATGAGAAATTACTGTCAGCCAGGGGGAGGGAGGAAGAAGGATGTTTAATGGGTACAGAGCTTCTGTTGGGGATGAAAAAGCTCTGGAAATGGGTAGTGGTGATGGCTGCACAATATTGTAAATGTACTTCATGCCACCAAATTGAACACTTAAAAACACATTTTATGTGATACATATTTACTGCAATTACTGTGTGTGTGTGTTAAAAATCAAATGAAAGATACTTTCAAAGTTCCTTGCTGGATTGGTAGCTGGGTCCCCGAGACAGAACGCTGCTGGCTCACTGGCTTCCCAGTGGATGCAGGCAATGCCAGGCAAGTGAATGGGTAAGACCAATGTGGATGCTCACCAGGAAAAGAGAGAACACCATATCCATTCCTGCAAAGTGCCTACAGCTGCAGGTGAGCTAAGCCTCTGAAAATTGGCACCAGCATGCATGCCAAATATTTTCTAAGTCCTGATTTAAATGCATTCAGTGGATTTGATATTTTGGAGAACTCACTGTGGATCAATTTCATAGAGCAGATAACTACTCCAAAATCTGTCAAGTGAATAAGTATAGATTGGGTTGAATTTCCATAATATGTGCTTGCAGGTTCACTGGCCATGACCTTGGATAGTTGGAATTGAACTTCCCCTTTCACTGAATGTCATTCCAAATCCCAGGCAGCATTTGGAAGCAACAGCTGCTCTGCCTGTTGCTAAGTGTTTTTCAGGATAAAAAAATTCTGGGTTCAATCAGAAGGAAAAAGCCAAGTACTAACCCTAAGTATCGAGGGTCCCTGCAGTGCATTCACCCCCAAACGCTATTCACTGTGAAGAGAAAGTTCATTCTGCACACTCATCCAGGATGACTCCCATGTAGCTACTTGGGTGTAGCCCTACAAATGACCGCCAGCCAGCACTGTCATTTAAAAAGATGCTGGTCCTGAGGACCACTGAGAATAATTTCTTTCCTAACCTCTACAAAGTGGACTAGGTCTTTGTAGCACTTTAGTTTCCCTGGGTGATAGTAAAATGGTTTTAAACCAGTGGAAGAAACAATTCTAGTGGAGACTGACACTGGTAGTGGTTCAGTAGACACATAGGCCCAGGGTCAGGGGGCCCAGGGTCAGGGGGCCCAGGTCAGGGGGCCCAGGGTCAGGGGCCCAGGGTCAGGGGGCCCAGGGTCAGAGAGTCCAGGGTCAGGGGGCCCAGGGTCAGGGGGTCCAGGGTCAGGGGGCCCAGGGTCAGGGGGCCCAGGGTTTGAATCCTTGTAGTTTTTATTTCCTACAAGCGCAGGCTATTTTTCAGCTCCAGTAAGCAATCCCATTGTAGTAACATATAATTTAAATGTAAAAGTCATATTCTCTACCTTCAAGATGCTGTGTGAGTATCAGATGAGATGACCCATGCACAGGCACAAACTCCTGCCAGATCAATCAGTTTCCTCTTTATAAGAGAAAATGAATAGAAGGCATTTCCCAAGTTGTGCTGAATCTCTTTCAAAAGGGATTCCACCAGAATTTATGGAGTATCTATCAGTTCCCTGTAGGGAACACAGGACAGTCTGAAATGTGTCTCTTATAGTCTAACAGAGCAAAGAAGTAAATCACTGCAAAGTCTGATCAGAACCCTCTCCCATCTCAAAATCTTCTATGGATCTCCACCACTCAAGAAAAAACTCCAACCCTTAGTATGGAATATATTCAATTTTTTCATATATAAACTCTTCTGCAGGCAGTTGTAATCAGAGCTCATTTATGTAAAGCACCAATCACAGAATCTGCTATCAGGTAGTTTCGCAATTAATACCTCATATTAATTATTATCATCGTCATGATTAAATCAACCTATCTTTCCTCTCATTATTACATTATTCCAACTCACATGCCTTACACTGGACCCAGACCGTTTCAAGTTGTTCCTCAAACACACACTGCCTTCTCCTTCCTTATCCTAGTGCTCGTTCCCGGTCCTCCTAATGGAAATGCCTTTCTCCCATCTCCATCAGCTGGGATCATCACCACGCTTCAAGGTCTAGTTCAAAATGCTTCTTCCATGTCCTCATCACTCCCTATCTAGACCAAATGTCTCCCTCCTTTGTGTACCCGCCTTCCCTAATGGACTCACATACATGGTTCGCCTTTCCTAACAGCACAGATTGATAAGTTCAGCTGGAGGAAAGCACTAAGGATGAAAGAAAGGCTGGAATTTTTATCTACTTACTCTGTCTATTTTGCAAACTGAGTAATTGTCTAACTAAATACCATAAAAGTGACATGATTTTAGCAGCTAACAGATTTTTTAAAGCTATGTGCATTGACTCCTCTATTTTTTACAATTATGATTAGATATTGGTTTAGTTCTATTTCAGGGTTGGGCAAAATGAGACCCAAAGAGGTTAACAAGCCTGCTCAACATTACACAGCTAATAAACAGAGGGGCTGCATTCAAACCCAGGAAACTGGCCTCAGGAACCTCTGCTCTTAAGCACTATAGCATTTGAGAATGTATTATTATGTAGCACAATTAGGACTCTAATCAGTTTTCTTAGGGCTGGATCTTAAAATTTTGAGATCCAACAAGGTATTCTATTTTGGATTTAGATCCTGAAAAATCTCATGAAGAGTTGTCTTCTCCTTCATAGCCTTCCTAATCGGGGCTGCAATTGCTTCCAGACACTTCTGCTAGTGCTAACCAAACCTAGAAAACCTGATACGGATGCAGCCACAGTGTCTCCACATGGACCCATATAGATCGTCTGCAGAGGGCAGTTCAGGATAATCACATGCTACAGTGGGAAGCACCTGAGGCTGTAATGAAACTGTGGTAGTTCTATTGCCTTCTGGAGTTTTGTCACCATGTATTTAGGATGCTTTCAGGTACTGACTCTCATGAAAACACAGACAACGGATGGTCCCTCCTGGTCAATGAACCACTGCAGTAACCAAAGATTGCAGCCCCTTGGGCAGTGCACCAAAGAATGTAACACTGCAAGTCTGCATTCATTCACTTAGCCATGGTAGAAGTCTTGACAGATCTTCTGACTAATCAAAGGGTCAGACACTGAAATGAATGCAAAGCTCAGGAGAATGAAAATAAGAAATCAGCAAGGGCTGAGATCAACCTGCATAAGGTGCTGAAAGTAATGTGGTATTTCATGTTTTCAAGTTACTAGTCAATCAAGACATGTTGATGACTGGTCAATTTCTTAACTTGTGAATCTAATGATGGTTCAACTTTTGCATCATTTTATCAGCAAGAAAAGTGGAAAGTTGGGTAAGAATATTATGCAAAAAATGGTAAATCTCACAATGAAATGTACTCTATTCTGAATTACTGTCTCTAAAATACATGAGAAAATATCTATATATAAAATATACTATAAAATAATAGTGTTAAATCATCTACCCGTCATTCAAATGATTTTAAAAGTGTAACATGTCTCACATGTTGATCTCAAAAAAAAAGTCATAAATTTTGCTCATAAGTGCAAATGATGATTTTTAAGTGGCATTTTTAACATGTGATATTAAAAACATCCTATTGCTCCCCTTGAAAAGGAACTTTTGAGGATGTCAATTATATTTGGACTTTTAATTTTGAGCCAAGATATTTTCTATCTTTTGTTATTTTGACCAAACAGAATTCTTAGAAATAAAAAAAAAGATGACAAATATATTATTTGAGTAGAATAGCTTTCAAGAATTGGAAATGTTACATTAATATTTTTAATGATAGCCAGTTGTGACTTTTTTTTAATCCCTTAAGAAAAAAAATACCACATATTCATATAATGTTCCCCGCACTGTGTGTGTCACTTCTTGGGATTTCTGGTTTCAGTGACAAGATTTTTCATAGCATGAAATAATTTAAAAGAAATTCACAGTAACTTCCAAAATATAGTTACTGAGGTGAGGCACTTCTACCAGGTGTTAGTTAGACCTTTCTGCTGCCAAAGGTTCAGTCCAATAGTTTCGTTTAAATGGTCTGATGCTGAATCCACTACTTTTATAAAAATTCTTTAACTTCTGTCATTTTTATGAGATGATTATTCCTGATGAACTCTGAAAAAGTTTAAATGGCATTTTCTAAAAGACTTCTTTCCTTTCTTCTTACCATCTGTAAATATTTACTAAGCTATACCATTTACAGGAATGGACTTAATACTCAGAATACAAGATTTACAGGGAAGCACTCTGCTCACAGGAGCTTTCTACAGAGGTAGCTACAGAAACAAAAAACTGCAATTCAAAGTGATAACACAGGAAGAGGAGGACTTTCCACTGGGCCCTAATGAATGAGGAGGTCAGTGGGCAGATAAACAGAATTTCGTGCAGAAGAATCAGCATGAAGACAGGCATGGCTATTCAAATACATTCAATTAAGTGAGGAAAGAAGAGTAATATGGAGAGCTGGAACAACAGGAGATGGAATTTAAATGAGAAGTTGACGATGAATTCCTAGGGGTCTTGAATGCTATGCAACCAAGTTCATGTTTCATCTTGTAGGGAAGGGAACACAAACAAAATCCTTTTAATTTTTCCTTTCACGTCATCATACTCACTCATTACTCTTGGGAAACACCAAAGGAGTATTTTTTTTAAAGAAAGCACCCATCATTCTAATGCTAAAACCATCTTCATTTTTCATTTATTTACTTGCACTTTTTTGTGGGCAGGCACAGATTTTTTATAATTATCTTGTAATCAATACATACACAATTTTCAAATATACACTTCATACTTAATCTTGTATTAGAAACAATTTCATATTTCTACCAAGGTTTTCGGGAATGAGAATAATGCAAGCAGACTCTTTAGGAAGATATTTCTCGAAATAGTAGGATGAATGAAATACAAAGAGAAAAGACGTAAGGCAAGAATACTTTTCTGAAAGCAGTTGCAGAAATTGGGGCAAGTGGTTAGTCTGAAACGGAACAGAGACAAGGGAATGGAGAAGACTGAGGAGACTGGAAAATACTGAAGAGACAAACCAACGCAAGTGCTCGAGGGGTGAAGAGTGAGAAGGTGTCCAGTGTCAATGGCTGACTGGCTGGTGATTCTGTTTCTCTAAACAAAGAGCCTATACAGGGAGACAGGATAATGACAAGTTTAGGTTTAGTTGAAGGCCTGAGTCTACAGATATATATCCAATTGGCACCATCTAGCAGGAAGTTGAAAGCAATTGATCTTAAACTCTAAAGGAAAACAGACTCTAAACAGTCGAGTGATAATGATGCCATGATGTGATGATGCCTTCAGGGAGCGCATGTCCATGGCAGCTAGGATGTCTTTCAGTTTTCATTCCAACAAAGTGCCAAAGTGCCAGTTAAAATCCAACTTCTTTGATCACAGCAAATACCTCCTTTTAAAGGTCTCAAGTTGTCACCAAGAAAGGATACCTTCCAAGAAAATTAGCATCTGTTTTTATGTTGCCTATTATAAGACAATTCAATGCATTTCCTGAAAGGGTGTGGTTTTACTCACAATTATAGCAAACCACACAGTCTCTCTTGAAGGACTGGTGCAATTATTAGCCTGTGATAGCATCAGCAAGAACAGCAAGTTAAAACACATTTAACAGAAGGGAGCTTTGGTACTGCGTCACAGAACATCAGCTTGGGTACAGAGTAAGTAGCCAACTCCTCTAAGCTAGAAAGCATTCAGAGACAGTACCGGACTGGCTTATTTCATATTTATGTCTGCCTTCCAAAAGCAGTGCTGATGATTGAGATTGAGGGGGTCATTTGGAAATCCTGCACTTCTCAAGGATGCCTTATGGTAAATGATACAAGTGACACAATTTCTTACTACACAAGATTCTAAAATCAATGTTTCTCTTCTCCAACCACAGATGGCTACTTGTAAGAAAATATTTCATGTGCCTCTAAAGATCCCTAAAGCCAGCAATGTATTTCCCTAAAATCCCATACTTTATAACTTCTTTAATTTTGTCCCTGGTTACTCCTCCACCTGAAAGTCTTTAAATAAAGGCTCAAAGACACTAATGTCAACAGCTGTACATTTTTCTTCTGCAGTGAATGGCCAGTGTATCTAAGCCTCCAGCAACACAAAAACAGCCCTCTCTCCCTCACCCACCCGACTCCAAGAACTAATGCAGAGCAAAATTTAGCCAGATCTCCAGGAAGCACCTAGAAAAATGCTTGTTTTATCATTAACATTGTTTTGGAATATTTTCCTTTCGCTTAGCTGAAAATATGGGGAAAAGTCCATTCCCAATGTACTCTGTTACACCTTTCTATTTCTAATTCTCAATAAATGTTAGTAATTATTATTACAAAACAATATATTCATGAATAATGCAATAATTAGTAAAATTGGAGTTGTAGCCAATGCAAAAAAAAAAAAAGAGACAGAAACATTCTAACAGCAAAGTGGGATGGTGAATGACCTTTCAACCCCATTAGTCAACAGGAGAGGGAGACCCGAAGATGCTTTCCTGTCACAGTGCTCAATTGTGCCCTTTATAACAAACTTCACTGAGAATTGGCACAAGATCTCTATGTAAACCAGTGACTGAGCAAGAGTCCCTGGAAAAAAGCTGCAAATTAAAAAAAAGGTTAATGCATCTGGCAGTGGGACCAGCCCTCTTGGTGAGTTAGGTGTCTCTGGAGTGCTCTGTGGTTCGGACTAGAATTGTCAGATCGCCTACCAGGGTGGACCAGATCCACCCACAAGGACATTACTCAGAATTTGCGCAGAACTGATGCCCCATGAATCTCCTCTAGATCACCTAAGGCCAGGCTTGTCCTTGCAGGAGTAAGTGGAGGAGGGGCGGAAGGCACCAATGTCAGCACCACAGTCTGTTAACATCAGATTCAAATCCTGAACTGGCCACTGCCACTGGGATGCTTTGAAGTGTGTCCACAGCAGCTTAACTTTATCCCTTTCAGCAACAGGACGGCTCTCCTGCAAGGCTTGAGCCAAACAGCTGAAGGCAGACCACACAAAGTAACCTGGTGAAGACAGCAGGCACAGCATGGGGAGCCAAGGAGAAAGGTCAGAAAAGCACTTCTCCCTCCACCATGAGACACCAGTGCCCCTGGGGGGTGCTGCTTGCTGCTTAACCCAGCCTTAGTCAGGGCTCCTACCATCACCAGGTACAGTCAGAGGCAGCGGGTGAGGAGAAGAACATAAAAAGGCTTCCAAAAGACCTTCTCAGCTAGAGGAACAGTTCATGTGTTTGGACAAAATAGGTAAAACTAAGGTTCGAAGAACAGGCTGACTAGATAAAAAGGGCAGGCAGGATGCAAGCCTCGTGGTTTGGAGCGGGGTAGACCAACAAGCGACTGCTTCCTGGGTACCTCTTGTGAGCTTTGATCTAGACCCTGGGCTGTGGGTAGAAGGAAGAAGAGGTTAAAGCAAACTCAGGCGTTCTCAAACCTCAGGGTGCAAAGCAGTTATCTCCAGGGAGTTTCCTGGGCTCCTCTGCTCCAGAAATTCGAATTCAGAGAGCCTGTGCTGCAGACAGTGCAAGTGGACATGCACATCCAGGGGTTGTGCTGCTGGAGGTCCTAGGCGGGATCTGGCCTCCGGCGGTCTGCAGCCCAGACTGAACAGAAGCAAATACTCACAAAGAAATGCATAACCATAGTTTATTGGAGTTGTTTTTCTTAATGATACCAGCTCTAAATGTTAGAATTCTTAGTGGTCAAGCAGTGAAAGTCTAAGCATCCAGGAGAGACTCTGTGGGAGGACTTAGAAAGATTAGCCCCCTACAGTTGTCTTCACCAAACCTCCCAGTTCATGGGACAAGATGGTCACAGCGGACAGCGTCAATGACAACAAAGACATGGGCTAGAACTGCCAAACAGGTAAACAGGCTTTATGTGTTGCTGGCTGAGAGGATACTGTCACCAGGAGATTAATAAAACTGGCATTTCCAGATAACACTGCATTTTCATTCTGCCACATTCATTTGGTTTCCTGCACTTCATAATTTAACATTTTAAGAGAAAAAAGGCTGCCATGAAACTCAAATAATGCACCAGTTTGAGGCAGACAGCCAGCTGCTAACAAGAGTGACATCTGAGCATCATTTAGAGTGTCATTCACAGCTCAGCTTCAGGGAGGGATGTTTACTAAGAAGAAAAATAGTTAATTTTGTACAATGTAAAGCAAAATGTGGGCCTCTGTGGGGTTAAAGGACTGAGAGATAAGTTGTAACATGATGACAGCAAACACAAGAGGAAAAAGCTCGATGCCCAGAGACAAATAAAAAGGACACTAAGAAGCCTCTCTCATTTATTTGGGATATGATAATCATATAACAGTGTGCCACATTTTTCTTTAATATTTTGAGAGAAGAAACTGTTAACTGAAGACATCGCAAGGCCTGCCTGACTAAAGAGCTGGTTCTCAAGATGAATGCCAGTGTGGAGAGGGGATCCCGTGCCTGGCCCCTTTCCTCCACGCTGGCTAGTCTAATGAGCGCCTGTGAATGACGATTTGCCAAGGGCAGACAATGCATTCAGTTGAGCGAGAATCAAAGGGTATAATTATTTAATGAATTTCCCTAGAGTGAACTGGTGAATTTTAAATTTGCAATAGAACTTAGAGATCATTGAGTCATGTACTTGAGCTTTTAAAGGTGACTCATTCCAAGTGGATGAGTAAGTTGTCTAAGGTCACCAAGATAGGTGGGCAGAACTGGATTTCTATTGGCACAATCTGCTTGTAAGAAATAAAATCAACTAGGCTGACGAAGACTTACTTGGAAGTCCACCTTATTTTGGTGTAGGGTTTGTAATGTATTTACTGTTTATAGTTTAGAGCGTTTGACTAAGACACTGGGCATTCAGAACACACCCAGTTCAGTTAAAAGGTGCTCAATAAACACCTGCCGAACAGCACTGAGAAATTCCCCATGCCTCTGACCTTGCCGATCCCAATACTTCATGGTGGAGGAACAAACTTGCATCACATTGAATCTGCCGTCTCTTGTATGATTGATCCTGCATGCACTCAGGAAAAATGGCATATCTGGAAGATAATGTTTGTTTGTTGCTTATGTGTTTAGTTGAGTTTTTGTTTTGATTTTTTGTTTTATTTTTCTAACCACAAATGCATTCTCTTCAGATCCTACTATTCTGCAAATTTCAGAAACAAACACACGAAGTAAATGTCTAGCCCATCACTAGAATATTTTCTCAAATATCCTGTTGCTCGGATTGTAGAGGCATAACCACGCACTTGAATAAGACGTCCTGGGATGCCAAAGAAATGACTGATGAAATTTAAAGCTAACAAACGCCACGTCCTTTTGCAGACTTACCCCAAACTGCTTGTGTTTCAAGACCATTTATGCAGGCTGATGTCCTCTTTCTCTCTTGCACATGGTCCGGGGCAGCACTACTCTTGAGGACTCAAAATAAGCTCTTTCATTTTGCTCCAGTATGCTGCAGTAAAACAAAACAAAATACCAAGTCAGAATGAAAATGCCACTTCAAGCAGTTAGATGATCTTCAGGGGGAAATCCCTGGCCTTTCTCAGAGGTATATTTTATAACCTCAAAGAAACACGTTAATTGCCAGGATGAAGCTATCACACAACTGATCTGCATGTGGTGCCTGAAAGTACTGGAGGGGGTGGGGAGGAAGAAAGAAAAGAAAAGCTGCTGTTAGGGGCAAGAGGATAGGCACTGAATTTTGAAAACTATGATAGATCACAGTGGGAATAGGCTTGTAAAATTTCAAGTTTACTAACTAAATACTGTGAATTCACTAAGATTAAATCATTAAAGACATGCATGTGCAGTTAGGAAGGGCAGGGAAGTAAGAAGATTTGTTTTAAACTGAAATTCATCCAATTCTGCCCATTAGAAACCCAGACTGAGTTAATACCAATGCTTTTTTATAAAGGGCTATTGGGATTCAGCAAAAAAGAAGGTGTAAGAGAGAAGCGCATTCTCCATTTTGCGCTACAAATAGGTAATTGATGAGTTTCCATCCTGACTCTTGATAAAAATACCTCTCCCCTCCCCCAGCCCAACAGCAGCAATTGATTTACACAAGGATACAAAATGAATAAACTATGCTGCCTCCTTACCCAGCTCCCAGCAGCTGGGAAAAGCCTACACATTAGAGCTTCATGTGACAAGGTCGCCTTGAAATATGTTCTCCTGCCTTGTGAGCTTGTAACACTCAATTTATCACAACTTGAGGATTGTTCTAGCTTCTTCCGATGCTTAGTCAAAGCCACCCCATTATTTTGGTTTTCGACAATGGTCATTGAAAGCTTGGGAACAATCTGCAAAAGATGTCTGTGGCCTTCTTTGGCCTTTTATGAGCTCTTCCTTGTTTACTGAGTCCATTGGAAGGTTGTCCTAAAGGTCTCCAAGGATGCTGACAGCACCCTTCTGGTCACTCTCAACTTTCCAAAGGTCCCTGAGGCAACTAGCCAAGATCACTTCATCAAATGACCCAACTGTAAGAGAAAGGCTGTAATTCTATACCTTGCTCCTCTTGTGCAAATCATCAATTCCTTGAAAGCTTTCTGAAACTATTACTTTATAGAAGACTCAACGTTTTTTAAAAGGAGTTTTTTGGGGTCTATGTCCCTCTGCAGTTTAATTCATGTAGGCACTTATTAAGACTTTGAGGAGGTGGAGAAAGCAGCTCTTAGTTAATGTTTAAACAAGTGAGTTGCGTTTAAGGCCATCATATTTTTCACTCTAAGGGAAGAGCCACTGCCTGAAAATGGCAATTTTTAAAAAATGTTCTCCATGCTCTCGATACCCACCAAGAGTGGGGCTCTAGCCATCTTAGGCGTTTCCAGAGCAGTTTTCATGAAATGTAACTCAGCTCCCACTTAACTGTGTAACATATTGATACAAATCAACACAAGCCAGGAAGTTCACAGCAAGGTACACTGTCTTCAGTTTCAAAGTGTAACTGAAGAAAGTGAATAGAGAGGATTGAAGCAAGCTCACCCACAGCTCATGGACCAGTATCAATCTTCTTTCATTAAAAAAAAATTGTTGTTTCTCTAATTTGTTACTAACTTCCTATCTGATGTTTAAGAACTAGAAGGGATCTTTAATCACCTAGTTATTCTTTTCATAATGAAACTGCTGGCCCAGGGGGGTTGATAGACTTTTTAAAGTCACACAGCAAGGTAATTTGTGCCCGACTTGCTCTGGGTTTAATTACTCTTGTCCACTGATTCTCAGTGAGCATAAAAGTCTTGAGTGTAATGTCATGTGTTAGTTGGGAAAGTGCCAGAAGCATAGTACTTTCTCGCAGCACTTTTTCTTTTTGTTTTGTTTTTGCCCTGAAGAAAGCAATTCATCTCTAGATCATATTCTTGGCACCAACTGGAGCAAAATTTATCTGGGAGAGGGTCCAACATTAGCCAGGGGTCAAAGCCAAACATCCAGGAGGCACAGCTTGTCAACTATTTATTAGAGGGAAGGGTACGGGGGTCGGGGGGAAAGCTCATCTCTGTGGTAAGATTTCCCATTCTTATCTCTGTAGGGATGTTGTGAAGGAGTCCAAAGAGATTCATTTGGTAATGTATAGCTGCACCTAATTTATCCATAGTTCAACAAGTAGGAGACCATTTTTGTCATAAGAAAAGTAGATACACTTTTTCAACACATCTTTCAAAACGCTTCCCTCCTTCAGCTAACTTTCCACTGGTATTGCTAGTAACCAACAAAATCAACTGATTTGAGTTTAATCTCTTTTGCCTACCCATTCTTGCTGACCAGCCAGAAGTTACAAATGGAGAGAAGACCAAAAGGAGAAAAGAACACAGGGACCCAGAGAATTCATAGATAATGTCTGAGCATTGAAAGGTGGCTAGGTAAACAAGGGTTTTACTCCAGATGATGTAGCCCCACAAGGTGTCAAAATTTAGTAAGCATTGTTGTGATAACTTGCTAAACAGATATTAGTAACGGCCAAGTATGCTATATCAACATGAATCAGAAAGAGGCCTAGAAGCCATGAGATTCATTTATCTTTAAGTTTTAGTTTTGAGTTGACTGGATTTTAAAATTTAAGTCAATCTTTTTCTTTCTTTTTTATTTTTTTTAAGGAAAGGTGTAGACAAGAATGAAGGTAAGCAGAGGCAGGCAGATAGGAAGAAAGAGGAAAAAGTAATTTTATTTATATTCTATTTAGTTGTACATCTTGGTGGTTCCCCCAGCCCTCAGATGTGACTCAGGATCAGAGATGTGAACTGCACTGGCTGAAGGCGGCTGACCAAACTGCTGCTACACCAGGGACCACAAAAGTCATCATCTCTTAAGTAGATTTGTTCCTTACCTATCAAATAGAGGGGCCTAAGTCAATGTTCTTCTAAATTAATTCCCAGTTATAATTCAGGTTGTTTATGGCAGTATTTGAGTATATCATATCAAAGGAAATCTAAAGGCCATTTTCTATGATCTACAGGGTGCATCTCTATTTTAAAATTCAACAATTAGACACAGATTACATGGGAAGACAATAATGGGCTCATAGTGGAATATTCCCTCGGTGCTCAATAGTTTGGAAAAGCAAGATCTTCACTGGGAAGGAGTCAGATCCCTGTCTCACACCATTCAGAAAATAAATTCTAAATGAATTATACAGACATGTCTATATACAGTATTTATTACACATGAGTATCATTTTATACAGTGCAAAAATAATTGTGTAATTATGAAAAGTCTTTCAGGCAAAAACTTTAGCTTTTTACTCAGAGTAAAATCGGAAGACAGAAAAAATTTGAATGAAATGTTATAATGATTTGCCTTACATTTTAAGGAATTATTCTCTCTAAAAAACAGATCAAAAGGGACAAACTGGAAAAGAAAGTTTAGGCGACTAGAAAAATGAGGAAAAGAAACCTAGTACATGCACCACTAAGTTACTGTCATTGGGGGAGGAAGGGGTAAGAAATGGTGAAATTTGAGATACATTTTGAAGGTCAAATTGACAAACAGTATAAGAGAAAAAGTTAAGGATCCAAGGTTTTCACCCAATCATCTCTAAAAATGGAGTTAACACAATTAACAGATGTGTAAGGCACTATTCTAGGAATTTTACATACCTCTTACAGTTGGAGAAACTGAGTCACAAATCACTTGCATAACACCACTGTAGGTGTCAGAGGTGGAAACTCATTGAGGCCATCTGACTTCAGAACTTAAGCTTTTTAATGACACTACCCCCTCAAGAATAACCTTTTCTCCTACTTGGGATATGCATACCTTAAATGTGACTTCCAGCTGCAGAAACTGCAAACATTCCACAGGCATCTTCACCAAATTCTTAATCTGTCACACTGCTCTACACTTCTTCTATTTTTTGATAATGCAAATATACTACAACCTATACTCAACTGTCAAAGAAGATGAAAAGGTAGATTCGTTGTTTGAAGAGTAACCTCAGTCTGGTTCTTTCATTTCAATCTGGCTAATCAAACTGATTTAACTATTAAAGAATTCCCAGAACAGGTTGCCAATGCTCTCATATATATTCCTATTGACTGAATGTCTGTCAATAGGACATTTTGCAGACATAATGAATTTTACCTAAAGTGGTAAGGAAAAGAACAAAATAGTAAGACAGTCACGGGAGCTTCTGCTTGAATTTTTTTAAATAATAAGGGAAAATCCATTTTCAGCTGGCAAATAGAATGTCACTAAGAGTTTAAACGGTACTAAATTTTTAAGTAGGAACTGGCAAGACTAAAACACCAAATACAGAAGTTGTTTTTTTTTAACCATCTACAATACTATGACTGTTGTTCCTTTAATTACTGTAGCAAATTAAGACTTTTCATTCTCTCCCTCACATGGCTACGGAGCACAGAAAGTGAAAGAAATCATCTGTGTACCCCTGCCTCAGTACCAATTCAGAATATTGTGTTGGAAAGGCACGGTAGCTGGTTAATGCAGCATTCTTGTTTTTGAGACTGGGAATACCCATCAAACAGCAGCCAGGGGTATGTTTTTAAGCCAGATTGGAGAAAACTTTTCCCTTCGCTTTAGCTGTCAGAACGGTGCCCACAATCAATGGAAACGAAAGAACTGGAAAGAATCATAAACAGGAACACAGGAAAATCCACTGCATTTATAAATTGTTCCATTACAAAAAGCAATTATGTTTTATAAAGCCATATGATGTCTCACCAAAGATATTTTTGCCATTTAAAGATACCAGACAATAGTAACAGCTCCACAGCTAGGTTGCTAGGACTTAACCTGCAATTTGGACAATCTGTGTGAGGATGAGATGGACTGTCTTAAGAGACAAGGAGCAGATGTGACTACTTAGCACACAAAAACTGTCCAAAGCAGAGTTCTAAAAACCTGAGTTTCAAAGATTATAAACCAAACAGTATATAATATGATGAACAACATTCATTTTCCTTTTCTAAAAAAAGTTAATCGCATGAATCAATAGAAAGTATGGATTTCCATGAAGGAAAATACCTGATAAATTTTGTTTTTTACTTTTGGAAAAGCGTGAAAGGGCAGCATTTATCATATATTAGCCTGTATTTCAGTGGGATGTTATATTCCATTATAGAACACTATGTTATGCCAAAGTGAAAGGATAAAAATGGTTGGAATACATTTGGAATAATAATAATAATGAAATATTTTTGAGGGTCTTTGGTATAGTAGTATGTGTTATAAATCTCAAAGAGGGGAGAGAGACTTCATCTTGACTCAAATTGTGGAAAAAGCATACTTTTTCCAGGAGAAATAAGCAACCAGTAGACATGCATTGACCTGAAAACACCTTAGTTCTCAAACTGTTTGGCATCCTCTTTACTCTCTTAAAATGTACTGAGGACTCCCAGAGAGCTTTTCATTAGATAAAACATATTTAACATTATTTGCTGTATTCAAAATTTTTTAAAATTTTAATTATTCATTCATTTAGTGTAATGATATACCCACTGCATGTAGCATAAATAGCTTCATAAAACATAACTTTTTTAAAACAAAAACACTTGTGAGAAAAGTGATGTTATATTTTTGCAAATTTCTTTATAATGTCTGACTTCATAGAAAACAGCTAAATTCTCAAAAGTGCTTCTAAATTCAGTTTTTCTCTTAGATGTGGTTTGGTGGAAGAAGACAGAGAAAATCTGACCTTCATTTTCAGCTAATTGTTGAAATTCTTTCATGTTATATCAAAAGTTGACAAATGATAGTGGCAATGGGGAAACTGAAATGTTATCTATGAACTCTTTGTACTTATACTAAATCCATCAGTTTATCTAGCACTCTGGCTAGATATTTTACCATGCATGACTGTGTAGCACTAAGCACCAGCCATTTGGAAAATAATAGTAATTCACTACATTGTTCAGACTTTCCAAATGTCATCACTTTTTATTATATAATATCATCATGTATCATGTAGTTCTGAAAAACTCCACTATACACTAGCAAGAGAATGAGAAATGAAAAAGATAAATAATGCCTTAATACTATTATAAAAATAGTTTTGACCTTGAAGACAGACATCCCACTCCCTTGCCCAGAAAGGTCTTAGGGGTTTTCAAAGGGACAAGGGCTGACTAAGCAGACCTTCTCAGCTCTACAGGTCCCTCCCAGAAGTAAAAGCACAGAACTGAGTTTCCTTTTAGTCCTTGGCTGCAAGTCTAAACAAGCACTGTTTACCCAGGCTGGCCATGACCATGACATAAGCCCGGAGGAGACAGCAGGTCAGGGTTAGCTGTGAAATTTGTTTACTTTGGTTCTACCAGGTAACTATCAGTCAAAGGTATACCTTTTAGTACTTCTTTAGCAAACACTTTCTTCCAAACTAGCAAGGATTTGTTTTAACTGAAGATAATAATGAACTTTTTAAGCACCCTGAAAGTGATTCAGAAAGATCTGTTTCTTGAAATCAGTTAATAAAGTAACTATGTAGTTATAAACCATTATCTATATACTTATAAGAACTCAAACTACTAAACACTGGTTACCTTTCAAATAATAACATTTGACTGCTAAGTCCCCCCATTACATTATTTCCTTTAAGCCTTAAAACCAGCCTAGGTGGTAGACTCTTTCATTATCCCTTTTTTTTTTTAAAAAAAAAAAAAAGGAAAGGTGAGAAAGTGAAGAGGAAGCATTTTTTTAATTTTACTTAGATCCTCACCTTGGTTATCCCCGCACCCCGGCCCTGAGACACAAACCTAGGGCCTTGGGATATATGGGGACTACACTCAAACAGAAGCAGAGAACCAAACCTCTATACCACCAGGGTGTGCCTCATTTTATCCTATTTTTTAATTAACAAAGAAATGGAGAAGGATGGGGCTAAATAACATATTTACGGAACCAAATAAATAAGAGACAGATTCAGGATTCCAACTTTAATCTGTCTGACAGCAAACATTCTAATTCCTCACTATACTGCCTCCTTTCCCAGTAACAGCGTAGTCTGGCAATTATTTCAAAATCATAATAGATTCTCTTCACTTTCTTGTTTCAAAGTGAGTATCTCCCAAGTGAGTAAGTTCAGAGCCTGCCCTAACAAATGTACATAGCAGGAAGATTCTTTTGCCTCATAAAAAGCAAACTGATTAACACGTGGAAAAAGAAAAACTCAAAGATAGAACTGGACTGTTAGTGGTGAACTTACTGAATTACATATATATGCTGACTTACTGTGATTCATACCTTAAACCCAGAGAATGTTGTGATTCCATATCCCTTCTACACAGTTTTAAAAATATAATTGATATTCAAAAATTTTAAAAGGAAGTCATGCTCTGATGCCCCCTGATGGAGGAGTGGTTGGGTCAGCTACCTCTGAAGGAGCACAGTCCATGTACATTCACATTCCAAGGGTTCACATCCCTGGTCTGATGAGGGAACAACCAACGTGAACAACTAAATAAAAATAAAATTCTTCTTCCACCTCTTGCCTTCTACCTGCCTACTCACCTTCATTCTTGCCTACACCTTCCCCTAAAAAAAAATCACACTCAAAAGCCATCTATGACAGATGCTGTTTAATCCAGTCTTTTAATTCTTAAAAGTTCATGAGGCTAGAGCACTGGCCATCGTGATGTTATACCAATGAAGCCCGAAGTCCCTCAGTCAGTACACCCATATTATTCCTATTTTATTCCCCTGAAAGCACTGATGGAACAAGGGCAAGAAAAGCGCCTGACATCTCTAAGGCACCACTGCAGGGAAGGAGGTAGTACTGTCCTTTCAAAATACTTTCTAAGCCTTTCTCTCCCTCAGGTCACTATATACCTCTGTCTCCTCCATTATTTCTCTCACTTTCCCTCAGATGGTTTCTTTCTGCTGACGCGGAATCACTGCACACATACTGAACACCTTTCTAGATGGCCCAGCTCAAGGCAACAGCCCTTGCAGACCTGCTGCCTCTGTCGCTTCCTGCGAAGCCCCTCCACTGGCTGCGGGCTCCCTGGGTACTCCCCACAGAGGGGGTGCTGCCTCACTTGTGTGGGGTTTCCTTTTCCACTTAGTAGCCTGCAAGTGTTCTCAAGACCTTCTGGAGATTCCTCACAGCGACTCCCACGGTGCCAAACACAAAAAGCATCAGGGGGGTGCCTTCTTTTTCCTGACTGGGTGGAAACTGCACAACACAGGTGTGTATGTTCATGACTATTTTATCTTTAAACATGTTTTTTCCTGTGGTCCCGGGATTAAACAAAAGTAGCAGTGTGACTCAAGGAGCTGTTTGGATGTCATCAACAAGAAGAGTGAGCAGCCTCATGTATGATCAATGCTCGCTGGGAAGGTTCATGCCCATTTACTTTTGACAGTCTCCGTGTAGAAAGAATTAGGTCCACTCTAACGCAAACTGATTTCAGAAGTAGCAGAGTATAGTCTTAGCAACAACAACAGCAGATCTGGGGCACACCCAGAAATTCATTGATCACATCTTACTCTCTAAGTGCTCTGCCATTCTTAGTGACATTCGTTACCTGCAGGCCCATGTCCTGTGAAAGTGTTCTGCGTATCTCTGCTACCATATGAGTGTCATAAACTGGCATGAACCTTTTTAACAAATATGACTGAGACATAGACTAAAGAATACAGGAGAATCTAGTTCATTCTCCCTTGTTGCCTGAATTACCCTTAAAAAAAATGTGCTATATACTTTGTCTAAAATGGTATAATCTAATGTCAGAGAGTAATAACAACCATCCTGTCAGACTTTCTCAAACTCATGAGACACTGTATTCTCTTCCAAACTGCCCCCATTTCTCCTCACACAAACCAAGTAAAGTTTGTATACTTGTTAAGTGACCTGGTTAGAAGCAGACCTATTTGTTTTTGTTTTTCAATCACCCTAAATTTCTGTACAAAAGTTAGGAGAGTCACTATAATAGCTTGTGTACAAATGGTGCAATTAGACACGAGACGTTCTAACTTCAATATTGGATTCCCATTTCTAAGTGCCATCATTGGATTTATAGGGCCAAGCAAATATTGGCCTTCCCCTGACACTTAGCACCCCAGTTTGAACCTTCTTTGCATACATTATTCTTGGTGGAAGTTTTCAACAACCACAAAAGTGGGGGAAAAGGTGTGATGTGTATCCTTTTTTTAATTTACTTTTTTATTGTAATTATTCTACACATTGAAATAATTTCCTATGTATAGGCTCCCCATTTCTTACGTATATTTCCACACACATGCCCTTCACCAAATCACCAAGTGTTCTTCTCCATTGTCCAGTGACTACACCATTTGCCCCTGCCTGCCCGCTTCCCTTCTGGTCACCTCACTTCTGTTGCAAATGTTTCAGAGTGGTTATGTTTCATCTGTTCCTTTGTTTTGTCTATTCACATTCCACCTATGAGTGAAGTCATCTGGTATCTTTCTTCTTTTGACTTGTTTTACTTAACATAATCCCCTCTAGTTCCATCCATGTTGATTCAAATGACAGGGCTTCATCTCTTCTAAAGGCTGTATAGTATTCCATTGTGTATATGTATCACATCTTCTTGATCCATTAATCTGATGTTGGACACTTAGGAAATTTCCAGTTCTTGATCATTGTGAATAGGGCCACAGTAAACATGGTGATACACACATCTCTGCAGATGGATGCTTCTGTATCTTTCGGGTAAATGCCCAGAAGTGGAATGACAGGATCATATGAGATTTCCATCTTCAATTTTTTGAGGAATTTCCAAACTGTTCTCCATAGAGGTTGCACCAATTTGCCCTCCCACCAACAGTGCAAAAGTGTTCCCTTTTCTCCACATCCTCGCCAACATTTGTTGTTTCCAGACTTTTGGATAATAGCCAGTCTTTCAAGTATAAGGTGATATCTCATTGTTGTTTCAATTTGCATTTCCCTGATAGCCAATGAGTAGGAACATAATTTCATGTGCCTATTTGCCATCTGTATATCCTCTTCAAAAAAGTGTCTCTCCAATTCCTCCTCCAGTTTTTGATTGGATTGCCTGTTCTCCTGTTGTTGAGTTTTATGAATTTGTTGTATATTTTAGACATTAAGCCTTTGTTGAAAATATCAAATGCAAATATCTTCTCCAAGTTAGTAGGTTTCCTTTTGGTTTTGGTGATGCTTTCTTTTGTTGTGAAGAAGCTCCTTGGTTTGATGTTGTCCCAGTTGCTTATTTTTCTTTTTGTTTCCCTTGATGGTGGAGTTGAGAACCCAAAGATTTCCCTATGACTGATGTCATGGAAAGTCTTTCCTATGTTGTCTTCTAAGAACTTTATGGTTTTTGATCTTATAATCAAGTCTCCAATCCACTGTGAGTTAATTTTTGTGAATGGTGTTAGAGAGTGATCTAGCTTCATTCTTTTGTATGTGGCTGTCCAGTTTTCCCAACAGCATCTGCTGAAGAGACTTTACTTTTTCCATTGTATGATTTTGGCTCCTTTCATAGATTAACTGTTGTTGTGAGTGGGTCAGTTTCTGGTGGTTCAGTTCTATTTCTGTGATCTGTGCCTCTGTTATTATTCCAGTACCATACCATTTTGATCACTATTGCTGTGTAATATAGTTCAAAGTCTGGAAGTATAATCCTCCCAGATTCATTCTTTTTTCTAATGATTGCTTTGGCTATTTGGGGTCTTTTGTTGTTCCATACAAATTTCAAGATTTCTTGTTCTATTTCCTGGAAATAAACCCATGGGATTTTAATGGGGATTGCATTAAATCTATATAATGCTTTGGTAAGATGGTCATTTTAATGATATTGATTCTTCCCAGGTATGAGCAGGGGATGTCTTTCCATTTCTTTGTGCCTGCCTCCATTTAAGAAGGACTTGGTAGTTTTTGTTGTATAGACCTTTTACTTCCCTTGTTAGGTATATACCCAGGTATTTCATTTGCTTAACTTCTACTTTAAATGGTGTGATTTTCATGATTTCGTTTTCTTCTAGTGTTGCTGGCATATAAAAATGCAACAGATTTTTGTGCATTGAATTTGTAGCCTGCCACTTTACTATATTCACTGATAAGTTCTAGAAGGTTTTGAAAAAAATTTAAGGAATTTTCAATATATATAATCATGTCATCTACAAATAATGAGAGTTTTACTTTCTCCTTTCCAATTTGGATTCCTTTTATTTCCTTTTCTTATCTAATTGCTCTGGCTAAGACTTCCAGCACAATGTTAAATAGCAGTGGTGAGAGTGGACAACCTTGCCTTGTTCCTGACGCAAGAGGAAATGCTTTCAATTTTTTGCCAATGACTACTGATGTTGGCTGTAGGTTTTTCATATATGGCCTTTATTATGTTGAGGTATGAGCTTTCTATTCCCATTTTATAGAGTTTTTATCAAAAATGAAAAATGGGTGTTGGATCTTGTCAAAAGTTTTCTCTGCATCTGCTGATATGATCATGTGTTTTTTCTCTTGGTTCTTCTTGTTAATATGGTATATGACATTGATAGATTCACGTATGTTGAACAATCTTTGCATCCCTGGGATGAATCCCACTTGGTCATGATAGATAATCTTTTTGATGCTTTGTTGAATTTGGTTAGTTAATATTTTATTGAGAATTTTTCATCTATATTCATTAGAGATATTGGTCTGTAATTTTCTTTCTCTGTTGGCCTTTGATATCAGTGTAATATTAGCCTCATAAAAAGTATTTGGGAGATTTCCCTGTTCTTCAATATTTTGGAAGAGCTTGAGAAGAATAGGTGTAATTCTTCTCTGAAGGTTTGGTAGAATTCATTGGGGAAGCCGTCTGGTCCTGGGCTTTTATTTTTGGGGAGGCCCTTGATTACTTCTTCAATTTCTTTGCTCGTGATTGTTCTGCTCAAGTTTTTCAATTCTTCTGGGTTCAGTCTTGGTACACTATATTTTTCTAGAAATCTGTCCGTTTCTTCAAGGCTGTCCATTTTGGTGGCATAGAGCTGTTTGTTCATAGTAGTCCCTTATGATGTTTTGAATTTCTGTGGTAGCTTGTCATTTCTCCCCTTTCATTTATGATTCTAGTTACCACAATTTTCTCCCTTTTTTTTCCTTTGAGTTTAGTCAATGGCTTGTCAATTTTATTTAATTTTTCAAAGAACTGACTTTTGGTTTCACTGATCTTCTGGGTTGTCTTTTTGTTTTCTATTTCATTTATTTCTGCTTGAATTTTGATTACATCCTTTCTTCTGCTGCTTTTTGGCTTTGTCTTCTTTCTCTTTTTGTTTTAAATGCAGTGTTAAGTAGTTTATTTGTGACTTTTATTGTTCCTTGAGATAGGCCTGGATTGCAATAAACTTTCCCCTTAATATCACTGTATCCCATATTCTGGTAGCTTGTATCCTCATTCTCATTTGTCTCTAAGTATTTAAGTTTCTCTTTTATTTCTGCTTTTACCCAAGAGTCCTTCAGGAGCATACTGTTGAGTTTCCAATTGATTTAGAGTCTTCCAGCTTCCTTTTTGTGGTTGATTTCCCGTTTTAGGCTATTGTGGCCACAGAAGATGCTTGGTATGACCTCAATCTTTATAAATTTGTTGAGAGATATTTTGTGTCCCAGCATATGATCTATCCTTGAGAATGTTCCATGAGTGCTTGAGAAGAAAATGACATCTGTGGTCATTGGGTGAAGTGATATGTCTATTAGACCTATCTGTTCCAGATGTCATTTAAAGTGGCTGGTTCCCTGTTTATTTTCTCTCTGGTTGATCTGATCATTGTTATTTTTGTTCTCTTCTCCTTCCTTCTCACTTTTAATATTTACTGTCATACTGTTTTTCAGTGTGATTTCTTCATGTTTTATAGAGCATCCTTTAATATATTTTGCAAAGCCAGTTTTGTGGTGATAAACTCCTTTAATTTTTGCTTGTAGAAAAGGTTTTTACCACTCCCTCAATTCTGAATGATAATCTTGCCGGATATAGTATCCTAGGCTGAAAATCTTTTTCTTTTAGCACTTTGAATATATTATGCCATTCCCTTCTGGTCTGTAGAGTTTCATTTGAAAAGTCTGTTGACAGTCTTATGGAGGCTTCTCTGTACGTGATAATGATTTTCTCTAGCAGTTTTTAATAGCCTTTCTTCATCTTTCACATCTAGACGATGTGTCTAGTAGGTATATTTCTGTTTGAGATTCATTTGTTAGGAACTCTTTGAGCTTCCTGGATGTGGAGGTTTGCTTCATTCTTCAGATTGGGGAAGTTCTCATCTATTATTTCTTCAAATATGATTTCTGACCTCCTTTCTCTCTCTTCCTCTAGGACACCTATGATGTGAATGCTGTTCCTTTTGATATTATCCCAGAGGTCTCAAATGCTGTCTTCAATTCTTTGAGTGTTTTTTATCTCTTTGCCGGTTTGCTTGATTGAGTTCCTTTGCTCTATCTTCCTGATCACTGATTCTATTGGAAGCTTCATTCATCCTATTGTTGAGTCCCTCTATTGAGTTTTTTAATTCAGCCACCATGTCTATTACCTGTTTGATGTCTTGTTTTAATTCTTCTCTTTGCTTCCTGACATTCTAGTTACTGCCTCTACTGATTTCTGAATTTCCATGTGTATGTTAATCACTTTTACCTAAATTCCTCTTTAGGTAATTCACATACATTTGCTGTATTCAGATTTTCCCCAGTGTTTTTGACTGGATCCATCATTTCACGTATATTTATCTGTGCCTTTGCTCTATTCGGCATTCTGTTTATATTTCTGAGGGTTCTGTTTTTCTGGCGCTGTGTAGGTTTGACTTGCCCAGGATTGACAATCAGGTTGCAGTTTCACTTCTACCCACAAGGTGGCGCTAGCGGGTAGCACTGAGGTTGGGACTGCTTCCTCACTGTAATCCAGGAGGTGGGGCACCTGATGGGTAGGATTTCCGATGGGCGGATATGCGGTGGGAGGGATTTCTGCTCAGGGGACCCCAGGCTCTGGCATGAAATGGTTGTGGGAGAGGTCTGATTTGCTGGATTTCTGGTTTCTGCACATGCGCACGCAGCGCAATGTCACTGCAGGGTCTCCAGCTCACCTTCCCGTGCACTGGCTCTCTTTCACCCCGTCCCAAGTCAGCCCTCCATCGCTCGGCTCCACTGGACCCTCCTCTCGCTGCCTCCACAGCTGCTCCCGAAATCCCTAGTCTCCACCCCACCGTGTGTCCAGAGACTACAGAGCTCCATCCTAAATCCAAATCCACGGCTCAGCTGAGAACTGAGGGGTGCCCTCACCCACTGTTAGCTGTCAGCTCTTCTGTCTCCAGCTGAAGTGCCAGTTATTTCTTGTTTGTGTCAGGAAAATTGTGTTTTTTTTGGTTTTTTTTTTTCGGTATCTATGGGGAGCGACCCGAAGTGTGTCTTATCGAGTCACCATTCAGAAGCTGATCTCCGTAATGACTTCTTAGTCACATTTCCTGATGCTGCCATTTTAGTACCTTTAAAATATTTACTTATGGCAACATTTAAGTAATTATAGTTTATGAAGGCTGTTCTCTTTTTCCATCTTGGTAGACCCTTCAATGTGCTGTACTACAGAGGGAAGTTATCTGAATTACTGTCATACTTACTGAAGGGTCAATGTTGTTATTTGCTGAACTGCAAACTTCTCCCATTGTCCTCAAAACCTTGGGCTGTCAAAGTTTTCAAAACAGCCTTTCATATTATACACAAGGACAGCTCCTGACTCACACTTTCCCCTCTGCCTCCCTTCAGATTCACACCCCCCTTTTCTCACTCCTGAGCATCAGACACCCCAGGTTACTCAAGTGAACCTGAAGGTCCCATAGTTCTGACCCTGTCCCCACCAAGAAAGGTTAGCTAAACAATCAAGGAAAGCTGGGAAGTCCTGTTGAATGAGAGATCCCACATCCCTGGGTTGCCCAAACTGGAAACCTCAAAGTCAAAACCTCTGCATTCCTCCTTATTCCACAAATCAGCTGGTACCAATCCTTTTAATTCTACCTCTTTCTGCACTACTTGAATCCTTCCCCTTCTACCCCATGCTCTCTTACTGCCTCTGCTCCCACCCTCACCTAGATTTCCACCCACTCTTCCTGGTCTCCAACCAACCCCTGCTATCATCAAAACCATGTCCAAAAAACACACATCTGATGACTATATTCCGTGACCTGAAAACCAGGGACAACTCTAAGTACCATCTCCAAATGGTCACTGAAAAGGAAGGGGAATTTGAAAAATACATCAGCAAATCACACTCTGGGGTCCCTACTCCCTTTTCACATTTTCTGTGAATGGGAAAGAAAGGAGAGAGCTGGAGAAAACAGATGTGGAAAATACACAAGGGACAAGCACCAGCATCTCATTCACACATTTCTTCCCAGGCTTACTTGGCTCATCTGTATTTTGGGTCATTTTTTTTAAACTAAATTTGACTTTTAATCATTAAAAATAATCCTAGAAGCATGTCCAGCTATGCACTGCTAAGCTTCATTGATGCATTTCATTCCTGCTTGAAAGGCCACATATGAAAAACACTAGTAGAAATCAAGCTAAAGAAAATAAAATGATGTGGGATATTTTTGAAGCAGTTACTAAAACAAGAACAAATGTTATTTTTAATCTCTGGCTCAGTAGAAACTGACAAGATATGAATATGAATTATACCAAGTAATGTATAATAACTGCTTCTGTTTACCACAGCCACATACCAACAACTCAGTGTTATATTTCATTTGGATATTATATGTGTAACATATCATCTAGATTTTCAAACCATCCTCATCAAAGTATATTTACTCCAGCTCATTTTTGGTAGCATGGTATCATTAACATGACAAAAGCTCAGTAAGGAACTTTTCTTAAATTTGGTTTTACAAAAGTCATTGCAAAGTTTTGCATTTGAAAACAATATCTGAAAATGTGTAAGATTAGTCCATAATTTTCTAAATGTCAGTCAAATCACCAACTCATTGATGGAATTGGTGCTTTTGGAAGAAATTCTGTCAGGCGTTTGTCTGGAGTAAGAAGTATGTGACACAGATCATGCCTAGGGAAGTTTACACTGTCTAAGAAGACAGCATATACAAAAATGGTATAACCTCTTAGCAAGAGACAAAGAGGAGAGCTGTAGAACTTTTGAAGAGGAAACCATTTAATCCACAGAAGTTATCAGGGAAGATGAGACTCAGGGACTAGATGGATGGGAATTAATTTATACTCCTAAAATGAAAGTCCTAGAAAGAGCTCAAACTAATAGATCTGTTTTTAGATTCAGCACTTATTGAGCAACGATGTATTAGGAATTAGGAAATTCATTCTATTATCTGTAAGTTACCCTGTAATGATAGCCTGGTTATTGCTGATTTTAAAAGAACTCAATGTCATTGACATTCCCAAGAGTCATTAGTTCTGGCTGAATTTTAGTAAGTCAAAATCAAATTTATATCAATACAAACTTAATCACATGAGAAGATAACATTCTCTGCAAGGGTTATCAAGGGTCAAAACCATCAAATGTTTTCAACATGAATATGACAATATAACAAGCATTAGGATAGGCTAAAAACAAATCCCATTTTGCCAAATGTAACTGAAGAAATTAGAATGTCAAGAAATTCATATGCTATTTATTTTGTTCTCTAACTTTGGTATTATGCAATGGACTCATTTTACGCTAAATTATTAAAGGATATACTTATTTTTACATATTCACGTTGTTTTCCAGAATGTGATCCAAAAAAACTTATAGGTTAAAGGCTCCACAGGACAGTGGTCAACACATCTCCTGGGCTCCACCCCAGAGCCACTTAATCAGTTGCTTACCCCCTCAACCCGCCCACCGCCCCAACAAATTCAATTTTCCAAAAGGCCTGCCTCTTATTCCTAATGAAGTACTAGTTGTGCAATCAGGTTTTTCAACCCTTTTCTGGAGTTTTCTCTCCACCTGTTTTCCTCGTTTCCTCTCTTATCGGAATGTGTCCTTGCCCCATCAAACAATTACTTTTCAACATCCTCCAAATGTTTGGTGTCGCACTACATTAACTAAAAGAAAAACTGCTTATAAAACACTAAGATTACACCACTGAAGATTATTTCAAACCACTTTTATAACCTTCTGTTTCTGCAGTTAGCTCAAGTCAGTGAAATGTGGAGCTGGTAACTACAATGGGTCCGTGACTAACACAATAAGGACTGCTCCTCTGTATCTCCCAAACTGTCTACAACCTAATTCCCAGAACCTGTACATGTTGCCTTCCGTAGAAAAGGGAATTTCACAGATGACGTGCCATTAAAAATCCTGAGCTGGAGAGACTCCCCTGGGTTGACCGGAGGGCACGATGTCATCCCCAGAGTCCTTAAGAGTGGAAGAGGAAGATAGAAGTCGAGAGATGTGGACTCAGGAGGAAGGTACAGGGGGACGCAACGTTGTTGCTGACCTTGAAGGTGAAGGAAGAGGGCCACAACTAAGACTACAAGAAGCCCCAGGAACTTGGAAAGGCCAGTCTCTTGGAATCTATGAAATCTCTTCTGGAGCCCCCACATGAGATCTAGCATTGCTAACACCTTGATTTCATTCTGATGATATGTGCTGTATCTCTGACCTACAGAACTCTAAGATAATAAATTTATATGGCATTAATTCACAAAAGTTGTAGTCATTTGTTATAACAGCAATAGAAAACACATATTCTTTTTTTTTTTTTTTTTTTTTAGCCTGGTCCCTAGATCACACACTTTTTAATCTTCCAAACACATACAAAATCTCAAAGGTTCACTTGGGTACAAATGAGATAGGACCCAAAGAGTTCATTTTAAAACACTACTGTCAATCTCTCTCTCCCACCCCCCCTCCCCCAACCCCTCTCCTACTATTCCTCCTACTCAGAATTGCAGCTTACTTCTCTGCTTCCACAGAGACTGGCTTGTCACCTTAGAAACTACAAAAAGGAATGGTCTAAGTCAAGGATTCCTAACTCCAGCCCTACTGGTGTTTTGCACCACATAATTATTTCCTTGTGGGGACTGTCCTGTGCACTGAAGGTTACTTAACAGCATCTCTGGCCTCTACCCACTAAATACCAGTAAAAATAATTATGCCCCTCTCTTCCAGTTGTGACAACTGAAAATGTCTCCAGACATTGCCAAATGTCGTGTGTGTGTGTGTGTGTGTGTGTGTGTGTGTGTGTGTGTGTGTGTGTGTGTATGTTGGGGGAAGGATGCAGATGGCTCCCCACTGAGCAGCCCTGGTCTAAGGCATATGTCAGTTTACCCAAAACTCTGCTGCTCTCACCATCAGCTCCTCTGAGCGAGGGAGAAGTCTCCAGTGTGTGTGTACATATACTCTTACGTTGCAGCTGGTCTCACTCAAACACGCTTCCCATGAATTCAGTCTGTTAGGCATTTTAGAACAGCTCTGAGTCAACACTCAACCACAGGCTTTCTTAATGGTCTCACTACACTTATTCACAGCCACAGGCAATGGAAACATGGTCCTTCCACAATGACCCACAACCCAACCCTGCCAATGTGCTCACAATCCATTTTGCTGCTTTCACGGCCAAATGGGCCAAAGCAAACTATTTGACTATTTCAAAGAACTTTCTAAAGGTCTCTGCAATTTTATTATTAGATATCATTGATACACAGCCTTTCAATTAAATGGTGTAGTGCAGTGTAGACCAAATGTCCAGGTTATTGACCGGAAATCTGACTCTGATGACAGAACAGATGTTAGGAAACAGACCCCGGAAGTAATCACTGTCCTGGATAAGAAATCCATCTATTAGAGAAATGGATAATTTCTACAACAAGTGCTAAGGAAATGACTTAAAGATGGTGAAAGATCCTAT
Source organism: Solenodon paradoxus (assembly GCA_004363575.1). NCBI lineage: Eukaryota > Metazoa > Chordata > Mammalia > Eulipotyphla > Solenodontidae > Solenodon > Solenodon paradoxus. Next base: position 189,776 of record RJWH01000378.1, read on the forward strand.
TTTATGGAGTTCTTAATTCTGCTCAGAATTTCCACTTCAATTTCAAAATAACAAAACAATAAATGGGAAAAATACCTCCTATTTTTACCAAAACCTTAAATGAAACTACAGTTTCCAAAACTGGATGTTAAATTCATAGGAGCACCGTTAGTCTAACATTAAACCGACAGTCAAACCAAGTACTGTGAAGTCTAGATGGGGAGGCAGCCATCTGAGTTGCAGAGATTGGTGACTTTATAAATTGTCCTTCCAGGTATGTTATCATCCACATTCCTGGCAACTAGAAGAGATTAATGGCTTTTTAACCTATGGGCATGAATCCTTCACCAACTACTGCCATATTAATTTACTCTAAAATTTCAGAATTTCATGCTTTTCTCCGAGAGTTCTTTTTCTAGGTACATAACATTTTTATAAAGTCAGAAATGATGTATCGCATTACTCACAAAGATTTAAGAGCCAACGTCAGACTCATCGCCAAATACCATCCTCAATATGGATTCTACTCCCTTTCCTTCCTTCAAATATTTTACAATGAAAGTGGAGGAAATTTTCATGTAATGATACTAACACCTTATGGCAATCAACACTGGTAGCCACAGACATGCTTTTTTTCTTTCACCTTTGGGAGATATGTCATACATTTTTGACTTGTTTTGAGGGCTTGAAATTCAAGCACTTATGTCAAGAAGCCCATGTGATGGGAGGAAGGAGCGGGGAGAGGGTTTTCAGAGGGAGGAGGGGATAAATTTGCTATGACATTCAAAACTGGGATGCAGGGTGCTGCCAGGGAAGATGATGATGGGCAGGGTAGACTGGAGAGAAAAAAACCTGGACATCAGGATGCATTGTCTCTAATATGCAAAAACACCAAATCCCCAAGTGTTATACTATGGATGGAAAAGGTCAAGATAAGTAACACCCTGGAGCCAGTGTCTCCATCCAGGATCCTCTCATCAAGCTAGCACCACGACAATGGTATTAAAGTAGCAAATGTGAGTGAGGACTTTGCAATCTGGTATAAATATAGACAAGCTAAGATTTCTAAAAGATTTATTTACTAACCTACACTGTTTTCACACGGCTCGTTGAGAGGAATAAGGGAATGCTCTTAAATGGAATGAGCTACAGATTTTAAAGCCTTGCCAGATTTAACAGCCTATAGCTTTTTACTTTGAAAGTTACTGAGGTATATACAATACACTCACAGAAAAATTATGTGTAAAGTAGCTCCTTATTTCAAAACCCACAATGGCCTGCCTATGAAACCAATTCTTGTTGATCGTAGTGCTGGTTTATATATCCTTTTAGTTGTTAGGGAATTGAATCATCTTGGTTCTTTATTCAGCATTTGCTGAGTGCCTACTTTGCGCATGGCCCCAAGGATGCATATGAATAAAATATGGTCCTCGTACTCTCCATCTAGTGGTGGGCTGCTGATAAACAGACAACAGTAAAGAGTCTGCCAGGGCTGTAAAAGAGGAAAGCAGCACAAGTGGTAGAATGGATATATTTCTAAAAAAAAGTATAGACTTGGGTTTCCTACCCAACTCACAAATTCCCAACTCACAAATTACATTTTTCTGTTGTGGATTGCTTGTGGTGACCCAAGAATTTCAGTCTGATTCTTTTAGGTTGGAAACATCTCCACAACAGATTTAACTATAAAATTGGCCTCTCCTCTGGAATGTTCAGCTGACAAAAGAAAAGCTTTGCACCAGCATCAATAATTGATTTTCTTCTCTTCCATCACATCTGGGATAGCACTGTATTCATCTGATCCTGAGTTCACTACACCCTACACGGTACTTTGGAACATCTCAGACTCAAGCTTTTATCACACTGCTCTTTTATCTTATTTTCACTTACTAACAATTGTTTTTATATCAGTCTGCTTGGCCACAATGAGCGAAGCACCATGGGAGATGTAAAAAGCCACAGGAGTTTGCCCTTGTGCTGAAAAAAGTTTTCCAACCTTAGTCCTGGAGAGGAACATGTCAACAATAAGGTGTGAATCAAGGGGAATGTGGATGGTGCAGGGCACTGAGGAGCAAGCTGGCAGAGGGCTCCAAGTTGGAACAGAGGGATTAATTATATGTGCCCTGGGGGAGGGGAGCTTTCTATTTTTAAATGCTCCTGGGCAGAATGAGAGCCTTTTGAAAATCCCACCTAGAGAAGGCCACAGGGAGGCAAATGAAGCTCAATCGTGTTATTTTTAAAAGTTGAATATGCTACCCTATTTGCTATATATACTTAGATCTAATTGATTTTCAGGTCTTGGCTTTTTTTCTCACCATACTTCCATCATTAGGTGTGGAGGGGTTTAGCAGCTTTTTCTCTTTTTACAAAGGGTTAGGAATATAAAATGTGGATACTCGGGTTTTTCTCAAAATCCCATTTATTTTATTCACTTTAACTGGACCCTGCTTCATTCACACCAGTAAAGGCTGACAGGCTTGGGCAGTAATTTATTAAGGTTACTCTTCAGGTAAATTCACCAATAACTTTTGTCCTCTCAACCACTCAGTTCCTGTTAAGCAGTTAAATAAATGTTCACCTACATTTGTTTTTCACTCAGTGACTTACTGTAAATGCAAGTGAAAGAAAATTGATGAAATTCATCTATAACTGCTTACAACTTTCTACTATCCTTAATTCATTAAATTTGTGGCAATCATCACACCCTGTTTTCAGTACTGATAATGCATTTTAAATTGTCTGTGCAATTTTTAAAAATAGATGTTTGTCTAAAAATGTTGGAAGCATGATGAACTTAAATTTCTTTTTTCTTGCAACTTTTTTTTTTAAAGGAAAGGAACAGGCAGGATTGAAAGCAAGCAGGCAGACAGGCAGGAAGAGAGAGTAGGAAGAAGCATCTTTAATTTTATTTCCATTTTAGCTGTTCGCACTGGCTGTTCTCCCCACCCCTCCCAGAACCCAGGACTCCAACACAAGGATATGTGGCCTGCATCCTTCAGAAGTCACTGACCTAACTGCTACTCCACCGGGGTGTGCCTTTTGGCAACTTTCATGCAGCTGTGGCTCTGCCTAAAATGACCTACTGCTCAAGCCAGAATGCTGTTTGTTTCTAAATTCTGGCAATAACTTTGGATGTATCTTTCATTTGCCACTTGATTTTACCAACTTACCAACAGTAAACAAAGAACCAAAACAAACAAACGAAAAACACCCACTTCTTTTTGCCAGTCAGAAATAGTAGAAATAAAGTCAGAGTGGATATCACATAGCTAAATGCAAGTTAGGTTACTCACCTGTGACAGAGACACAAAGGATATATGCATCCAAATCATTAAGGATTTTTACTGACTTTAGGGTACTTAGTTTAATTTTCTTGGTTTTGAATGGAAATGTATCATTGTATCACAAGTATTAACCAATTCCTGAAAGTTTTCAATGAGTTAGGTAGATCTTATTTTCATATGCTTACTAACAAGGCTAAATACTTTGTGTCAATCATTATCATTTTCATTCTACCTTATATTAGATGTCTTTTAAGCCAAAATGTTATTTTCTTATCTACAGATAGTTTGATAAGCTTGGCTGCACAGAGAGGCTGACTGATTTTTACTGGTCTACATTCCCAGTTAAAATTGGGAAACTGAAGACAGAAAGTTGACTAAAAGCAGAGGATGGAGAATTCAGATAGACTTTTACAGAACACTTATATTATTTATTTTTCCTAAATATTTTATTTGGATATGTATGCTGAATATATATATATTATATGCATATATAGCATATATATATGAAAATTCAGTATATTAGCAATTTTCTGATTTGAATATAAGCAGGTGCCACTATTTTAATTTTTACAGAATATCCATGGAAGTTAATCTACAAAAAGGAAAGGTTAAAAAAAAAAAAGAGGGTAGGAAGTTAATATATAGAAAAGTAGTTTTGACATAGGTTAAGTTTAAAATTTAAGCAAAAATCATCTATAATCCAAATTAATTTTGAAAATCCCTTCGCTTTCCCATACTATACTATAAACATGATTTCATATATACAAGTCTTTACAGTAACTTCCAGGTACACTGATTTCAGTGTTCGCTACCGAGAACACAAAGACTTCAAAGGAGGATCACTGAGATATGTCTGGACATTCAAGTGCTGCATCTCAGTTAAATGGAAGGATTAGATGAAGAATGTTCCATGTTAGAGCTTCCCAGCAGCTTCTACTTTCTTCTGCTGTAATATTAAGCTTCTCTAACTCCATTGTATATTCATAAACATATTGTTGTAATTAAAGGAACTTTGGCTTCACATCTTGAGGTCTTAATGTAAGTGGTATTAAGAGTTCCTTTTTAAAATACTTTCTTTAAAACACAAGGAATCTGGTCATTTAAAAAAGTTAAAGCATATAACCAACCATGTGCCAAATTCTTCCAAAGCCCCAATATGCCTCATTTTTCCCTTGGTATCCACTGCTTTGACCACTCTTACCCAAGGTCTCCCGTATCCAATACAGATAATGAAACCTAACAGAATGTATCAATTGTAAATAAGTGTGGGAGGAGTCTGCCCTGCCTCCTTGCTCCAGGCTGGCTTTCCTGGAAAGAGCAGACCCAGAATAGACCTGCGCAGAGGGTCAGAAAGCAGAATTCCAAACAACCTTGGGACAAGGTGATGACCCAATAGCCACATCTTTGAAGAGCATCAGAAAGATCCCTTTGGTCCCAAACATCTCCTTTCCCCCTCCACTTTCTTTTTGTTCCCTAATCCACGTTGTTGAGTTCCAAAATAAATTCTCATACATTGTGCTTTCAGCTTCTTTTTCCAAAACATACATTCTTCCAGAGGGACTAACAAATTAAGATACAAACACTGCGGTATATAGTACATGTATCAGATCCTTGAAAAGAAGAGGGGTCCCAGAGCAGCTCCAACATGGGAGTTGGGGTAAGGTGTCAACCAAGAGAAGGAGTGAGGAACAGCAGAGTTCCAGAAGGTATGGAAAACCAGTTCCTGTCCCATAATCCAACTCTTGCAAACTTAAAAGTGAAACAAACCGCACTGATGAATATTTTCACTCTTATACGTAAAGAAATATGTTGGCCCTATAATTCTAGTTTTTTAATTAATTTTATTGAAGGAACACTGCATCATAACATATAAATTAAGGGTGTTCATCATTGTAAATCAACATCTGCATGTAATACATTAAGCTCAACACCCCATAATTCTTAAATAGCCAGAAAGAAGTCTTAGCATTACTCTGATATGGGACATGGGAGACAAGAAAGGACTCCCCGCCCCGCTTTTTTGCTCCTTAATGATTAAACCATGTCTCAGGAAACAATCCATTTCATTATTTCAGAGAAGACAATATCCAGTGATTACTTATTTCTTTAAAAAAAGTTGGAATTACTACATCAATAGTGAGATAGTGAATGATGTCATCAAAAGTTCAATTAGTGGGCAACCTAAGAGACAGAAAATTTTGGATGGGAAAAGGTTGGGTGTGGGGAAAGATATAGAAGTTAGGGACTTCCTAATAAATTCCAAAGAAAAGGAGACATAATGGAGATGCCTGTTATTATTTCTCCCCTGACGGGACAGTGCTTCAAGGACAGTCCTTTAGGAGTATCTCATTCCTGCTGAAAGTCTCCACTTCTGTGCATCTCGGTGGACATTCTGGAAGACAAGGGGCTGCTGAGGACCAGAGAACAGGAATCTGTGTCAATCAACAATATGCTGAGGCAAGTCATACATTCCTGCCTGCAGTCTCCACATAATTCTCTCATAAGAAACCAGGTCTGGAGGAGGCCACACGGGACATGAGAGTTAGGCTGCCTCCCCAAAGCTGTCACAGTTAGTAGTATTTAGAGCAAAGGAAAAACGCTGTAACACGTGTAACATCCACATGAAAGAATACCAAGAAAGAGTCAATTAGGATGACCATTTGGCACTGCTAGCTCATGCGTATGAAAAAGGATACTCTGTCAATGAGCATTAATGTGCAGGATTTGTGGGAACACTCAAACTCCAGGACATCAAAGACACTGCTGCACACCTCCATCTTTTGCATTCCCATTAGTTCACCCTTGTCTGGATGAAAAGAGCTCAGTGAATCAATTGCTTCTGTGGAACTGTTTATATATTTTTCAAGTCCTGATTAGGCCATTAGTCACTGAGCATATTGCACAGTAAACTAGAGTAACTGCAATTATGCAACTTCCCAAGAATATACAGAGAGCATTTACAGGGAGACCACAGTGCCAACAAAATGTGAAATGGAGGTTATTTGTCAGCAATTTTAAGAACTGTGCACTTAAATGTCAAGTGAAATATATGCATGGCAGAGAACAGAAGTTGGAGGAATCAGAGACAAACATACTCTTCTCAATATACTAGAGCCCTAAAAATGAAAGCTACCTTGAGCAACAAATTACTTCCTTTAACACTGTTTCCAGTGTCATCTTCTCCGCCCCCCCGCCACGTACTTTCAATTCCGTAAGAGTCTCCATATGACCCAGCAATCAAAGGTAAAGAAAAAAAAGCAAATCTTGACTTATTCTCACTTAAGAGAAGGTGTGCATGCCCCCACACCTGTTCATATCTGTATCAGAACACTGTGGATGCTGGGTCTCCTTTCTGTAGTTCATTCTCATTTTTTCAAGATCAGTCAATAATATGTAATTACATATTTGAGGATTTCCCATTCAAAGCAATAAAGAACATTTACGGAAGAAAAAGAAACATATGGAAGTGGCATTTAATTTTTTTTATCAGGACACTGAACCATTTTCACACATTGCCTGGACAAACAAGAGTGAAGTTTAAAAAAAAATAAAATAAAAATAAAAATAAAAAAAATATATATATATATACACGGTCTCCATCACTCGAAACCTCCCCCAAGCAGAGAGATGGGAAATGATGGACCATGAGAAATGGGTCAAAAGCACTATGTTAACTGTGCAGGGACCTGCCTCAGAAAGTTTTATAGTATTTTTCATGGAAAGACTATTACTTTCTGGTCTGTTAATCCTCACTTTCCTACTTCTATTCGTATACTTTATACGTATTTATGTGTTGAGCTATGTATTTTTGCTGAACTTGGAGTGACAGTTATTTTTAAGAGGCTGCCAACATGGGTCAAGGGAACCTCAAAAACCTGGCTCACGATGGCTCTGGCAGGAAAGCCTTGACAGCCAAAACCAACCAGAAAGCTGATGAGATCCAGGTTTCCAAAACACTAGAGAAAAGGCATCCTTTGCTCTCTTCCATCTGGCCTTTTCCAGAAAAAAAAAAAAAGTATATTTACCAAAGAGGAGGGCTCCTTTAGTAATGCAACCAACCACTTCCTTCTGTGTTCGGAGCGCAAAGCCAGATGTTCCTGTGTCAGCCTGGCTTCACGCAATACGCAGTGTGCATCCACTTGGACCAGACAAGGTGGGGGAAATACGGCGCCCAATGGGCCAGCACCCAAGGCCTCTGACACAGCGGCTGTCGAAATGAACAGCCCTGAGTTTCTCCGCTGACAGCGTTCCAAAACTGTGTGGCTGTTAGGATGAGGAGGGCCGTTTCTCAGCCTCACTGGCTGGGCTATTTCAACTTTCCACCTCTGCTAACTATCCTACATGAACTTCATACATGGAGTCATCTTAATGTTATTCACAGGCAGAGATGTTCAGAAGAAAAGTCTCTTGCTCCTCATCAGAGAGCTGATGAGGACCTGTCTTCCCTATTTTGGAGATTCTATTCAAAGGGTTTGGGGACGGCATGAGTGTTTATGACAGACAGGCTCTTGGGTTTAGGCTGGGGACAAGCAAACCTTTCACATGAGTTCTTAAACACAGACAGTGTTCTGTTTGAATTTCTGAACCCCATTCTAGTACAAACATGCTCGGCACCTCGTGCCAGAGATTTTTCTTCTTGGCAAACTGCTCTGCCACCACCATGGATTTTACCACTTGTGATCCCTGCAACTTTCCTTTTTCCCCCTACTCCCTGTCCCTTTCCCCAGAGGCATCATCTGTGCCCGGGCTGCAGGGGCAGGGACTGTGTATCTGGGTGCCAAAGAGCTTTCAGCGCCATGGGCAGCGGCGAGGTTCGTGCCACACTTCTTCTCGTGGCCCCTCTAGGTCTGGCATGATGACAGAAAAGGGCCACTTTGTTTTCATCAAGGAATGTAGCCCATCACCGACAGCCTGAAGGCAGAGGAACTCTAAAAGTCATCCTCAAACTCCAAGGACATTTCTCACCCTTGTCTCTTCGTTGCTCAGGTATCATGTCTTCTCCTTTGCAAAGATCTTGGATGTGCCCCGAGTGAGCAGTCAGCAGCCCCCAAGATGATGAGATCCATACTCCCCTCCCACTTCAAGTTTTCCTATTCCTTCCTGGATTGCTTCTTCTCAGTTTTTCTAGGGACTGAAACTTAACAATTGGGAGTGGTATAAAGAGCAACCTAAGTGACCACGGACAGATGAGTGGATAAAGAAGATGCAGTATATAAACGCAATAGAATACTACTCAGCTTTTAGAAAAAATGAAACCCTGACATCTGCAACACAGATGAATCAGAAGGAATTACATGCTTAGTGAGATAAACCAGAAGGAGAAAGACAGTGCAGGATTCCACTTATATGTGGCATACAGAGAAAGCAAGCAAACTAATGAATAATGAACCAAGTCAACCAAAATTAAACTTTCAGCCTATATGGCCAAATTAGTGGTTACCAGAAGAAAAGGGAGAAAAGGATGGTCAAATCTGGTAAAAGAGGTCAATTAAATGATGAATTGTTGGACTGCTGGCAGTAAGCTTAATGTATTATACACTGAAGTTAATATACAATGATGGATAACTTAAACTTACATAATGTCATAATTCAGTGTCCCTTCAATTTTATAAAATGTGAAAAAATAGAAAAAAAATTTATTTTGTGGTCCTGTGAAATACAACTGTGGAGCATCTATTATAATATGAAGGTTCCTGGTCCCCAGTCCATCAACCCGCCCTCAAGTCCTCAATAATGCAGGAAAGGCGGGAGACTTCCAGCTCTCCAGAGCTTTCTGACATGGCATTTGAAAACCACTGATATGATCTAACTTCCTCATTGTCCTAATGTTCAGAGAATCTAGATTATTTGTCAAAGGCCATACAACAGTGAATGACAGACTTAAGATTTAATACAGTTCTTGGTGTGCCTGACCAGTGATATTCTTTATTTAACATTTGATGAAAGCCTGTTCATTTAGTCTCTGTTAATAAAGAAAAACATTTGTAATGAATATATAACCCAATTTCTTTAAATTTCTTATATCACCTATAAAATTTTTGTCTTGTATACAAGTGTCATATTTCTAATACTCAGAGCACTTTCTAAAAGAAATAAGGATTCTACATTAATTCACCTTCACTTTCTAAAGGTAATAGAGATTTCAGGAGAAACAGAAGCACAAAGAAAAAAATTTTCTTTAGGAAAACCAAGGAAATGGCCAACAAGATATCATTTTTTAAATTCTACAAATACACACACACACACACACACACCCTTCAACTTTTGGCTCCAAGAATTACTTACTATGTGGAAAAGATTTTTAAATGCTTTTACTCGTATGTCGGGTGAGTGTATAAGTATTTTCTAAGTTTTATTTACTGTAGTATGCCATTTTCATCACAGGTGCCATTTATGGGTTGATATGTTAGCTTGCAATATACACATTCAAAGTAAAATAATAAAAATTGCATTATGCTGAGCTATTCTAAAACAAAGACTTTTCCCAAAGGACACTAGTCCCTCCAGCCCTGCTCACCCCCTCCAACATTTAGAATTTGCAGAGCATGGGCAGTGGGATTTTCTTTCTCTTGGGGGGAACATTTGATGAGTAGCTAGTGAAGCCACCACAGGTAATTCCCCCACCCACAGACCCAGAGGCACATTTTGCACATTTCGAAAGGCATTCACAATGCTGTCGCTATAACCACACCACACACACAAACCACCACTTTAAAAGTCAGCTTCTTCTATGAAACCCAGCTGTACTCCTTGCTAGAACGTGAAGAAAAACACGCTATTTTTTGTTGCTAGTAAGGTACATCAAGGAGTGATGCTTAGTTAACGCTGAGTCTAATTTAAACAGACAACATAAGATGTTTACTGATGATTTTTTTATTTGAATTTGAATTTACATCAAAAAGAATGAGGAAACAGAGAAACCAATCATTGCTCAGTCTTTAAACTGTTAAATGCTGAAACATTTTCTAAGTGTTATCGAGTCAGTAAACAAAATTATAATTTCACGAAATAGACATTTCTTGTTCCAATAAATTATTTTAAGATCAGAAAGCACTGACTATTTATTGTCTGTCCTAAAATGCAATCTTTTCAGGGATAAAGTTTACAAGAGATGATCAATATAATTGTGTATGAATTTTAAACACTTCTGATAATTAAAAGAATATCATAATACAAAACATCTTGAACGGAAATTTCTGTATTTTTGAAAATCCTTCTACGCACGTATGCAAGCTCACAAAAATGCGAAGTCAAAAAAAGTTATTCAATATATTGACTACGTGCATCTTTTACTGTATCTTTCAGGGCATGATGGCACAGGCAAAAACATTTCAGTAATAACTTGCTAGAGAGGTCACATATAATCATCCTAAAACATACAACAGAGTCTAAAATTTAAAAACCATATCAGATTCTGAAGTATATAATGTATCCTTCTGAACTTTCAACCAGAGACTCTGAAGTATTACGTCCAGAGACATGAAAAGCAGACCATTTCAATCTGGTAAAACACCATGAATTAGTGAATTATCTAACAACTCTTGTTCTAATTAAGACCAATAAGAAAGGCATCCATCAATATTCCAACAGACAAAGTTTCTGGTTAGGAATCATTCACCTCATTGGGATCCACCTCAAAAGCACAACATACACAGGTTTATGAGGCTATGCTTTAAAACGATGTTTAAGTAAGAGGAATTACTTGAGACAGAAGGACTTCCCCAAAATAAAGATTCTTGATCACTAAACCACTTAATTTTATACTTGAGGCTGTTAACCAACAAGTTTAAATAACATATTCATATACGAAGTCAATTTTTCCAACAAAAACAAGCAAGAGTCAGCATTCCCTGGTAGAGTAATGGTTTGGTCCACCGCCTGTGGCCAAACGCAGTAATGTACATCCCAAGGACCTGGGTTCACACCCTGGGATGGGAGGGAACAGCCAAGATGAGCAACTAAATAAAACTAAAATGCTACTTTTTCCTCTCTCTTCCTGTCTGCCTACTCATCTTCATTCCTGCCTGCTAATTTCCTGAATAAAAAAAAACAAAAAAGCAGGAAACTATGAGTACTTTAACACAAGACTTGTTTAAGCCTTACACACACTGAAGTACAGCCTCTCCAGACTTTCCTTTTTAAACACAGCTTATTGAAAAAACATAAATGAAGTCAATCGCACAACAAATATTTACTGTGAACCTTCTTTGTGGCCAGGATTATGTTTCCAAGTCCTATGAACATTCAGTTATTTAGAAAATCATTTAACTTTATAAAGTATTTAAATAAATAATGTAGACCTCCAAAATGTGCATGGGGTTGTAATTCCATCTAGTTTCTATGATGACACTATAAACCTGGGATGGAATTACAATCTTAATGTGAACAATCAGGGTGTGCCACTCCACATGCAGGCAGAGTCCAGGATGAACTCAACTTCTAAAATAATAACCAGCGAGCCATTGGCATGTAATTACAACCAGGAAACCAAGCTGTCTGCGGGCTGGTCCAGGAGAAATATTCAACTGAAAGTCCCACTCATGCGAGCCACATTTGTTTAATATATCTGAAGCACCTCTTCCCCTCCAAAATTAAACTTTCTCCTTTTGTGATGAGGAAATCTCCACACAGATGTGCTGATAAGATAGCCTGGACAAGACCACTAAGATCTTGGAATCATCTCAGACTCCCTTCATACACCTAAAACTTAAACTTAAAAAAATGCAATATATTCAGAAACGGGGGGAAAACGGTTAAGGAACTCTGACATGACTGGCATTTCTTCTAATTCTCTAGGACTAGCCTGACATTTTATTAGAATAAACAAAGCAGAATGTTTTGCGTTTCCAGGAGGGAAAAAAAAAATTCAGATTTATCTAGAAAGATTAAACTCTGGGCTGTGGAAAAAAAAGAACTTAGAAACAGACCCAGAATTGCCGAGAAAACAAAAGACAATGACCAATGACACTATGAATCAGCATTTTTCCCCAAGCAGCCAGGAAGAAACAGAAACACACACACACACACACACACACACACACACACACACACACACACGATAACAAGCGCCATGAATGAAAACAAAGATGCACACAAACTTAATCTACACATTCGTATTTAGGACACATGGGCTTCCCTGGTATTTTCATGACTTCATCACACCTAACTTTATGTGGTTCTCGTAGAGGTCACCAAAGCGCTGCAAAATCAGTATTGCCATAGCAACCAGGAGACTTAAAAAAAAAATCCTGTGACAGAAATCCTCACCAAACAAAACAGAAGGCAAATAGAAACTGTACTTTCACTTTTAACACCATCATGCTGCTACAGCAGAGGAAGTGCACTCCCAGGAAAACCCAGTTCACAGAGGGAGGGACCTCTGCTGGATTGTATGTCACTGGCTTCCTGCATCACTATGAGTTGAGAATTTACTAACAGTAACTCTTAATTTATTTTCAAGATACAGGGACACGTATCACAGAAGTTACCCAAAGAAAAAGCAGCACAACAGGCGACAGGAGGCAAAAATAATATTGATGAATTTCCATAAACATGGCACATGAACAGTTTTACTTTAAAAATGTGTTTTAAAAGGGACCTAATGCAATGTCTGTCTTTTGGAAGTCCTCTGCCTCTCCATAACTTGAGGAAACACAACGGGTACAAGAAAATAAAGAAGTAACTCTTGAAATAGCTTTGAAGGCACAGAAAGAATAAATGCTACCTCCATATCTAAGCTCAAATCCAGAGGCAAACTGATCCTAAGATATCAAATGAGTTAACAGTCCAAGGCATCCCTGGGTGAGGGACTCTAAAGGACAGGCAAAACGTTAGTCTCTGGCCTTTTCTAGAGAGCACCAGAAAATTTCAGAAGTAAATACCTGAAGGCTAAATAATCTTTGCTGGTTGGAACAGCCTACTAATAGAATATAGTCTGTCTGACTCAGTATAATACTGAAAACCAAAAACACTAAAGGCAATAGGAAAAAAGGGAATTATTATTATTTTTTTTATCATTTTTACTGAAATAACACTACATTACAACATATGTGTCTCAGGGGTGTGTCATTATAAATCAGCATTGGTATATACTACATTAAGTTCACAATAACCACTCAATTTTATCCTTCACCATATAATTGGTCCTTGTAAGGAGGAAATTCGTTATATGTTCACTTTCCACAGAATATTCTTGGTAATGTCCAATCTGCTTTCTTCCTGCTCAATTATGCATGGGATTCCCTATACAGCCATGCCATTCGAAAACTATAAATAACCTACTTCATAAAATTAAGTACCTTGAGATTCCCATTAATAATGTGAACAACCAGAAAACTGGCTAGGTAGCTATCTTTTTTTCCTAGGTGCTCTGCTGAAATGAAACATGGAAATAGACCACTTAGTGATGCACACATGTGTGAGCGTGTGTGCGTGTGTGTGTGTGTGTGTGTGTGTGTGTGTGTGTGGTGTGTAAGTACATGACATATGCAGCAGGAATTTCCTGTCTGGCCTATTTTAGAGCAAATCAAGACTATACTTAATCTTTAGGACAGATTTTGTAAGTCAGGTATTACTATGAAACAGCAATACTTGAGTCTGTTTCAGTCACAGAAAAACAAGTTTAAGGTCTAGGCCTGTTCTATTCTGATTCTATTCTGATGGAAAAGAATAAGAAAGATGAATTTTATAGACAAATAAAATTCTTGTTAACAAATTCCTCATTCAGTTGGAGTTTTCACCCACTACAAAAGAAAGAGATGATACAGACAAAAATGGAACTATTTTTAAATGGTACTAAAGGAATAAAGAGGAATCCAGGTATGTTTTTAAAAGTGTTATTTGCATTCTGACTGAACAGCGTCTAGGATGGAGGCCAATCAAGGGGGCTGGATGAGGATCGTCAGCACTCAACAGCATCGGCGACTTGCCTTTCTCCAGTCTAGATGGCCTGTAACACCATGTCTCTACTTGGAAACTAGACACATGAAGAACATTCATTCATTCACATTACCAAAGAGATGAACTCCAAAGTACTCGCAAAGGTTTTACAGCTCTAGAGAAGTTCCTCATTCTTCATAGGTAATTAACCTCTGGATGAGTGTAGAGCAACAGGGCTAGAAGCCATAATATACTGATGGTAAGTTATAAGCGAGGACAAAGGATAATTGGAAACCAAAATCCAGGCTCCCTGGAAAATATGCTTCCACTTATTGGAAAAAAAAAAGTACACAACTTTTCAGGGACATATGAATCACAAAACTGTAGTATTGGCAGGAACCTTAGAAAATCATTCTGTTTTAACTTCTACTAATCATAAGAAAATGGAGGTACAAAGAAGGAGACTTGCCCAGACAGAGTTAATCAACTCCACACAAGTTTCGTGAATGCCGCCTCCAGCTCTTCAGTGTGTGTTCTTTCCCATCCAACCCCTTTATAAACCACGTGGGTGTAGGCCAAATAATACAAGCTGTACCTCCTTCCCTGAGATCACATGATTACATTTTAGAAGAGGACTTGGAATAACGACCAATCTCTGATAACTGAAAAACGGGAAAAACAAAAAGACAACATATTTTAGTGTTTACAAACACAGCTTGTGCCTTTCATTCCCTTTAAATGTCTGATGAAACGTGATAAAATAATGAAAAGCTTTCATGTATTCTGTAGTGATCAGACCATTTTTGGTCAGAATTTTATTGCAGGTGCCACGGCAATACCCTAAGGGACTATGTTCCAAATCATTATTTGCTCCTTTCAACATGGTCATCATCAAGCAGAGAGGCAAAGCTCTCTATGGGTAAGAAACTATTCATGTTGTTCACTGTTTCATTTCCTATGACATGACACAAAGTGAGTACTTCATAAAATTTATTAACAGGATGAACATAAATTCCAAGGAGAAATGAAGAAGAAATACATGTCATTTGCAGTACACTATGATAATTTTCTGTAAAAGAAATGAAAAACCATCCATTAACGATTTAAAAGAACATGAAAAGGTAGCTTCATTTTGGTATTTACAGAAAGGTGAAAATCTAAAATCCCTACTGAGCAGTGACTACCAGTAACGTCTAGTATACAGGTACCATTAGCTAAACGAACACAGATAAACTGTGTTATAAAGAGCTTGGGACCTGAAGCACAACATCAAGAAAACATGTTACAGGATAGTAGAGTCACGGAGAAAACAATCTGAATAAATAAATAAAAGACAAACAATTGTAGTTCGAACAAAATATACATGGAAAGTTCTAGGTATGGTACAGTCAGCATAAAACTGACCATTATGCATTTTCTTCTGCACTCCATGTATTCTATATAACTGACTTGCATAAATTATATACATTGACTTGTACAAATTGCATAATTTGACTTATAAGAAAGGCTCAAAAAAGACCTTTAGTCTGTAGACTACTACTACTAGACTTTAGTCCTTTAGACTACCAAAGAGAACACTGAATTTAAAATCCAACAGCCTTAGGTATAAACTGTGTGGCCTTACCCATGTCACTTTAACTTTCTGAGCTCCGCTTTCCTCATTTGTAAAAATACGATGCACGCTTCCCTAACTGTCATGAGAAAAAATAATGGATGACAAGGTATGTGACAATGTTCTGGAAACAATAAAGTTCTATATGCTGCCACGTTCATGTAAATTATTGTCAACTTTGAACCTCTCAAAACCAAAGAAGTCATCTTTATTATGTTCTCTCCTGCCTGGGAATTTAACATTAAGCTTCAGTTCTACAGTCTTGACACCAGACTCCTTACATAATAATAGAACAAATATCCAGGCATTCGGGATTCCATCAGACAGAACTCTGTTAACTAGCTCCTCTGCACACCCACCGTGAGAAGGTAATTGATGTTCATCAGGACCCTGAAGCCCTCCAAGACTATGGAGTACCTTCAGGGAGAGATTAAATTATAGTCAGCCTAATTTGTTATGAAGTGTATTTAATTATATTCAAAATTCTTTGAAATTGGTGACCTAGGAAAGGCACAGAGTTAGCCACAGGTTCCTGGGTAAATGGAAGCCTCATGTCATTGTCCCATCCAAACCACCCTTTAGCAGATTTTACTGTAAAATACAGTCCACTCTGGGATAGCAGAAACTGGAAATCCAACACAGTAATTATAAAATTAAAAAACACTACTCTGTATAATCCTCAAGGACCACTAATGTGCAGAAGTCTCACAGTCAAAATCTTGAAACCATGAAAAATTTAAACTAGGTAAGATTCCTACATTTTGAAAATGATTTTGTTTTTGCCAAGAACAGACTTAAACACCTGAATAAGGAATAATAAACCATTAGGCACTTGTTGGTGGCTCGGGCACTAGGTCATGGCTGGGGTACAGAACATGTAATGTCTGAGACCCACTTTCATGACCAAGAGCCAAGGGGAAACAACTAAAATGAACAAATAAATGAATGAAAAATATTTCTTCCTTCTTTCCCTTCCTTCCTGCCTTCCTTTCTTCCTCTAAAATAAATAAAAAGAGTATATATACCATTAAATATCTTATTAGTAGTAGTACTTTCAAGTGCAAAGACAGATAAGATAATATCCTCTCCAGAGTGAGAAAACAGCATTTTTTTAGTTAAGTTTTGTCCCTTTTAAAGAAAGTGTGTATACTAATAAGCAACATAACATCTGAAATAAAAAGTTACACTATATTAGAGTTGTAAAAGAATGGCAATTTATTTGCCTTTGCTAAAATTATTTCAATGATGCCATCTTATATTGTCTGTTTCCCATTAAAAATGTGAGACAAATATGAGCCTGAGGTATTACATGTCAGCATCAGGAGAAAAAGGAATGGTCTCTTTCCATACACGGCTCCCCTCTGGAGAATTTCTAATGAGGGGTCCTCCCACGTCTGCTTGAACATCTCAGGTGACAGGGGTTTCATTACCTCATCAATCAACTTGTTCTATTTTTAGGCAGTCCTGATTGCTAGAACATTCTTCCTCAAGTGGAAAACTAACTCTCCTTACCTTTAGCTTCCCTCCTATTCTTATTTCTTCAGTAAGTGATTTCCCTTTCCAACAGGCCTTAGCTAGTCTCACTCATTTTATCAATTAAGTAATGACCTGCTTCTAGGCACATGTTTCAGTTTTGTTACTCTGCAAGCCACCATGGCTGTTCTTCATCACCACATACCACGAGGTTGACGGGGGTCTTGGGCGCCAAGATTCCATGGAGACTCTCCTGGGCATGGTCCTATGGACATTCTGGGACTCTGAACTTTCTAGAATCCTGCTATAACATACACTGTTTCTATGAGAAACAGCCTCTGAATTCCAAAGGTCAAATTTATAATCTTTAGTTTCTAAAGATCCATTTATAAATCGCTGCTTCTACTTTTGGAGCAAAATATATTTAAAAAACAAACAAACAAGGCCTAATTTATCACTGTCTTCTTACTTTTCTAGCTGAGTATTTTGGTTTGTGCAAAGACTCCCACAGCATCTCATCCTCAGTGAAAAGAAACAGATTAGAAGCAGAAGCAGCAACGGAGCAAACCCATACTATTAAGATCATCATCCCTCCTGTGCTTCCAGGGAGCACACGAGCTGAAACATAGGCCACAGATTTCTCTCCATTGCAGCTATTGGTCTCCCAGGTGTTCCCACCTAAGTACCCCCACACCGGCCAGGCATGGGGGACCACACCAGAGCCCCAGGTCAACCTGGGATGGAGATGGCGTCTGACATTGCTGATCCATACCAAACAGTCCTCGCTGTCTCCTTCTTTGTGGGAAGCACTGAGGTTCTCTAAAGGTCTTATGAGTAGTTTGTCTTGAGTTGGCTTATGCAGAGAAAAAACTTGTATTTACTTTTATTATTTTATACAATGTCCATTTGAGCTGTTACTATATTTAAAAATGTCAGGCCAACTGACAGCCCTCATGTTCCCCATTAATGTCTTACTTAACTTGAGACAGTCCTCCCTGACTCTCTCAGCTTCTCTCTCACCCAGAACGTGGCCATGACTGCCTTGGGTCAGACTGGGTAGGTGGGGAGAACAAGAGGTTAGATTTAAGGTGTACAATTCATCTTAGTAATTATATAAACTTGGTTACCTGGTTTCCATTGGGTTTACAACAGATGAGGAATAGGCAAATGAAAGGAGTTATAGACATACAATCAAGAAAAGTGGTTAAGACAGAGGCCACAGCCTTAAGACCAATTGTGAGCTTCTGGGGCATCCTAACTCAACACTTCCAGAGGAGTAACTTCAGGGAAATGACAAGAATTCTCCAAGAGAAAAAGGTTAGATCATGTTCACTGACTAAGATCTATTTAGGACGATAGGAGACTTTATACTGTATGGTACAGTGATTTCTGCCTGAGAATCTTGAGTGTTTCTCCCACAAATCCCGTCTAACAATGTCAGCACTCGCTTTGAGTAAATATACTATGTGAGAGTAGTTAATTCCAGGATCACACAAAATTAAATTTTTAAATTTTTACTAGAGAAATATGGAAGAACAAAAAGGAAGCATCATTAAGGCACTCTAAAGAATCATGGTTTTACATTCTCTTCTGGAAAGAAACTTAAGTTCTGACCAAAGGTCAAAGGTCCAGCTGTCATAAAGCCCCCAGGTTTTGGTGAACTGAGAGATTTGAAATATTTCTCATGAAAACAGTAGAAAAGGTTTTTCTCCCCTTCTCAGTTTCAAGAGCAAGGTAATTTTAATCCTAAAAGCTAAGATAGGAAAGGATGAGGGAAGTTTTTAGCTCTTTCTCAATTCTTTTCTCTCTTAAATATCCTTGCTGTAAGGACATGACACAGTCCAGTAAGAGTTTGATGAAAGTTCTTGCAGAACCACTTTGTTCCTCTTGGACACTGTAGATTCAAGCAGCAATCGGCTGAACAACTAACTGGCTCAACACCGCCATATTGGACTGGAAACATCCCAGACATGGGGTTGGGGAGTAACAGGGAGATGGAAGAAGAACCCAGGACTGATGTGTTTTATTTTAAGTGGATTTCAATAACAGTGCATACGTTGGGTGATTATGTTTTAGAATTTAGGTCAGGAAAGTTCCTAAGCATATTATCAAACACTGAAGACAAAATAATTCCAAGTACAAGTAAGTTTGTTGTCATCAAATTGTTATAATTTCTACTTTCTAAAATTTCTGCTTGCTTTTTTTTTTGCCCTTGAACTTCTCTAAAACCCTTTTCAGGTCTTCCAATACCTTCAAATCCTGGTTACTGAGATGCCATTTAGAAGACAGCTGTTTTTCGTATTTTAAACATCACTTCCTCCACTCCTTTTTATGTCCTAAAAGCTCCGCAGAGTGTTTTTCTTTTTTTTTTTTTTAAGCTTATCTGCATTTAAATTTGTATAAGTGTGTGTTGGTGTGTTGGGGGTGGGCATCTCCGGAAAGCAGAGCCTAACTTTTTTCTTTTTTAAAATTCTCATTTTCTATTATTCCCCTGTAGCTCCCCTCAAGCCCTGATCCCACCCAGGCTATCATGAAAAAGACAAAACTCTCACTGAGTTTAATCCTCCAATGTTTTTCATTTACTCCTGTGATATTGCTATTAACAGCTAAATGACCAACCTGCCCTCCCAAAGGGACCAAACATTTCTTCCTTCTGAAGTTTGTAAACACTTCTAACAAAGCCAAGCATGGATTCAACAAGATGCAGGAAGTCTCTCCACCACACCGAAGTACAAATAAATAATCCAGTTCTAAGAGTCAGCGAGACAGGGGATCTGTCCTCACCAGTCAACAGCCGCCCCTCTGCAGAGGCCATACTGACCACTGCCTGGACCAGGCCCGCCAGCCCTGCGAGTCATGCCAAGAGACAGAACACAGTCCCTTCCTGAGACTGTACTACCACACTGCCCTGCAAAGACATCTCGCCCACCATGCTTTCCTACTGCTGGACACCAGGAGAGAATATTCGTCCCTTTCAATCATCCCTTTCAAGGTACAGCAAGACATAATGCCAAGGAGGAAGTAGGAAGGGAAGAGTGGCAGCAGTCCCACCTCTCAGTGATTAACATTTTACCTGCTCTGCAAACTGACTCTGTTCGTTATTTATTTGAGCAGCGCCTAGAAGCTTCAAGTCTAAACACATCACTCTATCATTAGCGACTCACTGAAGAAGAACTGCGCTGATCTATTACTGTATTAATGTGTGAGAAGGTACAACAAAAATCTGTGTGCACTGCCCAGCCACTCCCTGCCTCTCCCACTCTCAGTCCCTATACCTAGGAGGTGATGCTTCATTGTTCTAAGTCTATACTTAACACAACACTGAGCTTTCCTTAAACAAATAACCCTTCTTCTAAAGTGGATTAAAATACCTAAATAGCACACTTTCGATCACTAACAGCAGTTCACTATATAATTACTGTTCAGCATATAATTATAATGTGGAAAATGTATATACACACACACTCATACACACACAATTTCCAGTCTATGACAAAGACTTTTTTTTTAGGAAGTTTTTAAAAATGTTATGGTAGTATGAGAATATTTAAATTGAAATAATAAAGTTTTGAGGCAAATTATTTTAATAATTTAATCAAATTATTTTAAATAACCTCAATTTAAAAAGATAATAATCCTAACTGAAGCTTAAAAGTGGAGTCCAATGAAGAAAAAATACTAAATCAGGAGCCTCTGGAGAGCTGGTGTTTTCAGCCGCAGATCACACAGACAAGTGAGTGTTGTGGGAATGGGCATTTAATCTCACTCTGTTTCAGATTTCTCCTCTGTAAAATTAGAACATTAGGTGAGATTAATGCCCTTTCAGCTCTAAAATTCTGATTCTATATGGCCTTTCCAGTTCAACAAAATAAAATACAGTGTTTAATATGGACTGCTTTGGCAACTAAGTTATTTTTAATACAGAAAAGCTCCCCTATAGCAAGGAAAGAGCAAGAACATTTTAAATGGAACTTGTACACCCCACAAACTTCACTGCCTCTTTACTTCCAGAAAAGGTCCATTTTTGTTTTCTTTTGTCCAATGTTCAATGTGCCATGAGGCGAGAGTTTTATGTGCTTCCTGAGGTCCATCTGTGTCGCCGATCTGCTGTGTCCCAGGGTCCATATTTCCACGGCAGAAAGAATCTTCTCTTACTCACTATTAAACTGCATTTCAAAGACTAACAAAAAACAGCTCAGAAATAAGCAAGCAAAATCTTGCTGGCAACCGCTCAAAACTGTTAGAAATGACACGCTGAATCCCAGCATCTGTGACCTCACCATCCAGTGCTTTACAAACCAAGTATTTCCCCCTTGTAGCTATTAGTAAAATGACGAAAATTAAAATGAAGGGGAGTGGGACATGCTCAAGTGAGGCGTGAGGGAGGGATGGACAAAAAGAACAAACTCTGAACTGAATTCAGAGGCAGATTGCAAGCAGGTTTTCAGGAGGGCTGCGGTCAAAGTGGAGAGGCTGTCTCACTGTTTATTCAGGGTTTTACCTTGGGCTCCTCAGAGGGGAGTCTGAGAATTGTTTGTGGGTCATAGTAAAAAGACATTTACAGCACAATGTGACTTCCAGGGAGAGCTGAGCCACCATCCTGGGAGCCAGCAGACCAGACACTGAAAGGCGATAAGGACAAAAAGAGGTGCTTGTTTCCATTAACCTAAGACCTCACTCTCTTCCTTAGATTTCCCCCAAAAGAAATGTCAAGCTCTCAAGATCCTGAATAAGAATCAACTTTGCCCCCTGAAAGAAAAACATTCAAAATTTAATACTTGACTCCATAGATTTTGTTCAACAACACGGAAAAAAAAATTTGTAATGTCCCCACAGGAAGCAACACAGTGCAGAGCTTAAAAAAATAAAATTCTTAATGCGCCCAGGATGAAATGCTCTACTTAAAATAAACTGAATGACACCTAAAATGATCCGCTGAATGGAAAGAAAAGCTAGTCTGTGTCAAAAATAATAAGGTATTATTATTAAATGACGGAAGCTTACTCTGCATTTTCACTCTGCTCTTCCACGACATTTTTACGAAACGCATGATGCAGGCAGTGACTGCGTTTCAGCTTCCCCACTGCACACCTTCTGGGGTCTTCCTGGGCTTCCACTAGAGCTGCTCTTTCTTGCTAGTCAGGCTGGTTCTTTGCAGGCAGGGGCTGAACCCTGTAAGAATGAACGCTGGCCAGGATTTGAGAAGGTGCTGCTCTGAAGTAGGGACACAGCCGAGTAAACACTCCCTGCTGTGCCTCTGTGGTTCTTCCTTTCTACTGGATGCATATTTTGCTTTCTCTGTTCTAGACTCCCTCCCCACGTCCATTCCCACCCACTCCTGCACGCCTAGCTGGCTGACAATGCCGCTGAACGCAGACAGGAGAGGAGAGCCAGGTTTAACCTTACCAGGCGATCAGATTGTCTGGTGCCAAGCAAAAGTCCCCAGATAACAGCTGAATTCTGGCCACTGACGAAGCAGCTTGAAACCAGCCGGGTTCCAGTGTCTGTGGCCGTTGCCATGGCCTTCCCAAACAATATAGTCCAGCTCTTTGTCCCCTGGCTTCCCAACCACCTCCCACAGACTCCAGCATGGGCAGAAGGAGGTGAAAACTGCTCCTGGAAGGGAATTTCAGGCTGCAAGGACTGAAGGGGGATCTAACAGGCAAGATCAGCCCTGAGGGTGTCAAGTGGTTAGCAGGCTCACTGTTTTTAGCTGCAAGGCTCCTCCTTCCATGAGTTTTCACCTAATTTGTAAGTAGAAAACAGATCTTAAGGGCACAGGGCTCAGGAGATAAGGCACCTGGACTTCAGACCCAGCTGGGTCACTGGCAAGCTAAGTCATTTGTTTCTTCATCTAAAAAGGGGGAGAATAAGTAAACCATCTGTAAATTCCCTTGTAAGGCTAAAAATTATCTTTACAAACTATACGAAATTCTATGAACAGTAAGGCAAGGTTTGAACAAAATCTCATCTGAAAGTAGACATGGAGATGAACATCTTAATTCTAGCAGTGCTTAAGCTATACTGGGCCACGGGGTTAAGGGGTGACGCTTCCCCTCTTCTCGTTTTGCCCAATTTGAAAACTGGGTCTAAAAATGAAATTACGACCCACTCTAGTAGAGAAGCAGTTAGATCAGACATCTCCAAATGAGCACAGCTCACATGCAGCCCAGGGACCCAGGTTTGCATCCAGGGGCCAGAGGGAACAACCAAGATGAACAACTAAATGGAATAAATATTTCTTCCTTCTCTCTCTTCCTGCCTGCCCACCTACCTACTCACTTTCATTCCTGCCTACAACTTTCCTTAAATAGCTAGAGATAGATAGATGGATGGACCAAGGGATGGATAGACAGATAGATAGAACAAAATTACAATTCTAGGAAGGTGGTATGTACATCTTCATGAATCTACTTCATGCCGTCTAATTGAACATTCAAAATGGTTTAAATGACAAATTTTATGTTATGTATTACCTTACCACAATTAAAAAAACACCTCGATCTATATATAAGAAAGGAAAAAAACTGTCACATAGCCTACAAAGTATAAATGTTTTGGAGGTGGGCACGGAGTTAAAAATAAAAAAATGTGGAGTTTCGTTTTCATTTCCTACCTAATTTGGTCTCAAGGGTCTGCTGAGTTGTTTCCACTTGCACCCAGGTAGGAGAGAAATGGCTTATTCCCTTTTTCACGGAGCAGTTCCTGAGCTCTTTGCCTCTTTCACTCCTTCCCCCTCCAAATTGGCTGTCACTCTACAGAACCAGTCAAGTGCTACCAATCACTCCTAAAAGATCCTGTGAGGCACTCCCTCTAAGAATCTGTACTGATCAAAATCTCAAGTGCTTACTTGCCTAGGGACTGCCATAATCTGAGGTGTTGCTTCTTTTTAAAGAATGAAAAACAGATGCTCTAAGCTGATGAAAGTAAATGTCCTTTCAACACATCTCTTCTCCAGCACTTGAAACTCTTACCAACCAGAAGTGCTTCCCACACTGTTTGGTAAGGTTCTGCACTTTTTACTTTTTCTTTGAAGCTGCAGTGCAATGCTTCTAACTCTGGAGGCAAATGCTTCATTGCAGCGAGTCTTCTGAGGGCACCCCAAAAAAGGGCATGTAGGCAAAGAGAGCTGCTAGAATGCAAGTGACACCAGAGGAGACTGTCTCCCAACGTCAGAGCTAAAGCCATCCAATTGTTTCTGACAATCTTTATACGAAATCTGCAGGTTACATACTCAGGTGGAGTCATTTCCAAACTTCTGCACAAACACATACCAAAAACCACTTCTGCCTTGCTCTCTAAGCACTTGGGGTGAATGGAACTGGGGCGGGGAAGCAGTTCAAAAGAGGCCAGTGACTAGAGTAATTTGATTCTAGCCCCCACCCCACTCCAGTATGATGGAAGCCTCAAAAATGTCCCCAGATCTCTACTCCCATCTACCAAATGCAGGGCATGGACCAAATAATCTTGGCATCCCTACAAGCTGAAACCCTCTGGAAATCTCTGTGACATGAACTGCCACAGGCGAGTTAAAAATCAAGCTGCACCTGGAGAAGTAAAGGGAAAGCAGGCACCGGTCTGGTGGGTAAAAAACATCAGTGACACTGGATTCCAAACCCACCTAAAACAATGAATAACCCCACGCGGCCCCACACTCAGTTCAGAGGAGACATAAGCAAGTCTTGCTCTCTGTGAAGCAACTGTAACAAGCAGAGATGGAATCTGAATCAGGGACCAGAATAAAACCAAGTGACTTAAATAGCTAGCTCGCTGTATTCATTTAGCGCACAAGCCAGCTGCAGAGCGCCTCCTGCGGTCTCCGCCCAGTTACCCAAGTGCGTGCCAGACCCCTCTACGGGATGCCCCACTGGATTTCCCACCAGGGAGAGTGCTGTCCTTGTGTGCCGTTACCCACACCAGAAACTCCTCACTCTCACTCACCAGGGAGGCTGATTAGTCATGGCGTCCTCCAGATCCTGCCTCATTAACATCTCTCAATGAACTCACTCCTTCCACTGTCACTTACACTGACACCAAAAGCTCCCTGAGAACAAGGGGCCTATCTGTCCTGGTCCATGCAGGGTCCTCAGCACGCAGGGCAGTGACTAGCATAGGGCAGGTGCTGCCAGTTGTTGGATAAACATTCTTCAGTCACCTGAATTTTGAGAACTGTTCCAATCGCTGTAAACAATCGCCAGGCCCACTCCCTAGTCCCTTAAATGCCAAATGCTCAGCACCATAATAAGGGGATTCTAAAACACACACCTGAGTTCTCACATTCCTACTGAAAGTTCTTCAACGTACCAGCCTAACATTTAGATAAAACACAAGTCCCTGAGCTTGGCGTAGCAGGCTGCTGCGGCCCTGGGACCTCTGAGACCAGGCAGGCCTGCTCACAGTGGCCTGCTGCCCTCGCTGTGCACACCCATCCTGTCCCTTTGCCACTGTGCACTTATTTGATGTCTCTTTGCTATGCTTGCCAAGACTCCCCCTTCAGAAAAGCTTCTTTGGAAGGGCATGTGTTCTGAAAGCCTTCTCGGACTCCTTTCCGCAAGTTAACCTGACTTAGATGCTGCTTGTCTGTGGTTCTGTGGCTCCTTCCCGCAGGATGCTTGATGCGGAGGAATGGTGACTCCACAGCAACCCAAAAGCCCAAGACCACCATCTTACCTGATGATTTAACCTCAGTGCCTATAGCAGACACTGACACATAACAGGCATGCAGGAAATATTTGTTAAATTAATGGGGAATGGAGAAAGGGAGGGAAGGAGCGAGGGAGGGAGGGAGGGACAGAGAGGGTGGGGAATGAGGACCTAAGGGAGAGATAGAGCATCTGCCTGCATTCAACACTCAAAAGAAAGGACTTTGGAGGCATTAAATGTTTTTCAAAAAGATAAACTAGTTAGTGTCAGAACTGAGATTAGAAGTCAGATCTCCTAACATTTTTCTGACAGATCTTCTTCCTCCACAACCATACGCGAAGAGTTTTTCAAGGATCTCTATCACCTCCCACTAGAAAGACTTCCAATAGTTTTACTTAAAAACTCACAAATCCCTATCTCCTCTCAGCTGTAGATTTCCATATCCATCTACTGGCTCTCTAAATGCTTTATTGGCTATTCAAATTTAAAATAACAAGACATTTAAAAAATTACCCGTCATCCCTGCCAACCCCTGTCCCCCCAAACCTACCTCCTAGGTCATCTCAAGACGGAAATGTGAAAGTTGGCATTCCAATTTTTTATATTATCACTTCTATAACAAGACATATATGATTCATTTTATACGTTTTCCCTTATTTAAACCTGTCAACAAAATTCTTAATAAGAAATTTGAAACTGGAATTTGGAAGTGAAGGGAACAGAGTAATAAAAGAAAGAAATGTAATATATTTGCTATTCATGATATTCTCTCCCCTCCCCCCACTTCTCTTTCTCTCTCTCTCACAAACACACCAAGACCTACTGATTACTTCCTCAGTCCTTCCATTTTGACTGTCACTATCCTAACTGGAATATTCTTAAATTCCCCTAAACAGATGAGCAATAGTCCCAGAGAGGGTCACTCTACCCTCAAAGTCACCCTCAATCAATGTGACCCTCCACTTTGCCAGAAGGACACACTTTCTAAAAGTACAAGTGTCATCTGCTCCCAAGCAAGACAGAGAGGCTGCAAGCCAGCAGTGGGGACGTTTCAGTTATACCCATTAAAGAACATAAATATTAAGGAAACCTTCAAGCAAAGAAAGTGGTTTGTTAAGTCTAAGGCGGCAGAAAATACATGTGGACAAAGTAGAGTTCTCATTGCTATGAAAAAAGGATAATTGGAGAGTGATAGTTTTTGATAAGTCTTTGAGAAAAAAACGTTTGTGTTAAGATAAGACCGTCATGCCTGCTGGCTCCGGCACTAAGCGGGCAGCTTGGGTGAGGACCACGTAAAGCCCAAGGACCTGGGCCAAAGGAACAATTAAAAAGAAAGAAAGAAAGAAATGAAAGTGCTTCCCTCTCCTCTCTTTTATTTCCTTCCTTCCTTCCTCCCAAATGTTCTTCCTTCTTCTTTTAAAAAAATAAGTAAAGGTAAATACTGTAAGAATAAAATAAAATGTATTCGTTTAAAATCATCAAAAGAAAATTCAATCTATTAAAAAAAAAGTCCCTAAAAGCAGCAAAAATAAAAGGAAGAAAACATTAAATTAGGCTAATAAATCATAATAAAAATAATTTTCACAAATATAAATGGGTATAAATTACAGAGATGAGAATTGTGTTTAAACTATTATTCAACATACAGAGGTCATTTTAAATGACTTATTTAAAATTGAAGTATACATAGTAAGTTGAGAGTAGGGATTAAAAAAAAAGAAAATATGAATAAAAAAATCCAGGATAGCACCAATATCAGTATCAGTATCAGACCAACAGAATGTAAGGTAAAAAGCATTGCAAACGACCATGAGGGACACTATACGATTACAAAAGGGAAACTAATAAAGAAGAGTTTATGATCATAAGTGCATCTAACAAAATGGCCTCAAAATATTCAAGCAACAACTAGGTAGAAAATAAATAAAAAATGTAGCGAGCAAGCAAAACAAAAAAAAAAAAAAAAAAAGGAAAAGCTTAAAAATTTCCCATATTTCCGGGAGCTAAAATACTTACTATTAAAACAATCCTTGGAAGAAATGAAATGGAAATTACAAAATACTGAGTTAGGTAATAATGAACGTATTATATATCCCAGTTGGTACAGAGCAGCTAAAACATGAGGATTCACTACAAGTCTGACTTGTTAAACAGCCGAGAACTACTGTGCCCATATCCCTATCCGTAGACTGTAGACAAGGAGAATTATCAGAGTTCAAGGGTCATTTCATAATCATTGAAGGTTAGGTCATTAGGAAGAAAGGACAATCCTAAAAGCATATGCCCCTAACAAGAGAAAAGAAAATTTTCAAATCAATGATACAAAAAAGAAAGCTAATTAAACCCAAAATAAGGACAAAGAAGGAAACAGTAAAGATAAAAGCAAAAATCAATAAAACAGAAAACAAACAACAGTTCTTCGAAAAGATTAGTTAATTCCTAGCAAGACTCATCACAAAAGCAAGAAAAAAAACAAAACTACCAATACTAAAAATGTAAAAGAGATGATTACTACATACCTTCCAGACACTAGGCAGAGATTTTATAAGCAACTTTATGCCAATATATTTGACAGCTTAAATGAAATAAACAATTTCTTAAAAAACAAAAAGCATAACAAAAGTTAACCAATAATAAACCAAAGACTTTTAATAATCTTCTACCTGTTAAGAAACTGAATTCATTAGCAAAATTCGTGGCATACTGTGATATAACGTGTCAGTATTCAATTGTGGTAAGCAGTTATGCAGCTCTATCATGTGTTAAAACTCAGAACTGTACACCCCAAAAAGGTCATTTTATTGCATGATAATTTTTTTAATTAAACACTTTTAAAATCTTTGCACAAAGAAAACTCCAGGCCTAAATGGTTTCACTATTGAATTTCACCATTTTTAAAAGAATAAAATCATATAAAAATTCTTTCAGAAAATAGTTAGACTCCACCACACATTCATGTGACCAGCATAATAACAACCAAATACAATGAAGAAAAAATACAGAGACAAATATTATAAGTGGGCCCAGTTGCAAAAAATTTAATAAAAGAATAACAAAAATATCCAGCAGGAGGTCTGACAAAAATGATATGCAGTAATTTGCTCTTACCCCAAAAACTCAATGTTGGTTTAATATCTAAAATCAATCAATGTAATCTACCAGACAGAGGAAAAAAAATAACATCTTATTAGAGACAGAATAAGAGCAACACAAAATTCAAGATCCCTTGCTGATAAAAATAAACAAAAACACCACTTAGAAAATTAGGAATAGAGGGAAACTTCCTCAATCCAACAAAGGACAACTATGAAAACTTAGTTAACATTATATTTGTTGGTCGATGAGCAAATGCTATCTACCCCTACCAAGAAGTGAGTTTAGCAGTCCACCTGACACAAGGTC
The DNA here is from genome assembly GCA_004363575.1 of Solenodon paradoxus. Taxonomy (NCBI): domain Eukaryota; kingdom Metazoa; phylum Chordata; class Mammalia; order Eulipotyphla; family Solenodontidae; genus Solenodon; species Solenodon paradoxus. The sequence goes on from RJWH01000378.1 coordinate 219,047, forward strand.
AATATACAAAAATAATTTTATTTCCTTATCTAAACATTACCCAATTTGAAAACAAGATTCTTAAAAATTGGATTAATTCAAGTAGCAAATAAATACAGTTAAATCTTACAAAACAGCAGTGCCTCTGTACCAAAAATAAGGAAACATCACTAAGAGAAATTAATAACAGGAAAGTGAGATATACTGTTTTGGGAGTTGGAAATCTCAATGCTGCTCGTATTTCCAATTTTCCTTAGGTTGATCTTTCACAATTCAATACCATTTCAAGGAGCTTCTAATCAACTTTTTTACAATTGCAAGTCAATTCGAAAATTTATATGGAAGGAGCTAGAACACCCAAAACCATGTTGAAAAAAAAAAGTTAGAAGCTTCATATTACCTGATTTACTATTTTAATCAAGTCAGTATGGTATTGACATAAGTATAGGTCTACAGATCAATGGAATCAAATAGAATCTTGAAATAGAATAAATGTAGTCAACTGATTTTCAACAGTCTCTAAGGCAATTAATGAGGAGAGAACATCTCTTCAGTAACTGTTGTTACATGTATTTCAATAGATGTGTGAAAAAAACAACCTTGACCTTTACAACTCATACCACACATTAAAAATGAATTGGACTGTCAGTGTTAAACTTAATTTATAACATACAGATGTTGATTTATGACACTGCACATCTTGACACAATGATTTTCTGATGCAATGTCCCTTCAGTAAAGTTAAACAATAAACAAAGAAATAAAATTAACTTGAGATGCAACATAAACTTTAATATTAAAACTAAACTAAGAAGGTTCTGGGAGAAAATACAGGATATTAGTAACTAGAGGGTAGGCAAAAATGTTATAAGGGCACAGAAAAAATTACGTATATTAAAAATTAGATTTCATTCATGTTAAAAATTGCTTATCCTAAAACAGAGTTTAAAATTGAAAAAGCAAGTCATAAACACTGGGGGAAAGTGTTAGATTAGACTTATATGATAAAGGACTCGTATGCAGAATATATTAAGAACTCTTCCATATAAAAAAGGCAACCATCCCAATTTTATAAATGTTCAAAGGGATTAGACACAACACAAAAAAAAGATCTACAAATGGCTGATAAATACATTAAAACAGATGTTTAACATTATTAGTCATCAGGAAATGCAATTAAAACCATGTGATACTACTTCACTTAACCACCAGAATAGCTAAAATTAAAAAGAATGAGAACACCAAATGTGGAGTAAACAGAACTTTCATACCCTCATGGAAAGAACACAGAACACTACAAACACTTTAGAAAATGAGCAGTTTCTTATAAAATTACACACCTACCCTGTGTCCCAGTCATTCCACTCCAAGGAATGAAAATACATTTTTACAACAATGATTTATATCAATGTGTTTAGAGCTGCTTTTTTTTTATTATTATAGTTAGGTTGACTATGTTTTCTCAAGACATAAACGGGACATTGGGAGGGAAGAAATGGAACAGCCTTATGCACTGGCAACTAAGTGGAGCGGAGGAGGCAGAGCAACCCAAGCAGGAGCAGAGCAGCCAGACCAGCAACAAGTATTAAGCAATGCCCATCGGCGATCACGTAGTAATGGCATGTGGTCTGACGGGACTTCACACAAACAGCCAAGTTTGGTACAAGGAATTTTGGTACCTTAGGCAAAACCCAAATTTTGTGCTCCTATAATCCCTGCTACTGTCTAAAACCATCCCAGTGCCAGAAATGCCCAATAAAACCACAATGCTAGAGATAACCTCCATGGTACTTACCTGCAACTCAACTGCACTGCAGTATTCTGCTCCTTTTGAAGAAACACGTGCACGCGGGGTGGGGGGAATACTCTTCCCATCCCATAGGGATCCTGTTTTCTCACAGGAGGCAGGGATAGCAGCCACAGCACACTACAGTCAGCACCAGCAAGGCCATCTCTAACATCGGGCGAAAGGCGTAGTAGCTTTGGGGCCCGCTCAGCAGACCAGGCCTGGCACAGCTCAGCTGCTCCTTTGCCCCACATTAAAGACAGCCCTGGTTTATTAAAAATGGGACAATGGGATGGTAGGGAAATATAAAAAAAAAAAGGTACTGTCTGATTATGAACAAAACAACTCAAATATCTATGAACAAGTGACTGGATAAACCGAAGTTGTATGTGTATGCAATGGAGTATTGGCCACATTTTTTAAAATATGGCCTACTGACACAGGCAACAACATGGATGAATCTCAAAGAAGGCATGTCAAACAAAAGAAGGCAGATACAAAAAACTAGATATGAATGAATCCATCTGAAGTTCAGAAACAGACAAAACTCATCTATGGTGAAGGAAATCAGGGCAGTAATTGAATGGAAATCAGGGTAGTAATTGAATGGAAATCAGGGCAGTAATTGAATATAGAGGAATGGGAACTGACAGGAATGAGGAATAAAGTCCCTCTTGGGGTGACGGAAACGTCCTGTGTCTTAAATAGTGCTGACTACACAGATGTGTCCATGTAGCCAAACTCATCAAACTGTATGTATAAGATGCATGCATTTCACTGTATATATTCCTGAATAAAAATGAATGTGTTCTTTGAAGCTGTGCTTTCCATCTGGAGCATCTGCCTACAGATAACCCATAGTCTCTGTAAAGGAACATGCTTCAGTGTAAAGGGACAACAAGTGAGCCACAATGAAGGGAGAACAGTGGTCTCATAGAGGGAGAATAGAAGTAGAGAAGATGGAGTCAGAAGGGGAAGACACAAGCTAATCAGGAAGGCTCGTGTAAAATGAGCATGAGGAACAGAAAATAAGACGTACAACTATGTTTCACAATAATCCAGCTAAATTCCCCCAAAATAACTGAATACAGTTTCTTTTGGAACTTGTCCTCGTCTTCTTTCAACACCTCTGTTAATCAAACTGGAGCTAAGAAAAGGGAATCACTGAAGGTTTGATCCAGAACCCCCACACTATTTTAATCAACCACCTTTGATACAATGCCCTTCCAGGGCAAACATCCCTCCTACGGCATCTGATCGCTGTTAAACATCCTGAGAGGTATAGCAATCTGCCATTTTATATTTATGTCTCCACGCTAGGGTAACGAGATTCACAATCTATTCATTTCCTTAGTGAGTAAATGAAACTATGATCATGTAGTTAACTGAAGCCCAAGCTGGCCACAGGAGCCAGAGATAATGTTTCTCCTCCTTCTCGTTGAATTAGTAAAGACAACTGGGAGATGACTCACACATACAGTTGATGAAGCAATTAATGCCAACTGTCCCTCTCTTACTCATCCCCACAGTGAAAGAATTCTCGCAGAAGCATTACCCTGGTGAAAAAGTAGATAACACATGAGCAAATGACACTTTACCGTAGACTGGAGTGACAAGGGACAGGTAGGCAGGCTCCTATTTAAATGCTCTCAATCTAGAGAACTGTTCTCTGATTAAGTTTCAGCAAAACTGCACTAATCAGCTCTGCTTCCTCCACTTCCATTTACCAATGTGGGGCTTGCAGGAATAGCTTTCTGAGACATTCCTATAAAATTAGCTTACTCACTGATTTTTTCAAAAAAGAGAACAGAGCCAAAAAACATCACTGGCCTCTGATGCACACGTGTGTGAATAAGCATCTCTGAATTCAAGCTGATGCTGGGTAATAATGACGTGTCAACGTTGCTGAACTATCTGTGTGAGAACAGCTCAAGTATCAGGAGAGAACCAAATATTCAGAAGAAAAGTATCTCAGAAAACATCTAATTCAGGTGATTGCAGAGAGAGAGAGAGAGAGAGAGAGAGTTCTCCCATTATCCTACTACCCACCCTCATCCTTAAAGTGTGGTTTCTGGGACAGCCACATCAGTGTCGAGGGGGAATTTGTTAGAACTGCATTCTTAGGCCTTACTCTATTCAGATACACTGTGGGTAGAGTCCAGGAATCTGGACTCTAAGATGAATCTGATGTCCAATCAGTTTAAGAATTCCAGACAATGCACCGCTGACCCACTATCTGTGAACCCCATCTCTCTCAGGTGTGGTGGAAAAGCACAAAGTTAAGATTCAATTGCCTTGGTTTGACCATACTGGTGTCCAGAGTTGATGCCACTCGCCACAACCACAAAGTTGAAGAGTCAGAATTTCAAACAACTCTCAAATGTACAGGAATCTAAAACCTATTCAATATAAGATTTCTAAAATACTCCCATGAGGTGGTTCACCTGTTCTGATTATCTCTCATTCACAGATGAAAAAGCTGGACTCATAGAGGTTAATGACTTAGTCAAGTTCATGACGAACTGAAGTAAAGGAGCTAAGAGTAGATCCCTATTTCCTGACTTATAGATTGTTTCTGCTGCTCATGAGGGCTTGGCACTTCCTCAGGGTGTGCCCACACATGTGTGCAAGCAAGCACATGTGAGAGAATGTACATATCTGAAAACTGGTGTTAGAAATAAGAGTCCTATGTCACCGTTTACCCTGGACTCTAGTTTAACATTAAAAATCATTCCATAAAAAGCAATCCTCAAATTCTGACTGGCCCCATCAGCACGTACTACTGCTACTCTAATTTCGCACTTCCACCCACCTTTCCAAGCTTGCCTCCATATTACTAGATTTAGAAGAACACCATCTGATTGAAATGACACAGTTGGGAGGGCACCCGCTCCACCAGCACTTGTAAACAGCTACTCAGAAACACAGGGCTGATACGTTCCCTTAAGCCTTTCCCATCTATTCCGCTAGTTATTGTTTTCCCTTATAGCACTTTTAAAAAATACATCTCTTCATTTTCAAAAATATAGAAATGACAAGGAAGGAAATAAAAATGTCTCAGATGACACAACATCAACCCTGCCTGACTTTTTAAAAGACATATCAATATTAAATTAATATGTAACTACTGATTAATTTATACAAATTTGGAATATGTCACCTGTTGTCCTGCAGACATTCCTTTGAAAGCTGGTTATGTGTATGGGCTAAACTGCTGGGCTATGCTAAGTCAGAATGAAACAAGATACCGATGCTCTAATTCTAGTTTTAACATGTTCTTAAAACGGGTAATAATTACACATTAAACTAATAAAAATAATGTACGCTCGGTGAATTCTTATCAAGATCAATTCCAGGAATTGAGTCAAGTAGCAGAAAATTCACACCATACAATGCACAAGAGGTCACAGAACCAGGTTATGTCACCAATAATAAAAGCTCATGTTACTGAGCATGGCTTATGTTCATGGTGCCATACTGCATATTTTCCATACATTATTATTTTATATTTATAACAATCTCAACAGGGAAATATTATTTTCTGACTAGTAGGGACAAAGACTCTAAGGCTTAGAGAGGTTAAATAACTCTTGTTTAAGGAGCACCCTGGTTGCTCAGGTATTAAGTCTGCTCTGGCATAGTCCATGCAAAGCCCAAGGACCCGAGTTTGAGACCTGGAGCCAAGGTTGGAGGTGGGGGTTGGGAGGAGAACAACCAAAATGAACTAACTAAATAAATCAATGCTTCTTCCTTACTCCCTTCCTTCCATCCTGCCTACTTGCCTTCATTTCTGCTTCCTTCCTCTTTTAAATAATAACAATAATAATAATAAATAATATTATTTACTATTATAATACTATAATAATAATAAATAACTTGCTCAAAATCACACAGCCAAGATTTGGAGCAGCTTGACTCCAGAATCTATGCCATTTGTTAATTTACAAAAATCTCTTGACTGTTCAATCAATAGCAGTAGCTTCTAATATTATTACTTAAAATTTTTGCAGATTTTAGGTAGTAGATATTTCATTTAAAATCTGTTCATCAAGAAAATAGACAATGATTAAAGAGAAACTGCTGATTTAGTAACAATGAGGAATTTTTGGTTGATGAATCACAGCATCAGTCAGCTAACATGTTTAGGAGAAGACTCTTATTTCCATGTTGCTAGTGATATTAATCATTAAATCTAATATGCTTACAGATGTAGAGGCCCTTCTTTATAAGAACTCAGTCTCCAGCATGTTCTGAAACCTGTAGTCAGAAACCCCAGAGGTCCATACTCCTAGTATGAAATTCCATAAGCTCCACAGTTTGGTCCCAACCATGTCATCTGTCACTCCCTTATCACACGCCCTGTGGCCTACCTCTAGTTATGGCAGACAAGTATTCCCAGACCACTGTATTCCATGAACATTCAAGCCTAGATGGCCCCAAGTCATTTCCATTGCCATTCTCTGCCTGAAAAAGTCTATCTCCTGTATGACACACAGCTCCAACTCCAGATCATTACCCATCACTACTCCCTCAAGGACAAAATAACATATCCTTTCTGTCCATGGTCACCGCTTCTGTGAACAGCCTATTATGACATTCAACACACTGCTAAAAAAAGGATATGCAAATATAAGATGTCTCCACTCACCCAACGTCCTGAGGGTAAGGATGATACTCACTCATCAGTAACCCTAACCCTCACCCCCATTCCTGGCACAAGGTGGGCACTGCTGGTAACTACTAATGAATATCTATGCCAAAAACTGTCTGGTGATTCCACCTGGGGAAATCAATTTTGGAAAATAGCTACTGCCACTACAGAAGCTTTAATTCAGTATGGTGTGATGGCTAATCTCCTATAAACCATAAAACTCACAACATCCCTCCTCTGAATGCAGGAATCGGAAGATCTGAGTTCGGGTCTGGCTCTTCCACTAACCAGCTCTGCACCCAGTAGGCAAGTCACATTCTTTCTCTGGTCATCGACATGTTCATGGGACTGAGGGGTGGGAGCACCCCCAGGTCTGACTGACTGCAATTCAATGACTGGTAAATTCTACAGACCAGGCTTGGCAAACAGTTTTTGAAAAGCACCAAGGAGTAAACATCTTTCACATCTAGTCAACTCAATTCTGAGATTGTAGTGAGAAAGCACCCGCTAGACCTCAGTTAAATGAATGGAGGTGGCTGTGTTCCAATCAAACCATTTTTACAAAAAAAAAAAGGCAGCAGGCTAGGTTTGGTCTGCGGGCCATAGTTATTTGCCCGTTCCTAGTCTGTACAGATGCCTCCAAGTTGCTATGCAATTGTTGATGTGAAGGCTTAATTTCCATTATGTCTGTCCTAGACTCTCCAGAGAATTACAGAGTATAAAGAGAAGTACAAGACAGGCATCACCAGTCCACCACTAGAAAACTGGAAATGTGGGAGGTTGTCTAATTAGAAGTTCACAGCAAAGAACAAGATTTCATGAATTAGAATCTACACAAAGTTGACTGAAGCAAAAGCGTCCCCTCTACTTCCTGCCTTAGCTAGTACCTGATGAATTCTATTTATGTATTTTGAAACAGTTTCCTGAAGACACAGGAGGCATGGCTAACTCACTTGAGAACATATAGAGTCAGTACAGCTAATATAGGCAGTGCCAAGGGGGAAGAAAGTGGTTTCAAAGTCAAGGCCACTATAGAGAGATGACAATAGGGGGTTACAGTCAATGACTTAAGTGTTTCTGGACCCATGAGGAAAGCCATCCTTTTTTCAAGATGGTGCCATTTAACTTATAGCACTTCCTTATTTTTACACTCACCAAGCAAACACCTGATTCCATACAAGATGGCTATTTAGGAAACCTGTGCACTGTGACTTTTACTGCTACCTACAACCAAAGAGCAGAAATTCATCAAGGTAAATCAATAAATTAGCTTCCAATGACCATTTACATTCCATTTGCTTTGACACAGAGAAAGAATGTGTTAAAGGTATGGACATGAGAATAAGTTAGTGGTGTTTCTCACTGTCAGTTAACATGAAGGCACCATGACACCAGCTCAAGCTCTGAGTCATCTCTGTGGACCCAGACCTGGGGTGGGAGGGCGGCATCTCTGAATGGCAGACAGCGGTGAGCATGGAGATTCAGTTAACTCTGACGGCATGGCTTATATACAGCTCTGCTCACTTTGAAGAGATTTCCACAATACTTTTTAGGACAGTCAAGCCACAAAACTCAGGACAATGGATGCATCCCTATACACTTGTACTATGGAAATCAGGTATCATAAGCAATCCAAAAACCAAAGCAAATAAGAACAACAAATAACCAAATGTCCATAGTGCCAATAAGTGACTGGCACACCTGTCAAAATAAGATGCAATAAAGTTTCTGTAATTTTTTTATTAACCTAAACCATCGAAAAAGGTCAATGAAATCCAGAAAATGCTAGCTAGCTCTTTTACCCTAGGAAAGCTAAAACACGAAAGCTCAGTATTAAAGGTGGAAAGGTTTTAACCAAAAGATATGACAATGAATGCTGCCTATTAATATGCCTGGGGTAAAATGAAAGAGAGGCTGTCAGAAGGTAGTGCCTGCTTCCCCAAATCAGGTCAGAACAGGCGAGGCCAAACAGCCCCAGACCAAGGAGGGAAAACGTAGCACTAACTGCAAGAGAGCAGAAGTATTAAGCCCCTCCTCTCCTGTTCAGTGACATGGTTTGTTTTCTTTCCAGAACCCTAGTCTACGGGCCATGTTCATACTGACAGAAGAACTAACGGAGTAAGTCAGCTGCTCACTCCCAAGGAAAAAAACACTTACTTTCACATATGCAGCGCGTTTCACCGGAAAAGCTGTGTTCGTTGCACAAGCCAAGTAGGAATTAAATATTATATGCTCGTGGGTAAGTGATCGAAATGCAAACCCACAGTTACAGCAGAGACCATCTGAACCGCCAAGAATTTTAACACTGTGATGTTAGTGAGAAAGAACATTTCCCCCCTACTGTTTAGTCTTCAGTGAGGTCTGTTCTTGATTGCAGCAGTCTCCCATATGTGTGCACAGGGTGGGTATCTACACGAAGATGGCCATGCAATTTCCAAGTAGAATTATCACAGGTGCTGACACGCAGTCAGATAAAATTTCCATTTTCTATGTCATTTCCTCATCATCATTTTGGAGGTGACTTTGTTTTTCTGACCACGCTACTTCTGGGGGACTCTGTGATCATTTAGCACAGTGCCTTGCACCCTGTGAGTAGTCAATAAACATGTGTTGAATAGCTGACCTCATAATATCGATTTAAATTAAGAAAAATCTGGCCTTTTCAATGAATTTAGGGCATAAGCAAAAGGTTATATAACAGCATGTTAATGCTCTTTAGTCTTTTCTCTTATATAAAAACTATTTAGTATTTCTACATCAAAAACTCCCCGGGGCAAAGTAAATATGCATATTTTTCCATAATCTCCCAAAGCACAGGATAAAGAAGCAACTTTACTTCCTTTGTGCAAACTGAGAGATCACCTTTGAATTCAGGCAAACAGCTACACAGAGGAGCAGACCGTCAAAAACTGTCAAATGAAAACTAATTATTGATTGGTGCATTAAAATTAAAAATGAATGTAGGTTAATAGATGAAGGTGGCTTTTAGAAAAAGCACATAATCTAAAAATAGGGGGAAAAAAAGTGAATCTGCCAATCAGGCCTGTCAGGTGTAGAATGAAAGACATCAAAGAAAACAATGTTAATAATGAAATAAAAATTAACCACACAATGCCTGTGTGATTGCCTGTACCAGCCATGCTCTCCAAGGCTCACCTGGCCCTCCCCGCTTCACGTATCTATGTCAGATGCAGGGTGATAGACTGAAAGTGGTGGTCACCAGCTCTGTGAGCTTTGCACTAAAGGACTGACTCAATCTCCACTCCACGAAAAACCCTCTCCCTAGATAGGGTGTCCAGATTCATGGCTTTAAGTAGCCTCCAACTCTGGGCTGCTAACTCTCCAGTTTATAAGTATCCACTGAGCTGCAGCTCCACGGGTGTAAACTAATGCCCCTGCATCTCTATTTCTCAGTTAACATGCCCCAAACCAAACTCTCAGTGTCACCACCACTGTCCTGGCCTGTTCCTGAACTCATCTTCTCCTTCTCAGTGAAGGGATTTGTCTAGTAGGCATCCTGATTTCTCTCTTTTCCTCCCTGCTACCTCTAACCCATCAACAGGTCTCAGCTGTTCCACCGGTGATATAGAACTAAAACTCAATGCTTTCTCTCCATCTCACATCTGGATGACAGCAAGAGCTTTCTAAAAGGTCTCCCTGGTTGATTCCTCATCTGCCTACCACCATTCTCCCAGAGCACCAGAGGCATCATTTTACAACATAGCACATGAGATCACGCCCGCTGCTTAAATATCCTCAATGCGTCCCTGTAATGGGTTGAACAGTGGGCCCCCAAAACATGTGCTTGCATCTCAGAACTTGTGAATGTGACCTTATGGGGCAAAAGGGTTTTTGCAGACATAGTAAGGTTAAGAAGCTCCAGATGAGAACATCCTGGATTTCCTTTAAATCCAATGATTAGTGTCCTTGTAAGTGAGAGAAAAAGACAAGATACAAACACAGGGGAGCAGCCAAGTGAACACAGATGTAGAGACTGGGGTGATGGTCCCATAAACCTAGGAACACCTGGAGTTACAGGAAGCTAGAAGAAGGAGGAAATAATCTTTTCTGGAGTCCTCAGAGGAGTGTGGCCCTGCTGATGTCCTGATTTCAGATTTCTGCCTCTGGAACTCTGAGAGAACTAATTTGCATAGTCTTAAACAACTAAATTAGATCTCTTTGTGGAAAGAAATACAGCCTCCTATTGCATTTAGAACAAAATTCAAGTCCTGCCTCTAGCTCCACTCAAAACTTCTTCCTGACTGCAGGGCCTTGCCTCAGCATTTCAGCCTGCTTCTCTTCTCAACCCTTACTACCCCACTTTCCAGTGCTTGATTCCCAAGGTCTCTACTCAATGTCACCTCCTGTGAGAGGTCTTCCCTAACCCCAAGTGAAATAATGCCCTCACTGCAGCCATCACTCTCTTCCTCCTAATCTACACTATCCTAGTTTCATCTGGAAATATAGTCCACTTATGACCTGACTTGTGATCTGCCTCCCCTACGAGAAGGTGAACTTTCTGAGGTCAGGACTCAGTGCAATGCTCCCTGCTGCATCCCCAGTGCAGACAGTATGCCCAGCACAGAAGAGAGAGTCAATAAATATCAGTTGGTAACATAAATCATTTTTCTTTTCTTCTACTACACTCTATAAGCCTGACTTGATGGCACCATCAGGAGATATTAGCTTAAGATTTTCTGTTACAAGTCAAACATGTTACTATTATTTTTGTGAATATCTGAGGGCTCCAATCTTTTCTCTCTCCTACTAAAACTTGGTTGGGAAAATGCGGCTTTTCCATTTTTTTAATTTAAGTCAAGATAAAACATAGTATAAAGGAAAGACCTAAGTACTTAATCTTTCAGCCACATGACCTTAGGTAAATAATTGCCCCTTTTGCTCCTGTAGGAAAGGAATGCTGAATTTTGCTGTATCTACAGTCACAAGACTAGTATGAGAACCAACTAAGGTAATTAATTCAATAAAATATTCTTTCAGATATAGTGCAGACTAGATACTGTGCTGGCTTGATGACAGGGGAAAGAGATGAAACACCTACTTATACACCTAAGGTTCATGGTTTTGCAGACTATAAAGTAATGTGCAGATGTAAAGGTATAGGAGATTTGTGCTTGGTACATCACAGAAGCAGCTCCACACTTACACCCAATTGAGCTTTTCTTCTGCACACCTTTCAGTACCAAGATAAACCAGAAAAATACTCCGAAACAAGCTATCACAATTTTCACTTTATTCACACATTTCCCAAATGTCCTTCATTTGTTTCATGCTGAGTAATGTCTAATACAGAAAAAGAAATGAGGAGGCCCCATGAATATGGTTACAGCATATAGTCATCTCAAAATGGGGAGGCTACAAGTCTGGAAACATCATTTTTTCATTCTTTCAAAATAAACAGTGTTTTAATTATGTATGAGGGAGATTCACATTGCCAACTTAACATGGCTCCTATGTGGCCATGTCACAGTCTTATTTCATCAATTAAAAAAGGCTTATTTTTTATAACTCAGCTTTAATATCTTTTCCTTGAAGATATTCCTATCTCTTGATTCTAAATTAGTAGTTCTTATTTATTGATCCTTTGAGAAACAGACAATTCTTGAGGATCTGGCAGAAGCCACCACACTTTACCCAGAAAAATACATATACATATAATATGCTGTATTTCAGGAACTAGGGAGCCATGAGACATTCTGAAGAAGTTCAGTGACCAGGAATAAAGAATTTCTAACCAACGTATCATAGTGTCAGCCAACGGGCAGCCTCTCATACTCATACACTCCTCACCAGATCACCCCTCACCTATTTCTCTCTCCTTCTTCTGGCAACCCCACAAAGAAAGGCCACGGTCACAAACCGAGCAGCTGAGGCTGAGGAAACAAGATGGGAGATGAAGATTCCAAGCCCGTATGACTGGAGTGGAGTGCTCCAGGTAAGACTGCTCCAGGTAAGACTGCTCCAGGTAAGACTGCTCCAGAGGCCACCCACACTGACAAAGTGGAAGAGACCAGAAATTGTACAAGAACATGGAATGTTCATCTTTTAATTTTGCTAATATATCCTACTATTTTTTTGAATTCAGAACAAACTTACAGTTTGGCGTGTGTGAACTTGTGAGGAAAAAATATATTGCCATGGATAAAAGCCAAAGAATAGTCTAATTACAAATGAGTTCTTTCCCCCGCTTTTCAAAAAAAATTGATCCCCTATACTGAGCCACGTAATTATTGCTTTTCTTGGCTATGTGTATGTGGATGCTGTACCTGTAATAAATAATGAAAAAATTCAAAATAACAGGAAAAATTTAAAATTATGCAGAGAAAATGTCAAATTACAAAGCTTCTGAGTTATTACAGTTGCCCAAACTGATTCCATCAGTTTTACCAAACACTATTAATGTCTTTACCATAAAATCAAGGCTTTGTCACTCAAGTTCACTGACGAGTAAGTTAATATATCTCAATGAAGCTGAACATAGATTGCTATACAGTAACAATAGTTTCCTACTCTGCTCCAAAAACGATACAGTTGAAAATTTAAACAAACATGCACAACTCATTATCTACAACTTTGCTTCCTGAGGAGGCACACTTTACTTAGAGCTTTGAAAGCACGTTGTCATGCAAGTTGTCTTGAAGTAATGTTGGTGTGCTTCAGTTAAAACTCCACTTATGTAAACGTTTATGCAGACCTCTTAGAAACAAAGGAGAATTCTAAGGATTAAAAATCAGTGCCATGATTTCTATATTATTTCAACGAAAAAGTCTAAACTTTCCATTCTTTAAAGTTATTTTTTAATAGAAGAGGCTATTCCTTCAAGAGCTAGAATATACCAAACTAATCTTACCTTTCCTACTTGAAGATATCAGCTGTGCCTTCTTGGGGGACAGTTCAACTTTTTGAAGGAAAAGATCCTTTTTTGTGACACTTTAAAAGGCAATCTATCCTTGTGCAATTATAAGTTTAATTACCCACAGTCAGCTCACACATATATTACTATAAATCAACTACAAAAACTAAGCTATGATTATTACTTAATCCTAAAAGAAGGACCAAGAGATGGTTCTTGAATACAATCATTTATAGATAAAATAAAAATGTGTTCTGTATCATCCTCTTAGTAAAACCTTGTATTTATAAATCTAGCAAATTTTCCTGCGTAGGCTAAATTTCCCTAAGCTTTTCTGGACTAGTTCCCTGCATTCAAAAGAATAAGTTCCAATGTTTAGTCAGAAAAGAGGCTCTGGAGCATTAAGATAATTACACAATTTTAACTTCTAAGTATATATTTTTTTAAATTAATAACATAGTATACTTCCGAGCTTAGAAGGAAATTTAAATTACAAAGACTCAGACTTTCAAAATTCCTGAACCCCAAAGCCACTTAAAAAATAACCCATGAGCCAAGTAGCTTCACTAATATTTATCACCATACATTTCTATTTTATGAAAATTTCTAGCTATCATGCAATTCCAAAGTCATGTTCATTTTTTACTCCCCAGTGCTTTTTAACATAAAAAAACTAAAGCCTGTTGGTTCTGGTACAGATCATAAAAGAGACTGGGGAAAGTTCAAAGTAACCTCAAGCATGATGACTTCATGTGCAAAAGATTTTTCTCATATTAATAACATTTCAGTCTTTGCCTCTGTCTGATTCACATGCTTCAGACTAGAACTTTGGCCAAATCAGCTAGTCCAACCAGGTGTGGCAAGAACTTTAGTTTATCCTAAGCAGAAAGTGAGTGTTATAACCTTTAAATTGCGTAGGCAAAATATGGACAAACTTTGCAAGAAAATGAAACAGACAAGAAGGGCAAAATAATACCCCGATTCTTCATTGTGAAGAATTTTTTCTATAATTTTTTCTATTTTTTCTCTAAAAAGTTAGTGAAATCTCATGGTATTCATTAGGTGTCACTGCGATTGATGGGAAATCCAAAGTTCGTACTGTAAGGAAATAGCTATAGTATCTTTTGTAGCCTTGGCATCTAAATCAAGAGCTCATATCAGGAGTTTACGACACACCCAGAGCAAGCAACCCCAGGAAAAGGGCAAAAAGAACCATCGGAGGATTCCATTTACAACCTCACTCTGATATAAAAATCCAAATGATACAGCGCACACTGATAGTTTAGACGGTACGTCCACTGCCTACAGCAGGCCCAGTGCACATACATGCCAAAGACCCAGGTTCGAGTTCTACTTCCAGTAGAACCACCAGAATGAACAACTAAACACAATAAATAAAAATCTTCTTCCTCTCTCTTCCTGCCTACCTGCCTGACAGACTACCTGCCTGCCGACTTGCCTTCATTCCTGCCTGCACCTTTCCCTTAAAAATAAAAAAATAAAGAAAAAATCCTAATGTGACAACCAACAGGACAGACAGGGTTGAACATGGATCTGAAGTTCTCACCAAGCACTGCCTTCAAGCTATGTTCATTCAAGTCTTTCCTCCCAAGCTTCTTGCCCAGGTGCTGTCCCCAGTTTCGTCAGAGAAAGACAGAAACTGAAGTCCAGAGCGTGGAGTTCCCCAAACAACTGCCACTCGTTTTAACTGGTCAACCTTTTGAATAAATCATGGTCCAGTTAAATGACAGAAGAGAGAAAACGAAAAATAATTATTATGTTTTGAAGAAAGAAATGACTATATGGCTTTATACCATAATTCCTTCAATAATTAAAATGAGAAACACATTCATTCCTTTCTGCTTGTAACTATTAGACATAGGACTCTGGCTCTAGAGACTTTTCAAGTAGGAAAGCTGAGTTTTCTGTTTACTCAGGTTTCCAGAACTGCTATTTATTTCTCCACTACTGCATGTTTTCATTCCAGAGGAGTGTGATTGTTAATTTGTTATTGCGAGTTTCTTAAGGAGTCAAAACATCCAGAGAAAAGCATGAGCTACACACAGCAATAACGGCTAGAAAATGTCTCAAAAACATGGAAATGACTCATTGCCTACATAGGGAGTCTGAAGAAGCACTCTCCCCTTCAATTCATGGTAAATTTGTCCAGATCAGACAAAAACTGCAGTCCAGTTTTCAAATTAGAAACCAAAATCAGGAAAACAGCTTGGTTGAAATAGCCTGTGAAAAAGTTTTAAATTCTTTTTCTTCCTTTTTCTAGACAGTGAGGTCAATGATCACATGCACTCAGGACATATTTGACAAGTACTAACACTCACACTCTCCTGCAACATTTATGTTCAGTTAAGGGAATTATCTTTACACAAACTAATTACCTTTATTCCAACGGTTTTCCACTCCACTTTAACAGAAAGGGGGAAAAAAGTGAAGTGTAAGTACTTCTAAAAGAAAAGATTCAGTAAATACGGACCTTTTCAGTCAGTTCAGCTCTGACTATACAAAGAGCAAATGCACATGGGCAGGAGTGACTGGCAAATATTTGCTAAATAAAGGCAGCCAATATTTCTCTAGCCCTGTTCACCCGAATCCTCCAAGGCCTCTCCCCACAATACTCACATACATTTTCCTCTTGGTCATAACATGGAACTCAATCAGTAAGATGAGATGAAACACTCTGAGGAAGCTTTCTATACTCCGTGAACTAGAAAAAGTTAGGGAGTTCCCACTAATATTCAAAGGTATTTTTAACACATATCTTAATGTTAATGGTAAACTGAATCAGAAAATATCTAGGTTCACAGAACTTGTCTTTGAAGATGATGCCAATAATCATTTTTAAATGCAAATTACTAAGACCTCTTGAACCTGATTATGTATGACATTGAATAATTTCTTAACAGGGCCGTTTCTTTGCTAGCTCTCCCAAGAGTTCAGCCAGATGGAGTCTAATTAGACAGTGGACCAAACAAATATGACAAATAATATTTCAAAACTATTTTGAGGGAGCAATACTTTGAAAAAGGAGTGGTTTGTTACCAACAAGTCTTCTCTTGCTCTGTTGCTGTAATACATATAAAGATAATCACAAACATAAATAAGTGATCAAATTCTATTCTCTCTGTATCTCTTTCCCCCTCCTCCCTCCTTCCAATGTTAACCACCATATTAAGAAAAATGCCCACGTAATAAACTTTTAAAAAGAAATAGTTTTACGTGTCTTCAGCACTTACACAAAAACTTTCAAATGATCAATAAATCCCTTAATGAAAGCTTATATATTATATAAATTATATATTACTATAAAAATAATGCATGCAAAGAGGGAAAGTCCTTTCTGATACACTCTTAATATTTATTGCTCTGTGATATTAGCTGAATTACTTTTTAGACTAGAAAAAACTTATTTTCACAGAAAAGCTACCAATATAAATTCAGATAAGGATATGAATTCAGACTATGAAAAGATGCAAATTAATCAAATTTCTGTCAGCAAAAGTGAGAAATTCATCACAGAGATCTTCTCCTCTGTTCACCAGGCAAAGCAGTCACTAGTCAGGGTAACAAGCCATAACTGAGCAACTTGAAACTGTGCCTTCCTCCTTCATTCAACATATGTATATCCACCATTGATAACTCTAAGATGATGGAGCAGCTGAGACAATTTAAAGGTCACTTTGTCTGAACCCTCGTTTTACCTGAGAAGTTCTGAGGGTCAGAGAACACAAGTCTTGAGCAAGAGGAGTTGATTAGAGAGAAGAGAGTGGATTCCTTGACTCTTTCTACCTCCCTGCCCTGGAGGCTAAGAGGTGGTAAGAGACTCCACCTGGGTCACAAAATGAAGCATAAATGGCCTGACAGAATGAGCTGTGCACACTAGCACATGACTAAGGGCAGTGGGGAGGAATTTTTGTTTTGACTGATATTATTTCTGTCCTGGAAAAGAGGAGGCTCCTACCAGACATTCATGGTGGGCAGGTGGGTAAGTGAAGGCAGAGGGTCTGGGGATAATTAATACAAAAAAATCCTGGTAGTCAGAAATAACCAAATAACAAAGTCTGAGACTCAGGCTAGACACTAGCTTTTATTCATACTCTCCGTCTCACCCAGCCCACTAGCTGCCCAGCTGCCTGGTATCTTGCCCTAATTGTGATCAAAATAGATTCAAAAACTCCAAAGTAGAGAGGTTAAAGGACTCAGCCAAGCTAGCAAATGTTAGGCTGGTATTTAAATCACGGGAGCCATGGAAACCGGTATACCCCACTACAACTGGACACGTGGGCATATTCCTCTCACACGTCTGGCTAGCAGACTCACGACAGCGTGGCCCCCCGCTCCCCATCGCCCAGACTTCACTCCTTCTGACAATCACAATCCTAATTGTGAAGGGTTCCTAAAGGTGCAGGCACATCTTCAAGGCTGCTTCCAAAAAGCCTGTGAGGGCTGACCTACAAGGAGATTTCTTCAGGTACCCAGACAATTCAGAGATGGCAGCCAAAGGAGAAAAGAAAACCTTCTAGAGCCTCATGGCTACCATCTGGCAATCGAGAGGGGGTTTTCACAACATCCTCCCTTGCAGTACAAAGTATCTGGTCGCAGAATTTGTTATCAGCAGAACCAGGACAAAAAGCATAACCTCTGTCTTCTGTCTCTTTCACCTTTATTCTCCCCAGATGTGTAATTGACATTTTTTTGCAAAGCAGCCACAGGGAAACATCAAAAGGAGTCTTCCTGTAGGTTCGCAGCAAGTCAGTAACAGCAGGATGGAGGGCGCATGGAGGGCGCGAAGAGAAAGTGAGTCATGGATGTCGTGCTCACACTACACGCTGTGACTTCCTTTGAAATGTGCTCTCCTCTCAGCTCAGGGATGTGGGTTCTGTGTCTGCTCAACCAGAACTCCATCGGTGAATCCACCATGGGGCTCTCCTACCACGGGAAGCTCATCACCTTTCCTTCCAACGTGGGGCATTTCAACGCGCAGCATGCACCTTTGTCCTCTTTACAGCAGTAGCTGCAATGAGGTAATAAGTGCAATGGCTCAACCAGGGAGACATGGTTTCA
Source organism: Solenodon paradoxus (assembly GCA_004363575.1). Lineage (NCBI taxonomy): Eukaryota > Metazoa > Chordata > Mammalia > Eulipotyphla > Solenodontidae > Solenodon > Solenodon paradoxus. The sequence goes on from RJWH01000378.1 coordinate 237,413, forward strand.
CAGCATTTTGTAATTGAGCTCCCTAACCCATGGGGATCTCTTGAGTCAAGGGGACCAAACAGCGATCAGTTGATGGAGATCCCACAGCCTTGTGCATCCCTGTGGCTCTCCACGTGCCACTAATTTAAGAGCCTCTCCTTTTGGTTATTCAATTGCAATGGTTCTATTTTATCTTTTCCAGTGAATTCTGCTTTTTCGACCCAGGCCCCAATAAATTAGGTCAGAGAAAACAGGTCCTTGGAACATCGGACACACAGGGTATCGCATGCTGCTATGGACCAAGTGTTAAGCAGTATGTAAGGCCTCAATAAATATTAATTTTCTTCCTTTCTCCTCAGATGAATGAAAAAAACATTAAGGCTATCTTAAGGGTACCCACATATGAAAAAGAAACTTTTTTTAAACAGAAAGGTGCAGGAATGACGGCAAATAGGCGAGTAGGCAGTCAGGAAGACAGAAGAGGAAGAAGCATGTATTTAACTTGGTTGTTCATCTTGGCTGTCCCCTGCTTCTCCTGCACCCCGCTACCTCTCCCCTCTATCTACCACCATCTCCCCCACAACCCCTCCGCCCCAGGCAGGGAACCAGTACCTTGGGACATATGTGAATGCCACCAGACAGAGGTCATGGACTTAACTGCTAAGTCACCAGGATGCACTAAATGAATTAAAGTGAATGAAAACTTAGAATGTCCTTTGAAAACAAAATTAAATGTCTCTATATATTAAACGAAATTTTCCATGGCTTAATATTTAAATTATAAATTTGTTTTTTTTTTAATTTGTTTTTTTTTTTTATCTTAGCAGGTAGAACTTACAGAAAAAGATGTATGAACACAAAGCTTTCTGGAATTAAAGGGTACATCAATGTATTTATATTTATTTTTTATTCTACAAACTATAGTGATAGTACAAGAAACCCCCTCCACCTTCCCTAGGAGCCATGTGCACCAAACTTTTATTAACAGTACCCTACAGGAGCCTTGCATCCTTGCAAGAGCCATCACTCTTTCCTAATAAAATTCTCCTTCAAATTCTCCTTTTGTTGTGAACTTCAGTTACTGCCTTCCCACGGGCTGTACACAGCCACACATATCTTTCAAAAGCTAATTGAAGCATAGAGAAGTTAAACATGATTTATTCAAGATCAAATCACAAGTCAGTGGAAAAGCCATAAATAAGCCCTTCAGTTGCTGAATGTTAGGGGTGCGGGCCCACACTACATAGTGAGTTTTGACTTTTGATTGCTGTTTTCAAAATTCCATTGAAATATATGTAAAAGCAGTGCACGTGGAGCCAATAGAAGGAAGGAGTGCTGAACACATTTCATTTACATTGCACACTTTCACATTCCTGGACCCATCACGTACGCTAATTCCTTTTTAGCACAGACATGTAAAGCTCCCTTAAAGACTCTGTGGTTATAACTGACTCTGATATGTATGAATGGGAGAGGGTTTCAAAGCCTAAAACATACCCAATTTTTTCTCCATTAAATGCAGCTGAATCACAATGCACATAAACATTTCATGTAAAGAAATGCTCTGCTTTTAAGAGCTACAAGAAATGGCACTAGATCCCAATCTAAGATAAGACCCATATGAACGGAGTCTGGGAAGGTGAAGATTGGAAGTGCAAGAAGCATTTAAGAGAAAAATATCAGAAGTACTGAGCTGCACTGAGAAATAAGGGAGTCAGAATTGTCATAAAAAAACAAAATTCACATCCATGTGCAGATTAAACATGTACCAAAGGCCTTTTTTTTTCCTTCCTTTTTAATAAAACAATCATTCCTCTTGTTTTCAGGGCCTTAAAAATAAACCAGAGAGGACAAGGTCTGGAGGCTAAATCTCCTGGTACAAATTGCCTTGAACCTAATTCAGTGCCTTAAAACCAGGACAGCCTTAACCCCAGGAAGTTATTTACTTCACTTTCTGCTGCCTAAGAGACTCCAAAACTATGTGATGAAATAAACTGGGCTTTTTTTCTGGTATCCCAATAACAGGAACAAGATCATTTGTCATTTAACTTGATTCTAATCATGCTGGTTGTTTTTTATCTGCTTCTTGCTCCCACATACCCTTACTCCACCTACACTGGCATTCTCTGTGGTCAAAGAATCTGTTTCAGTATTAGTGTTCAATATAGCAAATGTCAAGTAAACACTCTACACATTTCCTGTGCTATTTAAAGCATCCTAAGCAATTATTTGCTCTAAAGTATTAAACTGTACATTTTCTTAGCTGGTGCCAATTCCTACAGTAACGGCTGTCAGAGAACGCAGTATTAGAAGACTCACAATTTGCCACCATTTTCCTGGGTTCCATATTTTTAATGCATGTTTTTGAGACAATGGACAAAACTGAAAAAAGTGTCATTCTTTTTTCATATTATAATCTTAATAGGCACACTGGCATTTCTTTCAATATAGTTTTTCTCTTGAAAAAATATGATAGGAATGTAGACATATATTTAACTTCACCTCATTACTACAGTGCTTGCTATTAGAAGTCAAAATCATGACTACTAAAAATACCATATAGTTGATAGTTGGTTCATAATAGGGCTTTTAACATTAGTTCTCTAAAGGGTACATACCATATTTTTACATACAAATAAATGTAGAAAACACTAGAAAATATTAAATCACTAGAAAAATATTAGAACACTAGAAAACAATCAGTACCATACATATATGTAAATGTATGTCACAATTATTATATATAGATTTACATATATGCTTTTATAAAAAGCACTTTCATGTCTAGGGAGATGTGGTTCTTTTTAGTATTTTAATTTTTTAAGTCTCATATTTTAGTCTATATATTTTTTTAGTTACATGGAAATAACTGAAAAGTTACATAGTAAATCCTTAATAGTTAAGACTGAATTCTATTGCTATCTCCTGCAGAATTATATGGTCCTCAGAAGTATTTTCAGGTAATAGTACAAATTACAAGCAAACAAAAAACCTCCCCTTGCTTAATTTTTTTAATGTAGTTAATATTAGAATATATTTTCCAGCTGATGAAAGAATTATATTACCCCCACCAGGTCAGAACTCATTTTGATTTTTAAATACTGTATTACTACTTGCTGAAAGATTGTATTAAAGCATTAAGGGACAACAAGGTTATATTATCTTAACAAGTTCTATTCAATAGTTCTTTATTATGCTATGAAGTGCACCCTCATATTGGTACCAAAAATGTATGGCTATTTTAAGTCACACTATTAAGAACCATGGGTCTATAGTTACCAGTTGTGAATTACAACTTGACAAGCTTCTTAGAGATCTGTCATCACAGTCCTATGAAATCCCCGGCCCTGGGTGGTCTGTTTATTATAATCCCTCCATAGCGTACGTTGCTTGGGAGGCGATGCCTTGCTTGAATATACCAAAGACACTCACTTCTCAAGAATCCCCAACACCAGTCATGGCTCTGGCACCTGGATATCACATTCAAGAACCTGCTCCCTCATCTTTATTTTTAAGTACTTTAAATTTTTTTTCAATGGTATTCTTTTTTTTTTTTCCACTTCCAGGTCTTAACCCAGTTACAAGGCTGTCATAGCCTGTGCCTTAGCTGCCTGAGCCGCGGCAGGCACTCATCCTGACCTTCAGGCAGTACTGACTCTGCTCCTCTCTCTGTTCCAAGATGGCAGGAAAGAAGGGAAGTGAAAATGGAAAGCAAACCGAACAAAGATCTGGCTAGGATTAATTTTTGTGCATTTCTGTTCAACACATTTTACAATGTTTTTCATTAGAGGTTACTTCTAGAGCAGGGAGAAAGGTAAGAAGATTGGAGAGGGCCCCACCAGAAGGACATTATATTCAGGGCAATTTTGAAATCTGGGTGGAGTTACTTGCATGCTCACCAGATTCTTATTCTTTGTCATTTACCTTGGTTTTGTGACTTTGTCTATTCTCACTATTTATGAAAACCCTTCTTGAAGTCTCACAATGACAGGAATGGTCAGCAATAAAGTTCAGCTAACTTAAGAGCAGAAAATCTTGTTAAAATGTTAGAGTCAAACACCCGTCCTACCACTTACTAGTTCTGTGACCTTGGGCAAGGTACTAACCCAGCTGCCTTATCTGTAGAGTGCAGATAATAACTACCTATGTGGGTCTGCTGTGAGGATTAAGTGATCAGCACAGTGACAGACACACACTAGAGCCTCCCATGCCCGCCTGCTATTTACTATTATTATTCTCGTTACAACAGGTTCTCCGCACTATAACCTTTCCTGAGCATATACCCTGTTCCCTGCATTTTGATCTTGAATCTAGCAAATGAATATTTGCTAATTGAATGATTTATTAAATAAAGATATCAAAAATCAAATGCAGGGGTTTTTTTTTGTTGCTTTGTTTTGTGTTTGATAGATTTCTTTATGTTACTATCTAGGAGATACCCAAACACACTTTCAAAAGAGTGTAATTAATATTAGAAATATTAGCTACCTCATATAAGAAAAGACCAATCCAGCTTATACTTAAAAATTTAAAGACATCTACCATTCACCTTTAGGTGTATTCAGAGTTCACTAAATGATAAACCCTAATATTTTACACTAAGAATAACAATGAGTAAAATTAATATCTGCACCCCAAATATAATGAAGAGAAAGTAAAAAATTAATCTCTTTGAAGCCATAGGCCACAACTTATTCAACTTTATTGTTACCTCACAGTATGTTGCACAGAGCAGGTTTATAAGACACCAACAATTTAGTGTCAAACGTGGAGGTTAGACAAAAATGTTGAAGATCCTTTCTGATTATGAATTTCAGGAAAAACAAACTGCCTAAAAGGTCAGACTGATAATAATCAGTTTTAGGTGATCTTCATAGTCAAATTCAGGAATCCACTGCTATATTAATAATGCCATTTACTTAAAATATTCTTCTTCCTTAATTTCAATTAATGTGAGCATGGTCAAGTCACAGAATATGCCTGTACTCCAAGTTTCTAGGAACATAAAGAAACTGACAACAGTGAAATACATGTTTCAGAATCAATATAACATTCCCTTATTTTTTCTTTTAATAATTCTTGTCTCCCTTTGGTGTATTTATTATTAGGTACTACTTAATACAATGGCTCTCCTGAGAGAAAGAAAATCAACCTCAAAATAAAGAGATTTCCAGGGAGAACAAGTGACAACTGTAACAGAATAATACCATAAGGGAATAATCTTTAAATTATACAGCAATTAAAGCCTTATAAGCAAAAATATATTTTGTTTTCATGTAGCTGAAAAATTAACCATATTTGGTGAAAATAAAGGAAAACATAAGTTGACAGATCCAGTGTCTCTCAAAATCAGTCACTCATATGTCTGTACCTAGATCATAAAGTGTTGGAGTCTGATGTATATTCAGGCATAAAACCCTTCCAGACAGCAGAAGCATCTAATCTGCCACATTCCAAACCAAAATGAATTGTTCAGCATTTAATGTTTCTAAGAACAGTTCCTAAAAGCTATTAACAAAGGTTAATTGTAGGTAGAAAACCTAAAGACATAACGATTTCACAGTCCAAATGCAATGCTCTTTCATTTTCTGAGGCACCGGCTAAGAGGAAGAACGTCCCTCTTTCACAGCCACAGGCAAATAAAGACTATTCACTCACAAAACACCTGGATTTGCTTTCCTGCCTCCTTAACTCTTTTCTTTTAATATCAGATTAGCTAACAGGCAAACAAACCTTCAGAGTCATGAATTAGAGTCACACAGATACACTCTCTCACAAAAGAGAGCAAAGCTGATGGTATTTAAATATCATGAAATATTTTTCTAACCGTGCACAGATGGAAGTATAGACTTTTCTGCCAATCGCCTGGTTCAGAAACTTTGTTCTATTTTTAATTATTTGGTTCAGAGGACCCGTTTGCAATTAACTTCTGCGTTGGGTGGCTAAGCAAGTTTCTGACCCACAGCAAAGAACACTAGAGAAGCTTAATTATTTTTAAACAGCTAGTGTAATATTGTAAACCACGTGTAGGGACCATTAATTTGTCAGCCTTGTTGGTCGTTGCTGTTGTTTCAGGCTACAGATGTCTCTGCAAAACAGAAAAGTCCCAGAGGTCTTCAGGAAGTCAAACTACAATGAAGTTCTCCAAAACAAATCAACTTTTGTCTTTGAGAAGTAACAATGGAGTTAAGAACGGGAAAGGAAGAAATTAATAAGAGTTGTAAGGACTAATCTCAGCTCTACAAGTTTCGGTTTTGACTAGGACCTGTGAATGGAATGCCAAATCTTTAAGCACAGGAAATGAACTCAGATGCAAGGAGAACTTGGTCAGGAAACTCAAACCAGCGTATTCAGAATCACACACTAGAATTGCTGAGCAAGATAAAATCCCAAAAGAGAAGAAAGAGACACATGTTGCAGCAATAAGACAGAAAAAATGCTCAAGGTAAGAATGAGTGGGTTGGAATGGTTTTGTATTTTCAAGAGCTATGGACTTTTTTTCCCCCCAGCTGTTTCCAACACTAAGACCAAGAAGCAAATTAGTATAAACACAGAAAGGAAAAAAGTTCTAAGGGAGAGGAGAGCTAGAACCTAACATGTCTTTATTCCTAGACAAGTTCTCTTTTGATGAATACCCTAAACATTTTAAGAAGTTCATTATTTAAATCCTTGATATACCTGGAAAAGGCCAGAGATAGTCAAAATGTTTCATAAGTAATATTGCTAAAACTTATATCTGTAATGAGTCTAGGATCAATTTCAGAAAGATGCAGGAACTGAACAAACAAAAATAGATTTTAATTTCTCCTTGAGAAGTATAGAAATGGGAAACAAAAACACAATACTCTTTGCAGGGGGTACAGTTCAGCTTCTTAAACTACTAGCGTTAGCTGCTAAGTTGCTGCTAAGTTTCACTGAGTTGGTTAACATGGTAAGACCCTGAGAAGGTCATACCCAGATTATAGACAACTATGAAATTTCAGTCGCTGAAAGCAGTTCAGGGAACCATCATGACAAGAAGAAAAAAGGTGTTTTCCAAAGTTCAAAATAAAGTTAATGCCTATAGTTCATATATATACATATATATGTATATATATATATATATTCTTCCTTCTCACCTATGCAAATAGATGAATCTTGTATGAGTACGAAAGAGTAAAATTTAAAAAAAAACTTTCTTTAAAAGAAGCAAATTTACAGCAGAAATAGTTATAGATGAAAATGGTTTCATAATATCAAGCTAGTATTATTACTAATGGGTCACTGGACATGCAGAAATGTTTTTGTTTTATTTTGAAGTGTTTCTATTCACTGTGACCACAGGCACTGGTGCTAGGATGGGATTTGACCTGTGCTTTTGTCCATAAAACAATTCTGTAAGATATGTAAACATGAATTCCATTTTCTTTAAGTCAAAGACAGCAAAAACATAGTTGTCAGAACAAGAGCTGCTTTCTGTGGGATATTCTAGCTAAATGAAAGCTATTCAACTTGAATCAATTGCTGTATCCATTCTCCAATACACAGCAGATTTATATTTCAGAAGGTTTTTTGACAGAGAACAAAATGTTACTGAAATATCTCTTCCATTCCTTTTGTCCTACATAACATTCCATGGGCTGAACTCCCAACAAGGGGTATATATTTGTCAGCTTCTATTTGCGCTTATTCTATTCTCATTTGTCTTTGTGGCAAATTTTCAGCTTTGACCCTTTCCTGATGAAACATTAATATACCTTTTTGTTGTGTTACCACGTATAATAAAAAAGCTTATATGCTTAGTCTGTACCATCTTTAAATATCTGTAATTTTTTTAAATAAGCTCTTCTATCATAATTCAGTGGCAGAACTTTTTTTTATATCTGCTTAGACAGATACTGGAAGTCCAGGGAGGAAATTATTCCAATCCAACATCTACACATTCCTACACAAAACCAATCACTCGAGTATTTAAAAGTGAGATCTGAGAGGAGAGACAGGCTGGAACTAGCAGGAACAAGTATGTGCAAGATGAATGTCCCCCGCTGCCTCTACTCCAGGTCATCCCAGGACTATGCCCACGGGCAAATGCCAAGATGGAAAGAATGGATTGCTGCCTGCTTCCTAGCATATCTGTAAAAGGACTCAGGAGCTCAAGGGGGAGTTGCTGCTCTGCAAGTAACAAAAGGTGTGGGGTTACAAGCTGACCAGGAGGAACCTGCAACATTGTCCCGACCATTTACTGACTAAGCCTGAGCCAACTCCCAATCAGCTGGAAACAGATTTCAGACAACAGGAAAACTAAAACACTGGTTTCAGGGGGATGATGTCCAAGAGGAGGTCTCTGAAGCTGAGCGTCATCCTTTAGGGTGGCCCAGAATTAAATGGTGGCACAATGGGCCTCCTGGCGAGTTCATATACACTTTGAACAGCAAAGACACCAAGTCCCGTGAACTTCCAACGAAGATCTTGGGGCAAGAAGAGATGTCCGCCAGCACTCTCTGGAACCTGTTAGAGAGAAACATTCTTAGCTACTCCACCACCAAGCAAAACTCCCCGCCAGACTGATCACCGCGACTGCTAGGAAAAAGCTGTAAAGAGACTGAGGGAGATTCCCTAAAACAGAAAAGGCCTTTGCCCCTTTTACCAGGTCACTAACTAGGCTTCCCGATACACAATTGAGCTTCAGGAAAGTCTCAAAAGAGAACCAGATTCGAAGTATTTCTGATACTACCAGCATGGTCATTAATCACCAAGTTACTTCTGGAAAACAAAAAGGAAGGAAGAAAGAGAGGGAGGGAGGAAGGAAGGGTTTCATGTCAGTTTTATACGAGTCTGGCATCAAGACATGAACGGTGTTTTTTAATGAAAGATTCACCGCTGGATGTTTTGATACCTATCAAAGAAGTGACTCAATGTCCTGTACTGGCTCTCTCCAGCCAAGAGACATAATCTGATTCACAGGTGGCCAGATGAGCGTCCTCCTCCCTCTCTGTGACATCCAGCAGAAAGACAATAGAGACCTGCAGATATGGAAATAATCCAACTGTAATGACTTTCCTTCCACCTATGAAAAGACTTCAGAGAAGATGCATCAGATTTCAAGCTTCCACAGACAAGATCAATTTGATTTCCCGCTGTTTTTAACGTTGCTGACACTGGTGCATTAAAGGAAATACAACATGAAAGGTGCAATGGCTACAGAAGGAAAAACTCTCTACCTATCCATCCAGGGTAGGCTTAGGCACTACACAAACACCTGACATCTAAATTTACAATGAAATGTTTCAAGGGGTAACTCGAGGTTGCATCTATTCCAGGGACTAGACTCTTGTTTTTCTTCATCTGTCCAATTCTCTCTCAGAATTGCTCTACTGGGCCAATTCAATTAAGCAACTTCATGTCTTCTCAGTCTAAAAATTCAGAGACTCAACAGCTTAATTCCTGGGGCATCTTGACAGTACACGGTGATGGAGAAGAGAAATGAACTGCACGTCAGAAAGTCGGGGCTACGGAAGAAGTCATGTGTGTCCTGGAACCCAGCAAATCATGCCATCTCTTTGGCTGTTTCCTCCTCTACAACATGCGGAGGACTCTCTAGAGGCTCAGGAGTTATGACTGTTCAGTGAAGCAATGCATGCAAGGCGCTCTGAACCGAAATGTGCTATTATCGGCCAAGGTGCGCCCATGACACAGTAGTCATGCACGTGATGTAAGTGGCTGTGGTTTTGAAGGCGGTATTTACCAAATCAGGCTCAGACTGCAAAAAACCCCCAAGAGACAAGAGTCATTTTGACTAGTCCTACAGGAGAAACAGGAAACATAAGACTTTCAATTCAATGAAGTCTCTGAAGACCCTGAACAATCAAACCTTTTTTTTTTGTTCTTCCCCCCTTAATGTTAAGGAAATTGTTTCCTGAGACTTCAGGCCAAAGAGTTAAATCCAGTACACCAGTTAGAAAGAGAAACTCTTGAGACTGGTCAGGTCACCAAACAGCCTCTGCACAACAGAACAAATAACCGAGTGCTTTTATTTCCATAGATTAATAACTCGCTTGCTAGGATTTTAAAATAGCATGAGCTACGACTTCTAGAATTTTGTCGGAGAAAGTTCATCCACTACTGGTAAGGCCCATGCTTCAAGGTCACATTCAAAAATAGTTTTCTTCACTCTAACGTTGCTGCTTGTGTTTCCCTGGTCTCATCTCTAGGATGATCCAAATGGACCTGAAGCTTGCTGGCCGGAGAAAAAAAATATTAGTCTTCCTCCTTTTTGTCACAGAGGCTTAAATAAAACTGGAAAAGCAAAATAAAACATCAAAAATTGAGCTTAGATGACCTCACCATATTTCCTTTAAACTCAATAGAAAGCAAATTCCTTCTTACTCCTTTATGGAAGGAGATTTTTAAATACAGAGCCAGATCATCTTTTCTCCTGTCAATAAAATACAGATTTTCCCCATTATCTGAAAGAAAAGTGTTCCCATGAAGCCTTTTGTAAGCGCAAATGGCGTAAAAGCAAAGAAGCTTATTCCACTCATTTATATGGAAAAAGCATTTTTTGCACACCCAGACCCAAAATGTCACCACCACATGATAGCAAATAACACAAAAAAAATACAATAACATTAACAGAGAATAAAAGCAGCAATGAAATATACACCGCCTGCAGAAAGCCATTCCCTGGGGGGCGGGGCAGGGGAGCTGGTGGGGTCACTCTTGCTACCTTTTGAATGTCTCCCTGAAGAACAATAACTATTATCTTTCTATTGTTGCTTTTCACGTTATTAAAAATAAAAATTCTCTCTGGATTTATTTCAGCTAGTGAAAATAGGTACTAACAGAGGCCTTCAGAAAAAGCCAAATGGAATAAAGCGAACTTTAAAAACGTGGTGATAACCTATAACAGATAAACTTGTCTTATGGACCTAGGACCACTTTTAAAAGTACAAATAAACAGAAACAAGAAATCTTGCTAATCATAAAAAAAGTTAGATCAGATACCAGAGGCAGCAACCAGTGGGAAATGTGCCTTCCCCAGCTCCTTATATAAAGGCTGCCTCCTTAAAAAGTCAGGACCTGGGGGTAACACTCCTCAAAGGCCTGGGTTGCAGTGACTGAAATGTTCCCTCAGTTAAATGCAATAGAGCCCTGAAAAGGGGAAGAGTAATCAAAAAAGCACAATCAAAATACAATTCATTCAGAGTTCTTTCTGCACCCACCTAGAACTTGCTAGAATGGAACAAGATAAAAGGGCTTGTGGAGACTTCTCCATGGAGGCGCTGCAGCACATGAAGGGCCCAGAGCTCAGTTCTAAGGTCATACACCCTTTTCCATACCTGTCAGAACATGGATCAGAAGACTAAATCCCCTTACATCCCTAGTAGATGCCCTCTACCTGGAAAAGTTATCCTCACCTGCCACTAGCAGGGCAATTTCTGGACAAAGTCATATGCAAAACACAGGAGGTGATGGCCACTTGACTAGCCTGCTCACAGGGGTCCAGACAACCTAGTCAAGCTGCCCTCCCAACCCATCAGTCTCAAGGGCGGGGTGGGGTAGCTTTTAGGGGTCCCCTTTCCCCTCTGAAAGCGCCTGTGTCCATGAGTTGCTCTACCTGAACTTGACCAATCTAGCTTAGGCTCCAGAACTACTGCCTTCCAGATAAAAATGATCTCTTTGGGGGAATGATCTCACTAGGAACTTTCTTTCACCTGCATTGCAAAGGGAGGTCACAAGAACATGTATGGGGAGCTGATCAAGGGCAGAGAACAATGGGAGGGAGGTGAACTTCAAATGCATTCCTTCTTTCAACAAGATAGCTGTAGTTCCTTAAAATCCTTATCAAGTGGAAATTCAACAGGATCTTTCTCTAATATGAAAAAAGATTGTTTCAGACATTCAGAAACAAAGCAAAATTTTCATATATCAAATTTCAGTAATAATAGTGTTTCATATGGCCATAATCCTATAAAACTTAGCATATGGTAGAGGAACTCTAGCATTCGATTCCAAACAGCTTTGGTTCTGGAAAATTAATCACTGGGCCCCTCCTTTATCCTTTCTTTCCTAGCAGTCTTCTTGTACAGCTTTATCACCTTTATCACCCACTGTTGTAAGGCACAAAACTAGTCAGACAGATGCCACAGCTTTTTCACCAATGTGGTCCACTGGGCCCAGTCTGGGCTCAGACCACAGCTTCGTGAGTCATGGTCTGTATTAATAGGTGGAATTACATCCAACTGACATCCGGAAAAAAAATTCACATTTTAAGGGAAATGCTTATATTTATTGCAGGCCTTCTAGATTTCCAATGTCAAGAATGAGGGAAAGAGTCCCTGCTGTCCATGAGCTAGAAACAGGGTTACAAAGTGTTAGAAAAGAACTGAGAAGATTAGGGTTCTCTGGGAACTCTGCCAGGCAGAACATAATTCCCAGGGCTCCCTCAGGAAAGAACACTTGAGATTTTTTAAATATTTAAATTTGTTCTTAAGAAGGAAGAAAGGGGCGTGCCCTGGTGTCTTAGCAGTCACAGCCTCTGGCTGGCATAGTCAATATATACTCTGAGGACCTGGGTGTGCAACCCAGGGCCAGGCGGAACAGCCAAAATGAACGACTAAATAAAATAAATAAATGCTTCTTCCTCCTCTCTCTGCCTGCCTGCACCTTTAAAAAAAAAAAAAAAGAAAAGAAGGAAGGACAGGAGTATGAAAGCGAGGGAGAGAAGGAAGAAGCCTATTTATTTATTTATTTAGGTCCTCCCAACCCCCAGCCCTGGGTCACCCAACCAGAGTCCTTGGGCTTTGCATGGTCCATACCCAAGCTTCCGGTCACAAGAGTAACCCTAAGCTGAGGTTTTAAGAAGCGGGTAAAGTTAGCCAGACAGATGGGATGGGGCAGTCAGACGTCCAGGAAAAGGAAGAGCATAACTAAAAACTGAAATAGAGGAGAGAGTAAGGTACTTCTAAGGAGGAGATGCTATATGATGGAAGTACAGCAAATAAGTAGGGTGACAATACACACTACTACCATTTTATCATATTTCCCAACCAGTCCCAACCTGTCCATCGTTTTCATATAAATACCAATTTTGTCCCATTTTTAATAAACCAGAGCCATCTATATATAACACAGGTCAAAAAGGGCAGCTGAATTCCTCTGGGCTCAGTCTTTTGAGGGGCCCCTTTTGCCCAACATTAAAGATGACAGTCTTTTCTGGTTCCGACTGTGACTGGCTATGGCCAATACTGCTGCGAGGAAACAGGAGCCAGACAGGAAGAAGACTTCCCCACCCACCCCACTCCCCTCTCCCACACACCTATTCTTTCAAAGGGAGCAGAAGACTGAGCAGGGTCAAGTCATAGGTAAGTACTATGGGAGTTACCTCTGGCCCTGTGGGGGTTATCACGGGTACTGCAGGGGTTCCTGGGCATTTCTGGCACTGGGATGGTTAAAGTCGCATGTGTTTTAGGGAGAACATTTAGAGCAGGGTTTACAGGGGCACCTGATTTGCTTTCTGCCCAAGGTGTCAAGATTCCTTGTACTGGCCCTGGCCACTTGTATGAAGTCCTGCTGGATCACACGTCATTACTATGCGCTCGCCAATGGACGTCACGTAGTATTTACTTGGTGCTGGTCTGGCTGCTCTGCTCCTGTTCCAAACGCTCTGCCTTCCCCGCTCCCCTTAGTCACCAGCACATAACCCTGTGTCATTTCTCTCATCCCAATGCCCCATTTTTGTCTCAAGTAAATACGGTCAGCCTGCAAATAAGGAGTTACAGATGAGTGATGGCTGGCGAGACAAAAAATGCCCCTCAAAACCTACTGAGGCAGGTTTAGGAGTCTGGGCTTTATCTGAGGGCCATGGCAAATGAAGCGAAGAGTGAAGGAAACAAGCAGTTCAGACAGATATCTTATGGTAAGAAATGATCACTTGGGCTTCAGAGAAGGAATGGTTGAACCAGAACAAAACTACATTTCAGGAGGCAAGTTAGGAGGTATATCACATCCCAAAACATCCCACCCCAGCTGGGCCACTAGCCCAAGTTCAGACTCAGAGACAGACCTCCCCAAAGCTCCACACTGAGGAATCTACTCCCGATTTTCTGCCCATAGAGTTCTCTCCAGGCAAGAGCTACAACAGGAAGGCTAGCAGAGCACTTTTATCTCGGAAAGTCAACTCAAGGGGCCCTCTCCTGAGCAAGGTGGCCTATAGGACAAATGAGGGTGAAGATGACTGCCCCAAACCAGGATCCTGGAGTAATAGTTAAAGTTCTCTCCAAGCCCAAGAGCAGCAGCTGCCAAGCTTTCAGCATGATTCCCATGGCAGGGCTCCCTGAGAAAAACGTAAGCCGGCAACAGAGAAGCCGACAAGCAGCAGAGGAGACAGCTAGAAAACTGGCCCAGGACGGGGAGAGGCCACAGAGTAAAGAACTGGTGGGAGGAGAAGAAGGGGGCCCCTGGCAAGAGAAAGCACTAAAGTTTCAACAGTGAACAGATCCCAGGGGAACAGTGGGCAGATGAGAATGAAAACTATTCCCAGCAAAATCAGGCGGGCGGCCGGCCTGGAGCAGAATGCGAGCTCCAGTAATCTCACTTCTTCCTTCCAAGTCGGTCCTAGGTGCTGTCACAGGAGAAAAGAGAGACAGAGCACATAAAAACGTGAACTTTTGTACAACAGAAAGTAATGTCATTGAAATGAAAGAAAAATCAGACCAGGGAAACAGCTGCAGTAATCATGACTTAAAAAAGGAAGATTAATATCCAGCATGGAAAAAGAGCTCATAGACATAGATAAGAAAACACCAAGACTCCCATCTGTTGATTGTGTAAAGGAAAATCAGTAAATAAATATATGTAGACATGCTCTATCTCAGAGGAGCATCAAAGGAATGTAAATTATAAAACCAGGGAACCTATTAAATTAGCCAAAAAAACTAAGTCCGACAATCAGGATGAAGAGCAAGATGTATTCTTCTATCATTAGTAACAGTGTAAACTGGTACAGACCTTTTTTGGAAAGCAACTCAAAGCAAGTGTCCTCTATTTTAGTAATAAACCTTCTGATGTGAGTTTGTCCTATGCAAATAATTAGTGTGCAAAGATGTTCACTGCAGCTTTATACTAGTAAACAATTAGAAACTGCTCAAATGTCTGTAAAATTTACAAAAAGAAACAACTTGTGAGGATATTATACAATCCTTGAAAATGATCAGTGTAAAGTCTACGTTGCAAAGGAAGATGTTTATGCTGAACGGAAAAAGCAATACTAAAAAAAATGATGGACATGTTAAATTGTCAGGGTGACAGAGAAGACAACACACGAAAAGCAGGCATGATTTATGGATTGGAGTGATGGAACCAAAGGGAACTTTGGCTTTCATTGGTTTTCCTTTATTGCTGTAATATATAGGCAACAGATGTTTAAAATGTAATAATCCTATCAATCATATAGTAGCTAACACCCTCTTCTGTCATTCCCAGATAGTCATACCCAGAAGAGTGAAGGGAGTCTTGCCTTCCCAAGTTTCTAGGTCCACTGAGTTTCACACCCTGCCTACGAGGGGCTCTCTGAGGGCCCCCCTACCTTGAGTATCCCACTGTCAAAGACACAGTCCTTTCCTTTGCTCTCATTACCAACCCTGACCCTAGAGTATGAATGGCTATGCTTTCTCCTTTAAAAAACTGTATTTGAAATTGTTTTCGTGATTTTACCATATGCAATTTAAAATATATTTAATAAAAATGTATATATTTATAAAATATATGATATATAATTTATAAAATATGATATATAAATCAGGATTGTTCATCTGATCCAACATTTCTGTTATCATCACCCCTATTTTACAGATGAGAAAACTGAGGATTGCAGATGCCAGAAATATGTCCTGGGTCACACAGCCAAGGAGCTAAAGACAGCTTTCAAGCCGCATTCTCCATGATTTCAATGCCCTCGCCTGGGAGTGCTGTAAGTGCTGGCTCTTCCCTGCCTCCCTGCCTAAGAAACAAACAAAACCACCACCCAAACAAAACACTCTTAAATGTCACCTCTTCTGCTTGTGCTAGCTGCCTAAAGAAACTATTAAAACTGCAATGAATCAAGAGACATCAGTACAAACTGCTTACAAATGACCAATAAAACAAGGGAGCGCCACACACACTGTAACGGGTGATGCAGCTGAGAGAAGGAATCGCCATGAGACTGAAACCTGCACCTGCAGGTAAAAAAAACCAAACAACATCGAACAAATTTCTACTGCCAAATTAAAAGCAGAATGTGACCCTCAATACTACTGCAAAGACGAGTGGAGTTTCAGCACTCTCCTTGCAAAAAAAAAAAAAAAAAAATCCACGATTAGCTGGAAGATTCTTTCCAATTATAACATGTTCACACCAGAAATGGATGTTGTCTGGGGCAAGGTAGCAAGAAGAGTAAACAGGAGCTAAGAGAGGAAGCATGAGGGTATAAAACTCATACAAATGGGGTGATAAATGATTTCAGGCACCATTTATGACATTCTATAAATAATGACACGATAACAGCTAAAAATGTAAATCCTAATTAAATACCAAACCTCACAAAGTCAAACAACAGCAAATGATGTTTGACAGAGCAAAGGTCTTAGGGTAGCCCAGAGGAGGAATGACAATAAAATCTATTCATAGAACTGAAAAATGTTCGCAATAGAAGGGGCCTGAGTTACCATTTCTTTCAACCACTTGTTCAATGTATTTGGGGAAACTGAGGCCCAGCAAGGTAGAGTGAGTGCCCCAAGTCACCCTGCAGCAGAACAGGACACAGAAGCTTGGTGTACAAACAACCAGGCAACCGCTCCCCACCTACCCCGCTCACTCTGCAGTGTCCTGGAAAGTCACTCCATTTTAAATCAGATTTTAAAAAGAGCACTAAACACCCTATAAAGATGAAATGCCTTTAAAAAAATAATTTTCAAATGCACAGGGGCACATTTCAAAAGGAAGCCTGGTTTTGATTTCTTCTGGAAAACTGCGTACTGCTCAGCATTAAACCTAGTATTGAGTGAAATATTAACAGGCTATATAATGGTTTCAGTGTTCCTCCAGTAAAGCTACACAGACTTCAGAAAACATATCCCCCAGGCCTACAGTGGAGTTTCTGGAGCACACATTAAACTCGACGCTCCGCTCCACAAGCCCATCACTGTTAAGTAACTCATCAGAAAATAAAGAGGGAATTACCAAAGGGGAATTGCCAAGCAATTAGTCCTCTGAAGCAGATGACATACAACTGTTGTAGGGAGGAGCTTCCCAGTTAGTCATATGTCAGAGTAAGAGCCTCCTAATCTGTAAATAAAAATGCATCACAGATGATTACAGCTGGGGCTGCCAGGCGAGTGCACGGAGCATAACTCTCAGTCCTCTCTGTCCCACGTGTCTACGCGGCAAGAGATGGTACCTTGATCAACATTCAAAAAGCATCCTGGGTCATCTTCATTCCACATAAGGAAGACAAGCGGGCCTGACCTACACAGGCTAATAAGAGAAAAGTGATCTTTCTTCCCTAGTCTTCTGACAGGCATCTGGGAAGATCCATGCCCAGGTCAAGTAAAGGAGGGAAAATAAGAGGCCGGGAAGGGACTGGGCGGGGCGGTGGATGACATCGGGCTTCCTAATGGCCACCCTGACAGAGCGTGACCTCCTTTCACCGCACGTTTTGTTCTCAGAGCTCGCCTTCAGCACAATCCCACCACCTATCAAACTGGAGATAAATAGTTCATATCTGCCAAATCTTGCAAGCTGAGCAATGACCCAGTGAAGCTCTTTGAAGAGTCAAAAGTTCACCGTCTCGCTGGGACTGTTGATGCTGAACAGCATTTGGAGCACAAATTTAAGCCAATTCCCTGAAACACAGATAAGCATATTGCTACCGTCATCATTTTCTTCAATTAATAATTATTGAAAGTGCATCGGATCTCATGGAGGTATGTAGAACCGTGGATGCACCACAAAGACAGCCTGTGTGTGACTCGGACCATGACAGGAACACATCATAAAGGAAGGTCCGTGACCCATGAGTGCGTCCCTGATTCTGACCTTTGGAAATATGCAGTATCTCTATTCTGGTTCTTTAAAGTTTACTCCCAGACACATCCCACTTGCTTTTTAGGGACAGAGCTCCGGGCCTGAGAGATAATGCATGGCAGCAGCTCAGAGTATAGACTCTACCCCTGAAGTACAGAGCAAGCTACTCTGAACCTCAGTTTCCACATCTGTGAAACAGAGATAATAAGAGTACCTGCCCCACAGAACTTCAGTGAGGTGTCAGAGTTAATGCGCAGTAAGTGTGATTGTCTCTGGATCGCCTGTAGGGCCTTGCTGGGCCTTGCCTCTCATATTAGATGCTCATTAAATATTTGCAGACAGAATGATCTGCCTCTGGAGTTGCTTTCTCCATTCCTCCCACTCCTGTATAACCTTGTTTTTTGTTAAAGGCAGGTAGTTCACTGCCTTAGTCTGAATCATTTTAGGCAAGACAAACAGCCTACCTAAATAACTCAAGTCAAAAAAAAAGAATTTCTTCACTAAGCCCCAGATTTTCTCTAATTACATTAAAACAGACTGCCCACTAACTGCAATGTAACCAGATCACTTTGAGCCATGTAGTCTTAGGATCTTCCTCTTGAGTACAAAAGTTCACTAACTCTATAATTCTTTATTTTCTATAATGTATAAACAAGAGGAAAAACTGTTCAGAAAGCTGGGAGCAGGTACTAGTAGCAGAATGGAGATATATATATATTTCATTCCACATAAAGCCTCCAGGAAACTCTAACTTTACAAAACACACCCATATTAATGTGATTTATCAAAGCACAATAAATGAATTGCCGCAAATGAACAATTGCTCCAGAGTCAAGTACATGGCACAATATGATTTATGCATATCACGAGAGATGAATAAATCAGTGGTAGAAGAGATCAAAGGAAATGCTGGGAGTGTTGTTCAGACATACGGGGCTTCACTGAAAATCTTTATACAACTGTTTAGAGGGAAATAGAGGGATCATTTGTTTAAATGAAAAGAGATATCGCGCTCGCTGAATTTCAAAAGCAGCATTCATTGTCACACACATATTAGATTTAGCTAAAATTAGTTCACGTTCCTATTTTTTAAGGTTATAAAAGAATAAAGGTTTCAACAAGGTTTCATTGAGCTGCAATTCAGCCCTGAGTTTCCAAAGTACCTGAGTTTCTAGAAAAGACCCTCCCCTCCCCGTTATCCACCCATGCATCATCCCCATTTCTATGCCCATCCGGGATCTTAGAGAAGAATCACGCAGACTGTGCACAGCGATGTGCCAGCTCCTGCCCACTGCCTCTTACCATCTCTCTACCTAATTGGCATTCTGTGTCAGCTGATGTCAGCCCTGAAATGTGACCATCCACTCCTGCCTGTCAAGCCTTCTGCCTGGCACAAGAACCCAAATCCAATTTCGAAGATCACTTGGATGCCAACGATTCCTCCAAAATTTACCTCCAGACCTGACCCCTCACTAATTTTCTTCCCATACTCTGTCTACCAGAATCCAGCAGCAGCTCGATGTCCACTAGCACTAGGGCTTCAGCCAAAATGCTTCATCAGTTACATAGTAGGCCTTTGCTTGTCATGTCCCAGAAACTTTAATGGTCTTCCTTCTCTAGCCATCTCCTTCCCGAGAAATGCAAACCAGCCTTCAGAGTTCAACTCAAATGATCCCTCCTCCTCAATGTCTTTCGTCATCTTCCTACTCAGCATCATTCTTCTGAATTCCTTCAGAGTTAAAATTTACCCCAGAAAGTACAGCCCACTCCATTCTGCTTCGTATCACTTATTGCAGAGCATTTCTTCTTCCCTCTGACCACAAAGACAGACCTTACAACAGCTCCTACTTTTGTACTACAGCACCACGTAGCAGTTTAAAAACACACAGTGAATAAGTGAACAAATCGTTTCTTTACATAGACAGTGTCTGTGACCATGTTAGGTTATCACTTCACTAGAGCTATATCATATTCACAAAACAACCAGAACCAGAAATCAATGTAATTTAGGCTCTAATAAAAAAAAAAAAAAAAAAAAAAACACCTTAAAAACGTGAGAGTACAACATGAATGATGTACTTGCCTGCCCATCTTTAGTCATCAATTTTGAGGACTAAAATGAGGCCATTATTTATGCAAAATGTTTAGATAATGCTTCTATAAGCTTCCTTTAAAAGCAATCTTAGAAAATGTCAGCAGCTTAAAATTCAAGGTGACTCCACACTACTTTGCCAGTAATACAATATGAGTATTTATAAGACATTTAGACCTGCTTAATATACACTATAAGACCCTGGGTCTCTTCTCAATGTACCATTCATATTGACTGGAAGAGATACTTTTTGTTGCCTGTTTCTTTTTCATAAGAAAATTGTTGTGATAATTCGGTTGTAACAAATGACTCGCTTTAAACACCACAAGATTTTTAATTACACATATATTAATCACACAGGCCATTAAATTACTTTCCAGGAAACGTAGGTGTAAGGATTTTCTGCCAACTATATGAATTATAAAATAGGTTAACACCCCTAAAAGATAAAGTAACAGTAAGACCCTTCACCCTTCTCCAGTCCTCTAACACTTAAAGATCTTAAGAGGCTAACTTTTGCATGTAACTCTAGATAATTGCACTTCTTTTTAAAGAACACTGCCTCACCCCATAGCCAATAAAATGTAAAGCGTCTGGTTCCATATTTCACCAGGATGTAATGTTCTGATAACTTTTCTGATCTCTACTATGGCTTCTCAGGTTTTTGCTCGCTTTGACTTCAAGCACATAAACCTCCATCATGCACGCAACTCATCAGTTCATCCTACAGCAATATGAAAACAATACCTACATGTCACATCACATTCAAAGACTTGGACTAACATAAAATTCAAAAGAACAAATAAAAGGCTCATTTGCTTTGCTACAAATGTCTACAGGGTTGGTCCAAAGACCAAGGTACAGGTATATTTACTTGTTCCTGGTCATGTATGGTCCCGGGAAGACCATCACAAAGCAAGAACATTCTAATCCTCCTGTCAGGAGATAAGGTATCCACTCATGGTGATAGCTTCTGCCCCTGGATCACATACCACACCCCAAGCACATCCCACCCCATGTGCCCCTACTAGTTCATTCCACCCTCACAGCAGTACTAGGAGGAAATCTGGTGTCATCTCCATCTTCCACATGAGGAAACAGGCACAGGAAGATGACAGGACAGCCCAAGGTCACAATGGCAGCTCTTGATTTTCACTCCATTTCCAAAGTCCCTGACTTTATCTCAGAAGCCATGATACAGATTGAAAACTGAATTGTAAGTATACAGAGGGAGCTCTTTACTTAAAGAAACTGGGTGAAGCATTTTAAAAATGAACACTTTGGTAAAGCAAATATCCACCTCTCAATCAACTGGCTGAAAATCCAGACTTTGGCAGGTGAGGTTTGGTAAAATAGACTGTGTCTCACTAATAAGGAAAAAGAACATGACTCAAGAAGAGCTTCCCAGAGACCTCCCAATCCAGCATCCCCAATCCAGCATCCTCTGAGCATCCACATGACTCCAAAGGAGCAGTGAGGAACATTTCAGTCCCACAGGTCTAAGGTGAAGCATTCTATATTTTTTTAAGCTTTCCAGGTAATTCTGTTGCCTCACCAGGCTTGAAAACCTCCTAACTCATCCATTTCCACAGCTTCCAGAAGAGCTACTCCCCAAGTAAATAGGGGGAATGATTTTTTAAAGCAATGTGCTCTGTTTTTCATTTTGGATTTCCTCTCCTGCACTCCTTTGGGGTGTACACCAGTGCTCCCGTCTATCTGATTTTCCATCTCTCCTGACTTCATTTAGACAGGATCCTCTTGTGCTCACTTCAGTCGAGAACCATGAGTCATCTACCCCACACACACCCTGTGTCTGCATGAGTCTCCAGGTCAGAAAAATTCACTGTATGTGAGGAAATCAGGAAGTTGTAAAATATAGACAGATACAAAGAAGTTCAAGATTCAACGACGACGGGCAGCCACTGAACTAACAGGCCTGCCACCTCCCTACGCGTGTACCACAGCGACCCAGCACCCCACATGTAAAAACCACGACTCAGGAGAACTGTTCGGCAACATAACAATCTCCTCAAATTAAGTGAAGGTGACAAATAAAATAATCAGGCTCAAGCCCAAAATGCAATCATTAACCATCATGTTGAATGTCTTCCAAAGGAGTGAAACCAAAAAGAGATACTTTAACCCACTTTTAAAAAAGAAAAAAACAAATAAAAACCTCTCCTGGCAATGTCTCAACTTCCCACACAACAGAGCTTGCAAAGATTATGATACTAAACAGACAACAAAGGGCAATTTTCCCAGGTCAGACTTTATCCTCAGATGGAAACTAGAAAGCATCGCAAAACGCTCACCTGATATGGGCTGCAGTTCCCTGCGGTGGCCATGGAGGAAGAGACCGCTGTAGCAGGACAGACAGATCCGCAGCTGGAATGGACCCCCCTGGTGACTTGTTGCCTGATGCCCCTGCAATGGTCCAAGAGTGCAGGAGAGGAAATCCAAAATGAAAAATAGAACATATTGCTTTAAAAAATCATTCCCCCTTAACAGGTTTAGGCACTGAAATTTGAACTTTAGAAACCTTAAATTTTGTGTTTTGCTTCATGAGAATTACAGATAACAGCCAGCTCAAAAGGCAGGTCTGGTTTTATTCACCAGGACTCAGAGGGAGACCAACACATGGAAAGGTCATCCCTTCAATCAAATTAAGAGCTTGGTCACCCCATTTGAGCCAGCCACTGTCATTCTTGTCTCTAATGATACTAACCAATCGTTTGATAAACACATGCGGGTAATCACAGGAATACCAGGTGAAAATGGGCATGGATTGAACAGGCATTGAGCCAAAGTTTAATTTGACTGTGGTACAAATGCTATCTCTCAACATGCAACTTGAGCGACAATCATGAAAGAGCAGTTATTAGCATATCCTTCTACTGGGAGAGAAAAAGTATAAAATGTAGAAACAAATGTTACTAGTATGCACATATTCTCTAGACTTTCCACTAAACTTTACTTACTGAATGTCTGTCTACTTCATTTTCATTTTTGCCACAGTGCTTTGCACATGGTTCAGTAAAAATTATCCACTGTATGATGAAGGGGTGAATGTGTGAATGAAGAATGAAAGAATGAATGAATGAATCTTCCATATACCTTTCCATCAGGGAGCTTGGTGCTTGTAGTAGCTTTTGTGAGGTAAAGACCTATGCATAGAAATGGAAGAAGTTGAGGACTTGATAGGCTAACAGATTTTTTTCCCTATCTATAAAAACGATATTTTTAAATACTGGTCATTCTCAGTTGTCCAATTTAAATAGAATCAGTAGCACAGCATTCATAAAACGATTCCCAAACTACTCATTGCTGGATGGGTTTTTAGTCTTTTGAATACTGGAGCTGATCTGCGTATTTGTTTAGGCTGATTTTAAATTTAACTTGGGTTTTCTAAGCCCACGCCAGGTAACGGTAGGAAGGAGAAGGCCCAGGATTATACTGGGTGTCAGAAAGAAACTATTCTGGAGCTATGAATATGATCTCCAATGTGAATAATCCGTAAACAGGTAAGTGAGCCAATTATCCTTGGGTACATGACAACACATTTTGGTAGTCAGGATTATTTTCATCTATACACGCTCCCTATTTTTAAGAGCACAGCCCAGCTGGAAAGAAAAATAATTTCAATTGCTTTCCAACACTTTTCAAAGTAATAAATAGTAGCCAAACTATTCTTACTTCTAACTAATCCATTCACCACCCATTTATGTAAGCATCTCTTTGCCGGCCTAGGACTGAAACACACAGTAAGTAATTGTTCTATCCTTGGTTTCCCTATGTGTAATCTGCAAGTACAGAGCAAGACAAGACAGTAAGCTGTTCTAGACTATAACGTCTTTGAAGTCCTTAAAAGACATTGCCTGCCCCTCAGCTAAGAATTATATTGAATTACAAATAAAAAAAATGGCTAAGTTAAATAAAAGGTCACGAAATTTCTAATTACTGGTAAACAGTACTTGCTTTAAGGGGCAGAGAGGGGTGTCTTTCTTTGATGTAGTAACATCTCAAAAGAAGCATCAAAATACTAGATGATTGATTTTGAACTAGGTGCTGGTACGATGGATTTGCAGACAGCACTGGCCGTGAGCTCCCTGTTAAGGAAGGGTTACCTTGGGAGAGGATGTATATGCACACAATCCAAGTTACACATCACCTGGCAGATAAGGCTTTAAAGAGTCCAAATTACAATCTCCTATTCTGCTGAAGTGCAGAGATCAGTCAAACATGATGTAAATGCTGTAAAAGATTAATTTACTCTGGCACTGGCATGCCTACTGATTACAAAAGTATTTGTGTTGCTATACTAGTTAAAGAGAGTTGACACAACTTGCTATCTTCCATCAGAGGGAAGAAACACAGGAATAAAAGCCAGGCCAAGTGGATTTGTTGCAAAAACATACGAACAATATACAAATGAAATAGCCTTTAGAAAGTGGTATGCAATACAGTCACTAAAAATAGAACATTTAATATTTAAAAAGCACAGCAGAGGAACATAATGCAACACCATTACTAGTGGAAGATTACCCAGAAAGATAGCCTACATAATATTGTTGCAACAGTCAGCAAAGACCAGGAGATAATACAAAATTTGGGGGGAGAAGAGGTCAACGCTAAAGATGTCACACACGATAACAGAAAAATAATTTTTCTTTGAATGTGAGAAGCATACCTGCTTAAAGGTTAGTAGCTATGACAATTATCATTAAACACTTGTGCTAAATAACTCAGAATGTGTCACATTCATGGAGGGGAAGGAAAAAAAACAATAGTTCCTCTTAGCCGGAATCAAAACACCACAATTAGAGGAAACTTTTCACCCTGAAGTCTCAAAGTCTGTCTCAATGAATTTTCTGAAAAGTAATTTTTCAGGTAGGATACAATTTTTGTTTACATTACAGCAATTATCACTGCAGTTTCATTACTCCACAATGGGATGCATTAAAAATTACAAAAAAATCAATGAAACATTTTTGCTAACATCAAGTATGTCAAAGAAAACATAATACTTGCTGTCCCCTTTTGCCTATAATAGTTCTAACACGTTTCAGTACATTTGAGACAGTAGTCATATAGAGTAGCAGTACTTTTATAATACATTAGCCTGAAAAGTTCAGATGTGTAAGGATTGCAAAATATATTACTTAAACTGATAGACAAAAATCTGTAAATTCTGAAATAAGGAAATGACTAAAAAAATGATTTCCACAAATCAAAAACTAGCCAGCTACATCTTTTCACTACCTTTGTACTCTTAAACATCGACTTTTTAAACCTCAATCCAACTGTACAATTCTTGCAGCCAACATTTAAAATTATTATCTAAAATTAGCACTTGGGATAGTCATTATTATATCACTGCTTAAAGAAATTTTGAATGAGTATTTTATTAAGTGGAATGAAATGAAACCAATATTTTAGCAGCATAATTGATGGCCACAGAATTCATTCCTTAAAAAGGGACAATCCTGTATATTATGCCCTAGAACAGAATTATTCTCTCTACTGATATTTCTACATTTGTTTCGGGGTTGCTGTCCCCACCCTACCACTACGTTCTTAGCAAAATAAGGCAGGCCTGCTTCTCATAACCCTTGAAGTATGACTGGAACTGAATTTGTTCTTCAAAGCAGCAGAACTGCACATTAAATCTCTCACAGAAGCCACTATCCAAAGTACTTAATTACTCTGAAAATAAAAAGCCAAAGAAATCAAGTGATCAGCCTCCCCTTAAAAATGATATTCCATCTTGCTTCACTCACTTTACACATGCAAATATTTAAGCTTTTCAGAGTCTAAACTCTGTGCTACTTTCAAACAACTGTAGTTTACAGAATTAACATTCACTCCTACTTGACTAACTTTCAGGGTTTTAGTAAAATATGTTTATTGACTAACTCCTGATGAGAAACACAATGGGCTGCGGTTACAACCTGTTAGTCATCAGAAACCATCATTCAAGGTAAGTGCAAAAGTAAAATCCACTTGACATTTCAGAATGGGGAAAACATAAAAGGCACATTATACAAAAGGAATTTGAGTCCTTGAACTCCACAAAGACAACAAAAACAGAAGTCACAGAAATGTGTTTACTAACATTTTAATGACCTCTTAGGGCTGGTATTTCCCAGGTCTCCCAGACAACTGCATTTGCTATGTTGAAATAGAAGGTCATCTACAGGTGTTCGGCATATAATCTAATGGCTGAAGAGTTTTTCCTGGGCCTCTCTGAGAGTAAGACAGTTCACAGGCCCTGAAAACTAGTTACAATATTTCCGATAAAGTATCACCCTCTGTTTACCCTCTTAAAACAAAACCCAGAGAAGAGAACATTGTCTTTCACAGTTCCCAATGAAGTACGTTTTTTTCATACTTATCTGGCATGAATTTATTTGTGTATTCAAAAATACAAGTTCACATTTTATTGCCAGTAAAGCCATTTCCTGTGAGCTGCAAAACATAATCCAGGACATCGAAGGTGCTGTGTAAAATTTAAACTTCCATGATTTTTATGTATGTGTATAACATACACACACATGTATCTATGTATAAATGTATATATATGGATATGTGTGTATATACATATATGTATATACACACACACGTATCTCTTTGCTTCCCCTCTATTTACTGCCTAAAAATGGTAGCTCATTTTAATCACAGTAAGTCTGATTTGGGCAGGCCACAATCAGGCTACCTGCCTAAACTCAACAAGGGAACAAACTTCTAACTCTGGTGAGAAGAGATGACTAGTTCTCCCAACCCCAAACCTGGGGTTCGGTGGGGTGGTGGGCGCATGGGGAGGTTTGTTTTATTTGCCAATTTAGTCAACTGGCAGGGTCACAACTAAATCAAGACATTATTTTTCTCC
Organism: Solenodon paradoxus; assembly: GCA_004363575.1. Classification (NCBI taxonomy): domain Eukaryota; kingdom Metazoa; phylum Chordata; class Mammalia; order Eulipotyphla; family Solenodontidae; genus Solenodon; species Solenodon paradoxus. The sequence goes on from RJWH01000378.1 coordinate 264,412, forward strand.
TTTTCCAACTATCAAGATTATAAAAATACCCCACCCCCTCCCCTGTCTGGAAAGCCTGAACAACACAGAACTTATCCATCAAAGGTACCTTTCTTTTCCTTTTTTTTTTGTTTTTGTTTTTGTTTTTACAACAGTATTCTTTTTCTTTGCTTAGCCTTAATAAGGTGATGTCCTCATACTGCTCTCTGAATTATTAAATGCTCATCAAATTATCTCCCAAAATAGAGTACAAGTTGTTTATTGGGCTTAAAGCACCATAAAATTTCAGGCTACCAGCTAGAGGACTAGATCATCTCTCACCTGAGAGGAAAACCTTTAAACCGACTACCACAAATGCAGAGATCCAAGAGATTTGAATTAGGAATGAATACATTCCAAACGTTGGCCTGCTGTTAGTACCATTTTTTTGTTATGACTTCAGTTTTGAAATGTGACTATGGGGATATCCTTCCCAAACAGACTCCTTTTGCTCAGAAAATCCTTTAGAAAACCTACTGGTGAATTGGCTCCGGAAGGATGGGTGCTTTCACACTTGAAAGGGTTAAGAGTCTGCAAGGCCAGAGGCACCAGACTGCCAAAGAAATGTTGCTTTGGTAAGCTCTGAAAGGTTTCTAACAAGGACTAAATACTTGTTGATCTGTTCACAATAAACACCAGCAGGATTGTCAAGCTCCTTTCACTGTCTGGGGAAATGCATTTACATACTGTACCCAGTAAGAACAGCTTGTTGGTCTCCTTTACAGGTTGAGTAGCTAGAAGCCTCATTCAGTGTCCCCCATCCAAGTGACTGAAAGAAGATGCAATTGAAATAGCGAAGTCTCTCGTCTGGCTTGAGCAGCACAAACACTGCATAAAACACTTGAGGAGTAGTCCAGGCACAAGACAAACCCACCTGAAAGGACGAGGAACACTGTCTGTTGCCATGGCAGCCTGATCTAATTACATGAGTGATCAGGGCTGAGTAAGTGCCCGGAAAACCTACACCACTGACGCGTATCTCCATGATGAGAGACAGGCAGGCATGTGGAGCAGGGGAGCCCTTCAACCTCTGTTTTATGTAGATGGTAGCACTGGAGTTCATTTGTCTGCGGAGCTGCTAAAACACTGACTGATGCACGCACAGAGCACAGGCAGAGATTAAATGCCACAGCATTAGCCTTCCTGGTGCAATCCCTTTCCAATAGTTCATGTGCAGGATTTGCTACTCCTTGTTCCCTCAGGCAGAAGCTTCATTGCCCCCTCCTGCCTCCCCTGCCCCCCGCCCCCCGCCACAAACACCGCAAAAAAAAAAAAAAAAAAAAGCTCAACTATCACACTACCTTCATCCAGCAAATAAACCAGACGGTGGGCTTAACGGGAGCTTCTGCAGGACTCCTCAGACACCCAGACAGAAAAGGCTTAGCAAATACTGTTGCAAAAGTAACTAGCTGTATCTAAAAATAACCATCATGTAAAACTACCCATGGCAGTGTTCGATGTATAACGATGATGTTTAAATATTAAAAACAGCCTGCATTATAAAACATAAATGTCATTGAGATGTGACTACTAGATTGCTAAAGGAGAGAACTTATTTGCATACACACATTCCCGTGCGTGCAAGACAGGATGTACAGGGAGCATGCCACGGTAAGACATTCGGTTTTTATTCTGTGGGTGTGGGTGTACTAGGGTCTTCTAATTTCGCTAATTGCATCCTGTGGTTCTCAGAAGGAAGCTAAGAATCTCTTCGGGGACAGAACCAGTTTGGAGGAGTCCCTACTGCACAGCATACGGTAAACAAAATAAAAATAGCTTGCCGTTCTCGTTAGCCACATCGCACATTATATAACCAGCTTCCGACTGTTTTTTTTTTTATTATTTTTTTTTTTTTGCCCTTACTACTCTTCAGCAATTTCCCAATCTTCCAAAGTATTTTTATATTACCCTCTTATCTGTAGGATTATATACTAAGAAAGCTAAACAAAACAGAGCAGTTAAGAGATTGAACCGAAACCTAGTCCTGATTTTTTTTTCCTGGCAGGATCTCCACCACCACCCTACTTCCACCCCAACCCCCACCCTCCAAGGTTCTTGCTCAATCTCCCTAGAAAACCTGAATTGTTTCATCGCTTCCAGCCAGCCCCTACGTGGTCTGAAATAAAATGAAAGCACCAACCCTGGAGTTTAGGAAGACAGCCTGAGGGAGCGGGGCTGAGAAGGGGTCGGGACGCTGCACAGTCAGCCGAGTGGCCACCGAGAGGGCCCCCTCCCCACGGCGATGGCCCTCGCCACCCCCAACCCCGCGCACAAACACATGCACACGCACGCCCGCACTCACACTCACGCCGCGCTCCGCAGCCGCCTTACCTCTCGCTCCGCCCGGCCGGCCCCTGCCCTGCCCCCTGCGGGACCGGCCTGCGCGCAGCGCTGGAACCACGTCGCAGGCAGCGGCGGCCACAGGAGTGGCAGAGTCTCCGGCCCGGCCCGGCCCAGAGCGCGCGAGCAGCTGGGCTCCACGGCGCATCCCAGTCCCCGCAGCACCGCCGCCGCCGCCTCCTCCTTCCCCTCCTCCCGGCTTCATTCACCCTCCCGGTCGCCGCGCAGCCGTTCACTCCCGGCTCTGTCCCGGCAGCGCCGACCGCGGCTTCTCCGCTCCGGCCGCGAGCGCAGGCTGGGACGCTGGCCGTCTCGCGGGCTCCGGGCGGCGGCTGCACAGGATCAGGAAGCGGCTGTACCAACAGGGCGGCGGTAGGGCCGCCACCGCCACTCCAGCCGCGCTCCCGGCCCCGCACGCCCGCTCGCCCACCCTCCGCGCCCACTGCCCGCCCCGCAGAGCGCTGAGTGCTGCTCCGGCCGCGGGCGCAGCCCCTCCCGGGCCGCGGTCGCGCTCTCGGCGAGGCCGGCCTCCGGGTGGGACCCCCGCCCCGGGGCTCCGCAGCCAGGCGGCCGCCCGCGGAGTAGCCCAGCCCTCTCCGAGCCCCGCGGGCCCTCGCCGCCCTCTGGAAGTAGTGCGAGGAGGACGGGGTGGCGGGAGGGTGGGAGCAAGACCCCGGCCGCCGCCGCCTCCCCTCCGACACCCGGAGGGAGGACAGGGTGTCAGCGCCCCCGGCCGGACCGGCAGCCGCCGGAGCGGGGCGCCTCCACCGCTGTCTCCGCCGGCGCCCCCAGCCCGGACGCGCCCCCTCGCCCGGTAGGCGCCCACCCGACCCTGGCAGCCCCCCTGCCGGCCGCCCTGCACTAGAAGCGGGGGGTGTCGGCCCGGGAGGAAGGAGCCCGGGAAGGGTGTACGTACACACACTCACACTCACACACACGCACACACGACGCGTCGATTTCCTCCGCTCCTCTTCCAGCTGTTTTCCGTGCCGCCGACTGGGGTTGGGGGCTTGTTTGCGGGCTGTTGCTTTTGCCCCTCTCCGAGGAGCAGGGGCAGGGGGTTTTCTTCCAAATCAGGGGCGAGGGGAGGGGGAGGGGGAGAATCAGGAGGAAAAAAAATAGCCACTTACTGTAAAGTGTAAATGGATCTAGGGTTGCGTGGGGAGGGGGGCGGAGGGAGAGAAACAGTGTCTTGCGGCTGCTGTAGCTCGGGCTGCTGCTCCACGGGGCTTGTTTTGGATCCCCCTGCAGTGAAACAGGTCCTGCACGGCTCCGCCACCGTAGTAGAAATGATGTCTGCGGTATACTCTGCTCTCTCCTCCTCCCTCCTCCCTCCCCTCCCTCCCTCGCGCTCTCGCGCTCGCTCGCTCGCCCGCTCCAGTATGTAAATGTGTAATAGAAGCCAAATATGGAGCAGTTGGCTGCCGCCGCCGCAGCTCCAGGATCTGGCGGGGGGTGGGGGCACCCTCTGGCGGGCGGCCGGGCGAGGCGCTCCGAGCTCGGCGAGCGCGCGGCGGGGCGGCCGGCCCGCCCTTAACCCTTGGTAGGGCGCTGCGGGGCTCGGCAATCCCCCGGGAGTTGGGCCCGCTTCCCGAAGCCTGGCGGGGACCGGGAGGCGGGAGGAGACCCCGCCGGAGGGGACAGTTCCTTCCAGGTTTGGGAAAGGGGCGGGGAGCTGAGACGATGAGGTCATGTCGGCGGTAACCGGTCGGTCCTCGGTGCTTCCCCGGTTCGCTGCACCTAGTTGGAGACCGAACGACCGGCGGTCTACTACTCTGGCAACCTGAGCGACTCTCCGCGGCTTGTCGAACTTTACTCGAAACACCTGAAAAGCCCCCGGGGGAGGGGAGGTCGCCCATTTGGTGGCAACGCGCCCACAGTCCCTGGCGCGCTGAGAAGCGTCCGAGAGGGCTGACTCTCCCCATCCTAGAGTTAACCCTCAAAGCGGTTTCCCTTTGGCGTTTGGGAATCCAGACCCTGGGGCCGCGGGGATGCCTTTGCGTGCAACTCAGAAAAGTTTCTAGGGTCCTGCTGACTGCACGTGCACCTCACCTTTACTGCCCACGAAAGCTGGGGACCTTTCAACACTCCTCTTTCTCCAGGTCCAGAAATCGCTTTGGATGCTCAACCACCCTGCTCTGGCCTGGGTAGATGATCCGTGTACTCCTCTCACAGCTAATTCGGGATCATTAATTTAATCGGAAATGAGGTAACCAGTGCAGGAGACAAGAGAAAGCAAACGGAGCATCAAATGGCACTTCTGGTGAATCCACGCAGAACTCGGTTTTTAAATGCAGTTCCCAGCTCCCCACCACCCCGTCCCCTTCGCAAGTAGGTACCACCGCCAAGTGTTAGCTGGATGGGAAGGACTCCTCCTTGGAGGGGTGCACCTTTCCAACAGGTGTGGCACCTGGAAGAAGAAAAGGCACATCCATGCTAAAAGGAGCTCCGTGCAATGTTCTCCTTACTGCAGAAATTTCTGGAAGGCCAGTAGGTGTCAGGGCAGCATTTGACCTCCTTCAGGTGCTTAAACCAAGAGTCTAGAAATTTGATCCCTTCTCCTAAGTTTCTCTCTCGGAAACCACCACTATTGACTGTATGTTGTGTTTGAGAAATCTTTGGCCGAGTTTACTTATGACCTAACGGTTAGTCACCAACTGAAGCAGGATACAGATTCACCGAGAGAAATGGGTCTGCTTTTAAACAACTGTTGTGTTGCCAAGGTGCCACAGAAAGAAAACGAGGAAGTTGTTGATCGTTCCCCCTCCCGTTCTGAAATACCGAGCATTAACACATGACCATCTAAATAGAACTACTTCCATTTACTCTTACTTTTTCCTACAATGTTTTCTTTTTTCGTTTTAAAAGTCAATGATCTCGGTTAAACCTTGGGTTGGTTTAAAGTGACATTGTTGGTCTCATTACAGCCTCTAGTGGACAGTCAAAATCAGTTTCCTGAAAAGGCTCAGCCTGGTGTTTTTCCTTGACAAGCTTTATGAAGGTGAAGGTTAATATCTCAAAACAGAACCGGATAGTATGTCTTCCCCCCACCTTGGCATTTCTGAAAGCAGCACAATCTTGTTGGTTCTGCATGAAAAAGATGTATGCTTTGTGCTGCAGGTATTATTATGATTGGCCTGTTAATAAACAGAGAGCTTCTGCTATTCATTTCATTTTCAGACAGTTTTCATAGAAACTAAATTCATCTACAATATTTTTATAACAGATTATTGGTTGCCATGTTTTTGGCTTAACTTAGGTGTTTTTATTCCAACTCCTAATCTGCAGACTGTCCAATCCACCTCCATTCTATTTTTAGATATCTTACATTTAGAGAATTTTTGGTTAAAAAATGGGAGCTAATATTTTATCAATTGTCATGAGTAGTTAATTTATTTTAACAACATCAAATGAATTAAAACACATAATTTCAGGTTAGAGTTAGTCAAATCATTTAAATGTTCCCCCAAGGAAGCTAAATAAATATGTTACCCAAACAGCAAAAAAAATTAATAATAAACGTGTCATTTACTCACTAAGCCATTAAGATTAAAGCCTTAAACTGCTAGTTAATATTTGTAACTGTTTCTTCTGCAAGGTCCAACATAAATATTACACCACGACACAATTTCATGTAGTGAAGTACAATTTTTAGTACTGAAATGTTTTGTCTTTCAGATCACAAAATATTAAAAGTGCAACCACACATAACTGAAACTGATTCTTTAAGACTTTCTCATGCAGAGGAAAACGTCAATAAAAGAATGTCAGGGCTTTCAAGAAGCCAGTAAGATATGGAGTACTATAGTCCTAATCACAAACCTAATCCACAAACACAAACATTAAAATGAAAGGGAATTGAGAAATAAAACCTTTGGAGCCTTACTCCTATTTTTGTTCCGGATTGCTTAAACAACATGGAAAAATCATTTTCATGCCTTCTAGTTCACTGTTTCGATTTCATCTATTTTTGATGTTTAAAATGGGTTATCAAGTTGTGTGTGCGCGTGTGTGTGCACGCGTGTGTGTTTGTGTGTGCAATATCATTATGTATTATCTCTGGCTTCTGGAAGTAGTTTTCCAGGTGGTAGCAGTAGCAGGGAGCCTCTTAGACATCCAGCACGAGAGTTCCCCCTCAAACCTACTGAATCCCAATACGTCTTTTAACTAGACGTCCAGAGATTCCAAAGCACGGATCATGTGAAGAACTGTCTATACTACAGGACTCTATCTAGAGGAATGGGGCCACAGATGCAGAACTGAATTCTTGTATTATTTATTCTTTTTCCTTCTCCCTTTTATTAATTTGAACTTTATAACAAAATACATTTTCTACTTTGGCCAAATAATACCACATTTCAGAAGAACCGTGATTCATGCCATCATCCTTGCCAAAAGAGAACAGAAAAGAATATACTGGGGTCTTGAACATGAAGGTTTTCTTTATGGCGGCAGAGGGAGCACAAGAGCACTTAATAAAACAAGTGTCCAGGTCCTCTGAGTCATGAGGGGTATTAAGTTGCAGTGAAAGTCTTCAGTGGAAGTAGCCTCTTACATAGTTCAAACCAAAACAGCAAAGCAACAGCCTCCCAGTACATGATGGCTAAATAATTAAACATATTAGAAGTTAAATAGAATATAGATATAATTATTATAGTTTTAGGTTTAAATTCTTTAGAGAAAAAGGACCTCCGATGTCATATTTGAAAAGATGCCTTAGCTTTTCTACAGTAAATAATACTGATAACAATACTGAATAAGATGACTCTATGAGTAACGCCTGTTGATCTAAAAATATTGGAGCTGGATAACTCACTGTCAGAAAAATTAATTTTATTGGGAGGCATATATATTGGTGAAAGTATGTACACTTTAATTGTGCATATTTAGTTTCTTGGTCATTTTAGAGGTTTGTCCCTAATGTTTGTAGCGGTGAGGATTTCTGTTTCAAATACCCCATGCCACAGCCTTTTTTCTGTATTGCATCTTCAAACACCCCTCTGAGGTAAATAACAAATAGTAAAGTCAAGCCCCCCGAAAATTCTGGGACTGACTTGTACTTCATAGCATTGGATCATATAATTATTGAGATAATCCATTAAGTTCTTTGAAGATGAGGGGAATCACTGAGCTTAAAGATAGCATGTAATTGACAGTTTTAAAGCTTTTCTAAGACACTAGGTAGTTACTCTTTTTTATTAAAAATATTTATTATACAAGTGCTTGAGAAACAAATATCAGTATGAAAATAAAAGTTACCAAAAAGCTACCCTATCCTAAAAATGATCACTGTGGTTCTATCCTTTGAGAAATAAAATATGTATAATTTCTTTTATTTATTTTTTTGACTTTGTTTCTAATTGATTTACCACTGGTTTACAATACTTTACAAGTTTCAGGAGTATAGCTTCACACTTCTGTAAGTGTGTCTACCACACGGCACCCTTTACCAAAGTTCTAATACCATTCACCCCTTTCAAATTGATCCCCTCTACCCAATCCTCCCACCCCCTCTCCATCCCCTCTGTTGACCAGCACTTGGTTCTCTGAATCTAAGCCAGAACAATTAGGCAAGAAAAAGACATAAAGAGAATCTAAATTGGAAAAGAAGTGGAATTACCACTATTTACAGATGATGTGATAACATACAGAAAAAATCCTAAAGACTTCACTAAAAAACTACTAGTGACAATGTCACAATTAGTGACAGGACACAAAATCAATATATATAAAAATCTGTTGCATTTCTCTCAGCAGTGAGTGGCAGGGGGAGGCCCATTTATAATAATATCAAAAAAGATAAAATAAATCTACCAAAGGAGGTAAAAGACCGGTACACTGAAAACTATAAGACATTGTCAAGAATGTCAAGAGAAATAAAAGACATAAAGAAATGGAAAGCTATCCCATGCGTATGGCTTGAAAGCATTAACATTGCTAAAATGACCAGCTTGCCTAAAGCAATATACAGATTCAATGAAATTCCTATCAAAATTCTAGTGGCAGGCTTCAAGGAAATGATCACAGAAAGTCTAAAAGTTGTATGGAATCACAAAAGACCCTAACTAGCCAAAGCAATCCTGAAAAGAAACGATAAGCAGTATCATGCTTTCTGACTTCAAACTATGCTACAAATCAGTAGTAAATAAAATTGTATGCTAGTGAACATTTACATGAAAGACTGATGAATATTGTCATAATTCTCAGGTTGCTTTAGATGTATTTATCATTTATTTACCAACAATCATTTATTATGCACTTAAAATAACTAACTATGAGACTATAAAGATGAATAAGACATTTTGTCTATAAGGAATTTACAGCAAAAAAAGTTACCTTTTAAAAAAGTTTTTTTTTTTTACAATGATGAAACAAACATTTAGTCTACTGATCCAGTACCTCTCAGAGTCATTATATCATCAAATTTATAAGTATGAGAATCAAATACTAGAATTATTGAAAATTTAGGAGATAGAAGGCAATTGTATAAATGTCCGCAAATATGATAAGCTAATACTTCAAATTTTTAAACAAGAAAGTAGAAATATAACGTGCATTTTATCTGAATACTTTCCTAATCACAAAAAAATTGCATTAGTACATTTAAGTGGTCAACATTTATTTATTTTTATCTTCTATAAAATTGTTAAAAAGAATTTCCTCCTACACTAAAGAAGAATTTGCCAAGTTTCTGCATGGAGCAATTTGTTATGGCTATGCAATAAATCCCAGAAAGCTGAAAATTGTAATGGAAACGCTGACAGACCTTTAACCATGCTATTATAAGGAGGCTGTTACTCTACACATGTCATTTAAAAATCTGGGTAAATCATAGCATGCTTGCAAAGCAAACATACACCCTTAGATTTCACTCTCAAATAAAGCTGGGGAGACCAGAAAAGTAAAATAAACTAAAAACAAAAGTGAAACCACTCACAATAGACTCTGAAGCCAGCCTGCCACACACCAAGGAAAGTCACTGGGGACTGTGCTAGGCAGGGGACTCTTACAGGACACACTTCTGGGTCATCTCTCCTGACACCCATCCCCACCCGCCCCCAGACTCTAGCAGGACAGACTTCTGGGTCACGAAAATGACATCACCAATAGCTGAGTGAAATTAAAATTGCTGCATTTAGACATCTGTCAGCTTACCCTGGTAAAGCAGCAGTTGGGTCAATTGCCTCCAAAAGAGCAAGTCACATATCCCCGGGCTCTCAGTTACCAGGTCTGGAGCTGGAAACAACCGGTGTGAACAACAAAATAAAAGTAAAATAAAGCTGTTTCTTCCTTCTCTCTCTTCCCACCTGCCTACTCCTCTTCATTCCAGCCTACAACTTTCCTTTAAAAAAAAAACAAAAAAAAAAAACAAACTTCCAATAATATACAATCTAACAGTATAAACATCAGGCCATTTTCAATAATAGTCTATCTTTAATTAACAAGAAAACCACTTTCATATAGATCTGCACTGAAATTTGGTTAGTTAGTCCAAATTGAGATGCACTATAAGTATAAAGCGTACTTTGAACTTACGCTTTAGCACACACGCACATATACACACACGTAGACATTCATATACATATACACATACATATCTCACTTTTTATTAATTAAATGTTGAAATGAAAATATTTTGCAAGTATTCAGCTAAAGAAGACTATATTTCTAGTGGACAGCATGGTATAAATAACAGAGCTGGGGAGGTATAGGAATTAGTTCTAAGACCCCAATTAGAGACTTGGCCTGGTTCTCTGCAGTCATGTCACTGACTACTTAGTTACTTTTCTACTTAGTTACTTTTCTCAAGTGTTTCCCTTGCAGTGTATTACATGGACTTAATCCTTGTTAAAATGATCCCTGAGAGTAAATTGTTGGTAAAGGCATAATCTCACTGACAGATCTGATACAGGCCTACGAAACAAAAATGTATTAGGTTCATCTGTGACTTAATCTTTTGCAGGGGCTCATAGGCCTCTGGGAAGCTGATGGAAAACTTGTGCTCTGTTTGAGAAAGCATATGTACTCTTGAGATACACTTGGTTTTGCTGGCTGTGGCGGACTGGTTTGGGCTGATACCATCTAGTGACAGATGACTTTGGCATTGATAATGAGAATATCATTGTTGCCTAAATCGAAAACAATTCAAGGCTACCAAAAGAACATTTAATTTTTAAAAAATTTACAACACTTTGAATAGAATTAGTATAATAGGATGTAGCAAAAGGAAATGAGATGATTTTTAACCCTTATCATTTATTTTGCAAGACTTAGATAAATTTTCATCAATATAATTCTAACCAAGATTGAATACAAGACAGTGACCTCTGAAATATCAGAAGTTAAGATTATAATCACCTAAGGAATAGAGCTCTTCTTAGCTGAAAGGAAAATGGACCACTGTAAGACTTAGAATGAATTAGTGGAGCTTGCTTGATATTGGCCAGAAACATTTGGAAATCTGTTAAATGCATTTCCTTAACAACTTGACATTTTGTTTCCTCAAAAGAAATACACTTTCTAAATTGAAATCCAACGAACATGGGCAGCAACTAGCTCAAGGAAATAAACATCGAATTTATGAAAGGAGGAAAGAAAATTTCTTTGTTATTCTAACTTTATGACATTCAAATACATAGCTACCAGCTTTCTCAGTCACTTTATTATTTTTTTTGAGTCAATATCAGCCAAGAGAAATGAACCCAAATGAGGGTCAGCATTTTAGAAAATCATTTTCTAAGGAGTTTATCAAGTTTACTTTGCTTTTTGACGTAAATAACTAGAGTTTACCAAAGAAACTCTGTGTCAGGGTTTCAATGAGGTTTGTCAGATGGTTTGATATTCGCCGACCCCCTTTCTGTTAGGTCTGCCCAGGTTTTCTAGAAGCTCTCCAGACTGATGAGTGAAAGTAGGGATTTGCTTTGTGCCGGTGGCACAGATGCTTTCTGACAGACCAGAATAACAGCGCTGACTTAAACTGTAAATTACAAACAATTCCTTTTTAAGTACAAAATGAATGCACAGAATGGAAGACCCTGTCAGCCAGAATGCAAGTAAATCAAGTAGACGAACACAAATTGTTCACTCATACCACGAGAGCCAAATTTTTATTCTGCTAACTGTACTGTCACGGGGGAGTGCTTTTCTTCTTTGCCAGATCTAAAGAGAAATTAATACATTGTAATTCTAATAAATTCTTCCAGACATCTGATGCATCTCCTGTGAAAGCCAATCAGATTATATCATCTGTTTCCCAACCCCTCCCCCCACCTCTGGTTTAAAAGTTGTTCCTTAAATACCAATACTAAGCATATGTGACCCCCATCCCTCCTGAAGCCAGCTTTTTTCTACAGTCAATTTCATAATTTCATCACTTGCTCCGCCTCTCTGCTCAGCACTTCCTTCCCCCTCACTATGCTCTCTCCCCCACCCCCAGCAATGAATCATCCTGCACTTAAAGAGACTTTAGTGACCCAGTGTGAACTTTACTGGCATCCTGTACATTTGTATGCCAAAAAAAGGTGGGGAGGAAGGGGGTTATTCTATGATAGAAACCTAGCCAGCTCCTACTAGTTGTAGGTCTCAGAAGCAACAAGCTTGGGTGCTTATCTGGAAAGATAAGCAAGGAGTTAATTTTCCTAGATCCTGGTGGTGATTCAGAATTCCCTATCTCAGTTCACCATCAGGTTTTTAAGAACCTAATTCAGCCCTTTGAACAGAAAGGAACATATCAGAGAAAAAATGTTGGCAGATCTCCTTCTACAATCAGGGCACAGGAATTTATACCACATTCAGCCCTTTGATTTCTCCAGATCTGGCTGAGGGCAGGGTTTCCATATTTGTTCTTTGCCAAAAGTGTCCAATAATGAACTCCTCCCTATATATACTCCTAGTGTTCTTGCAGGTTATGCTGTGCCTATTTCTGCATTTATTGAAACCAGACACATTTCTGCCCCTTCGCTTTCTTAATCCTGTGTCTTGAGTAACAGATTTACTGGACAACAGAAGCCTTGCCTTTAAAGACTTCACCCTACTTAAGGAGGTAAAAGGTACATCAGTGAAATGACATTGTACTTTTGCATACGCTTCCTCTACGAAGAGCCTTTCTCCTCCTCTCACCCCTTTGCATGGCGATTTTATCCTCACACTCCAAGTTCCAGCTCAAGCATCAACACTTCTGTGAAGTCTTTCCTGATTATCACTAGAGTTTGCGACTCTGCCCAATGTGTGAGTCAGAGAAGTGCTATTTTTCTTATTCTCTTTATTTATACAATATTTTTTTTAAACCTCTAACAGAAGAAAAAAAAAATCAGGGCCATAAGCACAGATGGAGAATATCCTAAACAAGAGTGTTTTTTAATCTGAATGCTTCCCGTTACTCCCAAACTCATTTGACCTTCGCCTATCATTTCAGCATGTATCTGCGTTCCTTTGATTTATTGCTCCACTGATGTGACTCCCCCACATGGGTCATTTCATGTTATTTCCCGTTGCCTCTGTTGTGGGTTGAGCTGTGTCTTTCCAAAGATATAGTCAAGTCCTAACCCTGCTATGTGTGAATGTGACCTTATTTGGCAACAGAGTCTTTGCAGATGTAATTAGTTAGAGGTCTTACTGAATTAGAATAGACCCTCAGTCCAGTACTCCTGAGAAGACACAGAGACACAGAGAAGACACAAGCAAGAAGGTCATGTGAAAACACAGGCAGAGATTGGAATTATGCTGCCACAAGCCAAGGAAAGCCAGGAATCTCCAGACACTCCCAAAGGCCAGGAAAGGATAAGAAGGATTGTCCCCCAGAGAATCAGAGGGCGTGCGGCCCTGCTGACACCTTGATCTTGGACCTCTTGATCTTGACCTGTGAAGGTATCAATAGATAGATATCTGTTGCTTTCAGCCACCAGGCTTGTGGTAATTTGTTAGAGCAGTCCTAGGAAGCTACTATACCCTCTTTATGATCCTTGACTACACATCAGCTGGATTCTTTATCTACATTTGTGGCTCTATTTCTTTCCTTTATAGATACACACCGGTAATCAAGACATATGCTCGTTTTTTACCCATGACAATGCCAATAATAAAAAAGTCCAGTGTAATAGGACAGTTATCAAGAGAGTTCTAGAAACGCTCCCATTATTCCAGAAACTTCTGGCTTCGGGCCCCAGACACAGAGGTTACCTGAAGAGGTCTGACTGAGGACACAAGTACTTCAGTACTTGGCCTCTGCTGGAAGCTCTTCCGCTGGCCTCCCTTGCACCCCCTGCTGGTACCAGAGTGCACCAGCCGCTTTCCTCCTCAAGTGGTTTTTCAGTGTGCTGGGGAGGGGCGGGAAAAAGATGGGTTTTTAAAAAGGACATAATTATATGGCATTGAGGAAATAGAGCCTCTACATTGAATCCACTACCCCCGCCACCTTTCTCTTCTTCCCATCCCCACCCTCTTCATCTGAGTGTTCCAAATGTACTATGCAACACCCAGTCTTATTCTTATCATTCAACATACTGGAAATTCATTTGTTTTGAGGGGCTTTCCCCAGCAAGTAGCAGACCTTATATTTAACCTCAGAATCCCAAAGTATCTATTCTTTCAGAGTCACCATGAGATGTGCGATAATCACTCTTGCACGCAAATCTCAGTAAACGGGGGTTGCATGCTTCCGACGGTCCACAAGGAAGAGCACTGGAGTCCTCTGAGCACCTCCCTCTTTCACGCCCACTTCCCACCTGCCCCCAAATCTAGTTGGCTCCATCTTCAGTATCTACCCAGACGTTGACCATTTCTCACTGCTGGGGCTGCTATGTTGGCGCTAACCCACACTATCCAATAGCAGGATTTTGCCTCTCAACCTCCACCGTCACCACCTCATGCCATCAGCTGATGCCACATCTCTGCTCAGCAGCATGCTCCTCCATTCTAGTTGACATCAAAGTCAGAGTCCTTCTGAGACCTGCGCTGTCTTTCTGATCCCATCTCCTCCCACTCCTCTTTGCTGCTCCTCAAATCAACCTGGGGCTCTCTGGCCTCAGGGGCATCCTGCTGGCTGACCCTTCTGCTTGGAACGCTTTCCCCTGAAGTATCCACATGACTCATTCCCTCGTCTTCTGCAGTCTTTCTTCTAAGAAGCGACCTCCAGAGAAGACTGCTCTGACCTGCCTCCTGAAAAGTGCCCGGCATAACCCCAGCTTGCCAGCTCTACCTTTCCCTGCTCTCTTTTTCATGACTGTATTACCTTCCAACATCTGTGTCATTTCTGCTTTTGTTTCTCGTCAGGACAGCAGGGAGTTGTGTCTGTCTTCTTCACTAATAAAACTTCAGCACCTAGAACATGTGACACACACTGCCGATTTCACTGACTCTTAAGTGAATTCACGAATCAGTTGTTTTCAGGACGGAGACTTAAAAGTCCCAACACAAAGGTGCTCTCCTTAGAAGCTAACCTAAACCACATGCATCCAGTCCAAGCTATGTACTCTATCTTTGACTTAATTACAGCAGGCGTAACTATTAAATCTGAGTTGAAACGAGCTGTATCTCACATTCAGGCTCAGATTTGTGAAGAATTTTTTTTTAAAGGAAAGGTGCAGGCAGGAATGAAGGTGACTAGTCAGACAGGCAGAAAGAGAGATGTGGAAGACGCATGTTATTTAGTTATCCATCTTGGTTCTCCCCTGGATCCCGGGATGTGAACCCCATCCCTTGGGATGTATATGGACTAGACCTGGCCGGAGGAAGCAGGTCCAACTGCTACTCCACCAGCCAGTGCTTGTGAAGAAATGTTAAAAAGAAAAATTCAAAACCAGAACCTGAGATATACAAACCTGACAACAAGTTTTCAGAAAAAATAGCAACAAAGTACAGCATCTAATCATTACAAATTTGTTAAGGACAGAAGAAGGTAGGAATGAAGATGCATAGACATGCAGGCAGGAAGAAAGAGAAGGAGGAAGGAGCATTTTTAATTCAGTTAGTTGTTCATTCCAGTTACTCCCCCTGGCCGTGGGTTGTGAACCCAGATTTTCTGTTGACTATACCTGCAAAGTTGCAGACATAGCACAATCATAATTTAAGAAAGCTATCATTTAATAAAGCTACCACTATCAAGATCTTCCTCTGTGCCAGCCAACATGACACGTTTTAAAGGTGTTACCTGTTGTAATCCCTACAACGACACTGTCAGTTAGAGACAGTGACCCCCATTTCTTAGGGGATGGACCTGAGGCTTGGAGTTTAAAAGATCAGCTCCAGGTCCATGGTCACCCTGCTCTGGTTATAAGGTGAGGTCACCCACCTGTGCAGTCTGAGAATGTTAAACAAGTCATTGGGTGAGTGAAGTTGGCCAGTTAAGAGTTATAATTCTGCTCTATGATATTTGGCTAAGGCAATATTTTTAGTATCACTCTCTACTTTATTAGATTTTATTTTGAGGGTGAATAATACATGCAGCCCCAAAATTAAAGCAGGTGATTCTTATTGAAAATTGAGTACTTCTATATGAGCCAGATGGCTTCAGAGCAACGGAAGTAGTTTCCAAACCAACAAATTTAGACTCCAGCTTATAATTCCTAACCCGTGCTACCATGTAGCCGGAAGTGATTCCAGTTAAAAGTCCACGGTCACATTCCTTGAACCCTTTTCTAGCTGACATACCCTTCATGGTACTCAGAGGTTGTTAAGGGTCGATGTGATTTCACTTCCTTTCAATTAGCCTGTGTTTGTCTTCCCTTGATTCACTGCTGAACTTCCCAGATTCCACAGTGACCAGACTCCAGTGTCAAATCTGAAAGTAACCTGGGCACACACACATGCAGAGCACGAAACACCATCTTCTCCTCCCAGACACACTCTCCACTTGATATTTGAGGGACACAGTCACTAACACAGTTCCAGAGTTCAACACTCTGGTATATTTGAAGGATGGAAAGAAAAGAAAAAAACCCTGCATTTCTAAAGCTCTGAAGAGAGAACTCTGTCTCTGAGGATGGAAGGAAGGAGGAAGAGATCCTATTTGTGACTGTAGGAGAGGAAAAGAAAAGAGCCCCACAAGGAAACTACCAACAGATGGTAAATACATTTTTGATTCCTCTGTCATACTGTGTGGACTTGTGCACATTTGTCTTGCTGTGTTAGTCTCCCGAAATAGCCAGCCATGGAATTGCAGAACAGTTCGGCTGCAATCTGAGATTGAGGAAGCCATGCTGGCTGACAAAACAGGAAGGGTTCACAGGAGGGTGAAGCGGATTTGCTCCCAGTTTGCAGCTCCACAGTGTGGCATCCACTGGAACTCTGGTGCAGGAAGATTCTCTCTCATGTCAGGTCTCAGCGACGATGTTTTGAAACAAACTCTTTCAAATTGTCTTCTGAGCTCCGGTTATAATGATTAAATGTCGAAACTCTCCACATTTAACTCTTACAGGTTAAAAGGAGTGCGATCCATTTCCCTGTGGTCCTCTAGGGTGCTTAACAAACATACATGATAGTCCAAGGTCTACACTTCGCTTGTCTCATACTTTTCATTTTGGTCGAATGTTTCCATAGAACATCATGGGAATTCCAGTCCCATATAAAGGACCAAGGATGATCATGCATTGCTTGAAAAGGAACATAAAGATAGAAAATGCTAAAACGCCTTTGGCTGACAGCATCTGAGAAGTGAACTGAGACTGTAGCAAGAATAAATTTGGTGCCCAATCCCAAAACCAGCTCAGTGCTCCAGTGGAAGGAACACATGTTAATAAAATCAGCTGAATGTGGACTGTTGAGGAAGAGGCAATCTACAACTTAATCAAAGTCTACAAAGTAGAATTTTACCATATTATCAGAACTGGATGGATTCTTAGAGAATATAGCTATTTCCACATTTTTATTTCATTGGTGGGAATCTGAGTCAAAGAGTTACAGGACATTGACCAGAATCATACAACTAGTTAATGGCAAAAGCAGTGCTAGAACACAAGGCATCTACATCTCAGTCCAGTGTTAGTCCCCCATTAGTATCCATGAAAGGTAGAGATTTCAATGAGAAACAAGATCCAGTTCTATAAGATCTTTCTCATGGTAATCTTCATTCCTGGATTCGTCTGAAACAGGATGATGGACTCACTGACGGCTTCGGTAAACTAGTTGATATTCTTTATAGGTAAAGATTCAAGCTAAAATATGTTTGCTAATTTGTGTTCCAAACCCTGGGGGATTGTGTCTAGATTATAGAGCTATCACACAATTTGGCACAGCTGGGGTCCTCTTTTCATGAAATAGCAGGGAAGATTGTAGATAGGGATTAAAAAGCAACTGGCTGGAGAAAATAGGGAGCCTCATACAATAACTTCCCACCCAGTGCCTTTCTGTTCTAAGAATTTCTTCTAGCCTCAGTTTGAATGAGGTGTGGCTGGAAGGAAGGGGATTTTAATCTTCGTTGTAGAAGAAAAGAAACTAAAACACATTAGCATTTCTCAACTTGATGAAATCTTGATTTCAAATAGTTTAAGTCTCTATAAAACTAATTCTATTTCTTGTTCAAAATTACTTATACATTCATAGATATTTTTCCAATGGGTACATATGTAGCTCCCTAATAAAAATGAATTTCAATCAGTTATTTAAGAAATGTTATTCTTCCCTCTTTTTTTCAGTAAGCTCTCAATAGCTATTTTAGCAATAAAGTCTCCTAAATTTTGTAATTCTATTCAGCATCGTGATTATCATTTTTGCACATGATTCAGCCATGTTTTGTTCTGCTTTGTTTTTATGTTTTTATAGCAGAAAAACGTTTACCTATTGTGTTGAAATAGGGCATTCTTTGTTTTGAGAACCCATTTGATCATCTTGAATACTTTTGCTAAATCTGCTGACTCTCTCCATGGTCAACTTATATAGTTTTGTGGATGGGGGGAGGTAGAAGAAACTTTAGTGAATTATTTTGAAGAGAGCAGTAAAGAAGGCACCTTTAGGTTATTTCAATCCTGTGATTCAAATTTTGTTATAAAGCTAATAACACTGGGGACACTGGAGCTTTAATAATTATAGCTCAAGCCTAAAAAGAAGAAGAAAAACAACTTACAGATACACGCACAGCCTTTTTTCCCAAAGAGTGACCATCTAGGAGCCTGTTGGCTGCTTGGAAAAAGAAAAAAAAAAAAAAAAGATTACTATCAAGAATTCCATTTTAGGAGTTTAAGCTCAGCTGACACTTCATTGTTTAAAAAAACAAGGCTAGATTTACACATTTTTTATTTAGAAGAGTTTAGCATTGTTTATTTGAAAGAGTAAATATATATATGCATATCTATCTGTCTATCTCTGTCTGTCTATACACACATACACACACATATATGTTATTGATTTTATGTTTCCTCTTTGAGATCAGTTTTAGGAATTTTTCCCCTAGAAGATTCTGAGGCAATATGCCATGTCAGAAGTGCCCTGTTCTGTTCTGTGCCAACCCAGCTCTGAAGCTGTTCCTGCTTTTAAGTCAAGGGCTCTCCCTATGGCTTGATGCCAGTTTTATTGCTGGACTCTTACACAAACCAACTTTTCAGTAAAATCCTGTGACAGCTCTGTTTTCCATAGACGTGTGCAGCCTGGAATGTGATGCTCTTTTATAATTTAGGCGAACAAGAAGGAGAAGAAAACATTATTACTGAGACATAATTCCAGGTGGAGCCATTATGACAGAAATCAAAGGACAACGTGGGAGTGTCACGCACACTCAGCCTACAACTTCTAATATGACTGGAAAGTATATTACTTTTGCAGAAACAGCAAAAATACAAATGGCTGTGAAGTGTTCTAATCCATATGTGGCATTCTCCAATAAAGAACATGAGATGAAGAAGAACTGAGTAGGTAAGTTCCCTTAGGTTACTAATTCTTTCTTGTGCAAGAAAAGAAAAAAATTAACA
This sequence comes from Solenodon paradoxus, assembly GCA_004363575.1. NCBI lineage: Eukaryota > Metazoa > Chordata > Mammalia > Eulipotyphla > Solenodontidae > Solenodon > Solenodon paradoxus. The sequence goes on from RJWH01000378.1 coordinate 283,668, forward strand.
ACTTACTATTACACATAACAATGTGGATACATTTCATTATGATGAAAAATGGAAAATAATTTAGACAAACATATATATTGTTCCATTTATAAAAGTTCAAAATACACACAGCTCATCTATCATCTCAGAAATAGGCATAATAGTTTACCCTTGCTGAGAAGGGAGAGAATTGAGATTAGAAGGACACATGAAGATTGCTTTCAGGGTGACAGAAAGTTAATTTCATGACCTGGGTGGTGGTTACAGAGGTGTGTTCACTTTGTGACAATGCATTTTGTTGTATACCTGAGATATGCTTTGTTTATATATGCTTTGCTTATAAGAATGATTTACTTCAATTAAAATGCCTGTGAATAATATTCCCATTGGGAAAGCTTTATTAGAATAGCACTGTGCCTAATTAAACCAATAGGTAGTTACTATAGATAAAAATCAGATAAACTGAAGAAAAAGAGTTATACAAACCTCCAGTGTGGGGCAATGGGAACTCTCTCATACACTGTTCCAGAAGTATTATTTGTTGTTCTTGGTTAATTGCCATTATCTATTAAAGATATGCATATCTCTTGACCCACATTTCCACCCCAGGGGATAGAACCAATAGAAATGTGTGCAAATGAGAACCAGAAAAATAGCAACTCAGAATTGTCTCAAACTAAAAACAAGGCAAACTGCCAATCAACAAAAGAATGGATAGTGTATGACAGCCAGCCTTGGAACACCATACATCACTGAAAAAGAATGAACTGTATCCTTAGAAACTTGAATGAAACTGAGAAACCTGGTATTACAAGAAGTCAGAGACAAAAATTTGTGTTCATTTAAAGTTCAAAAAATAGAAAAGAGAGTAGGTAGTGATATATATATTTAGGTAGCAAAGAAAAGGGAAAATAGATTATCATGAAAGTAAGGGCAGTGATAACCCTTGGGGGGTGGTGGAGGATGGGTTCTCATTGGAAAGGGATGGATGAAGAGTTTCTAGAACAGATTCTATTTCTTGACCTGAATAGTAATTATGTGAATGTTCTCTTTCTGATCATGTATTAAGTTATACTTTTATATTGCATGTACTTTTCCAAAATAGGTTTCACAGTAAAATGGGTATACAAATCGCACAGAACTCAAGTACTCAGAGATCGGTATCAATGCCCTGCTATATAGATTGCCAGGCTCCTTTTAACATGAACTATGCATTCTGTCCACATCGCTTTGTCACCTTTAATTTTTTTCTTTAATGACACAACTCCCAGAAGAACCCCTCCTCCTTTTGTTTTTTTTCAATTTCCATTTAACTAAGAGTAAATATCAAACAAGCTTTTTGTCCCTCTGGAAGCCTAAACCCATGGAGTGGCTTTCAGGAAATTAGGTTGCTTTAGCCTAAGCTACATTGATTCATACACCAATCTGCAGGATTTTGACATAGCTCATGGGAGACTTTTCCTTCTCTGTTAATAATTCTGTTGACTCAAAAGAGAAAAGCCTCTTCCACCTCTTCAGAGGGAGATACTGTGCTTTCAGAAGGAAAGGCCAGGCAAGCACAGAGCCAGGCGGGCTGGGGCGTGGTCAGGAGGCTTGAAGCAGGGGAGGGGTCATCCTAAAACACGACAATCTTTGTCATTCTGAGCCTGTGCTGATCCTGATCCTGGCCTAGGCAACATTATGAAGTTGATTTTCAAACTGAGGGGTGGTGTGTGTGTGTGTGTGGGGGGGGGGGGGTATGGTGTCTGCGTGTCTTTTTAAAACCCCAGAGTTCTGATGTTTTTCTTGGTGGAAATGCAGTGTTTGTTCTTCTGCCTGGAACAACCCTCCACGCAGCCAGCTCCAAGCACCCTCTACTCATTTCCTTCACTTTTTTCATCATCTTAACTATCACCTAGTCATAGCGCCCTTCCACGTCATTCAAGTCTGAGTGGTGACCCCACAAAAACTCCGTGACACCCTGAGTTGGCCCCATCCTGGCATTCCTTACCCTATTTTGAAATTGTCAATTATCTTGTCCACAAATACGCTGCTCATCTGTCAGTTTTGTGCCTGCAAGGGCTCTGTGTGTCGCATGACCACAGCCCCAGGCTCTTGTGCCTGCTGGCACTCAACACACACAGGCATCCAGTAAACTCGAGAGCGCTGTGGAGGGACAGGGGCACAGGGAAAGGGCGGCGATTTCAGCAGTGCTGCCCCAGCTCCCTACACCTGCTGAGCACAAAGGGCTTCAAATAACCCAGCCACACAAAATTTGAAAATCTACAACTGCCTGGTTTCAAGTACTTATAAGTAATAGCAGTTTAACGTTTCATAGTGCTCTCACCATTTCATTAAGCTCTTTCACCTATTATTTTGTACAATTGCAGCAACGAATCTTCTGAGTTCTACTGGGAAGACACTGTATCAGCATTTTTCAGATTGAAAATTTACCTGAGAGAGCAAAAGTCACTAGTCCCACCCCATGTGACTCATTTTTCGTGTAAACCAGGAATTAGTGTCTCCTTAGTACTGGAAGAGGAAACACAGACTATAGACTATAGACATATATATTTTCCAGGAATAGGGGCATAAGTACGTGACAACATTTATATTTTATTTTCAGTAGATATTTTCTTTTTCTCTTAAAGCATTTACTTTTTAGCTTTGTTTTCATTATAAAACTAATATATACTTGCTGTAGAAAATCAGAAAATTACAGAAGAGCCTAAATAAGAAAACAGAAATAGTTTATGACCACATTAAATAGAGCTATTGTTATCTTTGTTATATATTTTAATAGTTCTGACTATAGATTAAATCTTTTACTTTTGTAGAGTGAGAATCCCCTTCCCTCATTCCAGTTTTTTCCCTTTTTTGTATACTCCATTCTTTATCTCCAATATTTTCTTAGCTATTCTTGGCAACTTGCTCTTCTATTTGGATTTAGAATTTGATTTTACTAAAACTGTTAGGATTTACAGTAGATTTGCATTTTTATAGATTAATTTGAGCAGCATTAAAATTTATACTCTATGGATGCTTCTCTTCCACAGTATATTTCACCATTAATTTATGTCTATTATAATGTCTTTTCATAAATTCAAACACTTCAGGAATTTACTTATCTTTGCACAGGGACTATGCTAATCTTTGCATCATGCCAATTTTAGTGTATCTGCTGCCGAAGCAAGCACTCAGCTAAGCTATTCCTTAACTGGTGGGTTATATCAGGAGGGAAAGGTAAGAAGTCATATGTACTTTGTATTCTTTAGGAGACAGTAACTGAAAAAGGCATTTATCTGGACTAATTGCATCTATCAAACATAGACCATCTCATTGTGTACTGACAATGGGAAACATGTGTTTGGCTTTTGCTATTTGGGCCATTCTATTATCTGAACATGAGCTCTTTTTCTGTTGGTGGTCTTGCCAGAATAAATGCAGTAGGTCAAAGGAATTGGGAGGACAGTATAAAGAAAAGGAAAGAGAAAGAAAACGGTCAGACACAGCAATGAGGGACTGGGGAGGAGGGATTTACTGCTTGGACTGTGGGAAGAGGTGGAGAGAGCCATGGTGGAGCTGGGCAGGGAGTGGAAGAATTGAGAGCAAGTTTGGTTTTCCTCAGTTTTGGTATCTAGAAAATCAGCAGCAGCACTCGGGATCTTATTAGAAATTCAGAATCTTGTTCCCATCTCAGACAGACCCCACCAGAATCTGCGTTTTAACCAGGTCCTCAACTAATTTCTGTGCACATCAAAGTTCCAGCAGATCTCAGTTGCCCCCAGCAGTCTAAGCCAGTCCTAATCGTGTCATCAGCTTTAGACCTATTAATAGAAGAAGCCGGTTTGGTTGCCTAGAGACCTGAAATCTGGATCCTCTTTAGACTCTGAGTCTCGCTGTTCTCTTATGCTCTGACCTTGTGACTCCACCTCAGTTTCTCTGCTCAGCGTTTCCATTCTCTGCAGGGGCTGGATCCTTGCCCTGGACCCTTGTCCCTTCTGCTAGGGTCCTGCGGTCTAACCAAACTCTTGGTCTCCCCCTTTCCTTGGAAAGCGGGATGATTTCTACTCTCTTGCCAGCTTCTGGCTGGGGGCCTGCTTTGATTGGACTGATACCTGGAACTGGGCCAGATTCTGAATATTGTCACCTGGATTTCTCCCAGAACTGCGTTCTGCTGGCAGATAGGACTCACTCGGATATCCAAATCGCTTGGTCCAATCTCAGATAGTCCTGTCCTGTGACACTGGTCTGCTCAGCTTCCCCCTGGGGTGGGTCAGCTTCTAGACAGTCTTTGGCCCTTCTGTCCTAGTGGTCTTGGCTTCTTCCCTCTGCCATTGGCCTCAGCTAATGTGCTCCTGTGCTTGCTCTACAAGAGAGGAAGTCAGCAGAGGGCCCCAGTCCCTTCTCTTTCAACATCTATATTTCTAGGGCTCCTAGGTTTGCTTCTGTTTGCACCTTGAAATTCCAAATATAGCCCAAGGACCGACCCCCTAGGTGAAAGCTATTCTACAAGCCCTAGAAGATGAATGGGTATAAACAGAGGACTCTTGGCTCAGTGGTTTTGCATAATTCGTATTTTTGGGTCCTTTTTCTAAGGTGTAGAAAATCTTCTTTGTTGCCCAACTTATTTTATAAAAGCAGGCCCATCCACATAGAAGTTCAGTTATTTATCTAGTTACCATCCAACCACCTTGACTGATGGTATTCTACCTCCTCCCATGCTCAGTTTATGGTGGACTATTATGGAAAGCGTATTACATCTGTTGCCATTTTTAAAGCCAGCACAAAATGGTATAAAAGTTCACAAGAGCCAGGCTGTTAGTTACAGAGACTAATTTTAAAGTAAGCATTACCTTCCACTAATTAATAGCAGAGCACTACTATATCTTGAAGACTGTTCCATCATTTCTATTCCTAAGAACTATTCTGGTGGTGATGGGTGGGAGGGGTGGTGAGGAGGATGGGAAAGGAGAGGAGGAGGAGAAGGAGGAAGGAATAAAAGAAAGAAAAGAGAAAGAAAGAGTTGTGGCAGTACCCACAGTAGCTAAGTGATGATGTGGGTGTTGTTTGCATTATTTGCATACATAGCACTTTCAAAAGAATCCAAATGTCTTACAAAAGAAAATACAACACAAATTGCAATAAAGATGCTGCAACACAGTAAGACAAAAAGAAAATAATCACCCAAAGGAAGATTTTAAATTTTGTACAAATTGTTTGCAAAGAAAGAATATCCACTGACTCAATTTGCACGTATGAAGGTAGACACATGGGGTGTTTGCCTCACTCAGAGAAGAAGTGATGTGTGACATGGAGGTAAAAGAATAAAAGTAATACACTATGTCTAAAGTTATTTTGAGTAAGAGAGGCATGCTATTTAATGAAGTCACTCATTGAATTTGGGATGTAAATATATTATTTTCCCAAAGGCAACCAGGCCTTTTCAGCCAAGCGAAATCAGAGGTCCTGGGAAGAAGTTACTTGAGACTAGAATGTGTAAATGGATAAGAATATCTTTATTAATTATTTATGGTTCACCTTATTGCCCCTTTTAATGGCCCCATTGTCTCAGTCTCAACTTTAGTTGATAAATCATGAAGAAACTATACTTGAACTGTGTGTAAAAACCCCAATTTTGATGGATATCTCGAAGATTCTCTTTTAGTTGCTTTCGGTTTTATGCTTGAGGTCATGTCATTATTTGAACAAGGCTCCCAAAGATGATTCAAACTTTTGGAAAAAGGGAACCTAATACCAGGGAGAAAATGCTCCCAGGAAAAATTTCTAAAATGTTGTAGAAACTTAAAAATTGATCATTATACAGAGCAATAGCTTACTACCAGCGCTATTTTAACTTTAGCATGTGTAGTTAAGCCACTCAAAATTACAATGTCATTTGTCTTCTTTGTATCTCTTTTGTTTTCATAAGTCACGTGGTAAAATCAACAAATATTACATCATCCCTCTGAGGATTCAGCTGTGGAAAAAAGCATCTGCTCGCTCATTGCTAGGGTAGCTATTATTAGCTTGCTTTGATTCTCTCATACGAGACATACTCATGCTTATTAAGCTGTTTATATGCTTCCTTTGTCATATTCCTCTATGAAAATGACTATTGCGATGCAGTGCGTTCCGATACAACCCAGAGGTATCATTTCCACAGACCTTTCCAAAATTCATGCAATCCTTCTAACTTTTAAAGCGTTATGGGGCATTATAGAGCATCATATCTGCAGTGATGCTGTGCCTTTCTACAGAAACTGTTCTCGTACCTGTACTTGATTGTATTGTGTCCCCTTGCCCCCCACAATTCACGCCTCAGAACCTGTAAATACGACCTTCTTTGGAAAGAGGGTCTTTGTAGCTATAATCAAGTTAAGATACTGAATGGAGGTGTATTCAAAATCCAATGACTGATACTTTATAAGAAGGTCAGACAAATACATAGACATACTAGGAGGACATCAGGTGAAGACCGAAATTGGATTCATCAAGCTAATCCAATAACATCCAGAAGTTAGGAAAGAGACTTGAAACAGAGCCTACCTTAGAGCTTTTGTAGTATGGGGACCTGCTGTCACTTTTATTTTGGACATCTGATCTTCAAAATATGAGATATATGAGACAAATATTTCTTTCCTTTAAACCATCCAGGTTGTGGTTTTCTGTTATGGCAGCTTTAAGAAACTAAGATGATGGCCAATTTCAAGATGATGAAAATAAGTAAGTACTTTAAGTAAGACAAAGATTGATATTAATTTTTCCTTAACTGATGAAAAGTGGTAAAAAAACGTCTTGTAGCAGGGACGTAATGAGAACAAGCAAGAAACAGGTCATTCTAGCATCACAAGGCAACTATAACTGTTAAAGAATGAACGTTTCAGCTAAAGCACTAAGACACAGACATCACATTTTAAAGTGAGAAATGAGATCCTTGTGTGCAAGATTTACAAAAACAGAAGCAATTGAAGTGCTCATCAACAGATGAATAGATAAAGAAGATGTGGTACAATACACAATGGAATATTACTGAGCTGTTAAAAAAACAAGTTTGCCATTTGTGACAACATGGATGGAACTAGAGGGGACCATGTTAAGTGAAATAAGTCAGAAGGAGAAAGACAAAAAGAGAGATGATCTCACTCGTGTGGAATATAAGGAAAGAAAGCAAATGAACAAACCAAACCAAAACAAAACTAACCCTTGAACATTGACAACAGAACTGAGGTTATCAGAGGGAACAGGATGGGGTGAGAGCAAAGAGCAGTGGACCCAGTGGACAAGGGTGGAGGACTCAGAAATGTGGTGGTGGGTGTGGTGTGTTAGATATTTGATGAAGAGTGAACCTACACACCTAAAGCTTATGTTGTTTTGTAAATCCAAGTTACCTCAATAATAATACTTTTAAAAACTCCGAAGAGAGTTGTTAAAATCTGATTGTGTGGCCTTTAAGTCCTTCTGTAAACAACAAGTACATTAAAAATGATAACTAGGGATATGAGGAGAGGGTTGTTTGGTACAGAAATTGTGATTAGATATGATCTGATTTGGATCAGACACCAAACGCAAGAGAAAGCAGGCATGGGGGTATCTTCTTGTCCTTTCTAAGAGAGCCACCTGGATGGGTGACAGAACTCAACACAGAAAAGCAGGAGTTTGTGCCAGATTCCTAGGGTCTGAGGGATGAGTAGGGAATCGACCATATTAAGAAGCAGTCCCATAAAAATGGTAAACTTAAAGTACTCTATACAGATGTGGATTTATGATGATATATACGTAAACCTATATATAATGGCATAATACAAAGTTTTCTCCATAAAATTTTTGTTTTTAAAAGTTTTCATCTCTCTATGGGGAAATGCAGATGAGAGAAGTCTTACCTCAAAGGGTCTCTGAAGAACTCAGATGACATGAAAAAGCGAACAGCTGAGACAGCTTTGAACACCTGTCAAGGTCAGAGAACTCCAATACTAGATCCCCACAAGATCTAGCTCGCCTGGCAAGTAGGAACTTTTCTGCTCCTTTCCCTTGTCTTCCATCCAGTACTCCAACTCAACCCAAGAGAAGGGTGATACCACCTTTAGAAAGAGGAAAGGGGCAGGGATGGGGAAACAGAGATCACACGCTACTTTCCTGACTCCACTGCTAATTGTGGTAGGAGGCTGAGCTGAGGAGAAGAGAAGCCGACCTGTAGAACAAAGGTGACATTTTTACTGTGATGTAAATCCAGAAACGTTCATTACTAACCAGAGGACCTCTTACTACCTGGAAATGATCTGAAGAGTTAAATTAAATTAAATTGTATCCAAGAGCAGAGAAAGTGTTAACTCTAAGGAATGAACTTGAAGTGTTGCTTTATGATTGATTACATCCTATGAGTCACACTTGTTCATTGTAATATAGTTACATAACCATTTATAATGCAATTGAATAGAGCAGTTCTTAGTGCCTCAAATATGAAGTGCCTTACCCTATAAAGTCACTGTGTTTCTGGAAAGTTACATGTCAAATTGTTCTTAGGGAGAATTTTGTCCTTTTTGCTTATTTTATCAGCACTTGGGAAATGTCTAAAATGAAGAGTATTATAATGCTTGGTTTGCATTAGGTGCTCAGTAAGTGCTTTGTTACAAATAAATGAATAGGCAGTGAAGAGAAACCAAGGTTGCTTAGGCTCATTATAAACTCAGACCATACTTAAACTCATTTCTGATAGAGTAAGAAATATCTGAAGTTTGTGATTTCTGAGAACTTCCAATCAGAAATTTATGATCTCCTTCCATAAAATGATAGAAATCTAGCATTAGAAGGAAATGTAGGAGGTGATTAAGTCACTTTTTTTGAGTGGAGTGAGTGCTAGGCCTGGGAACTCTGACACATTGGTGATGAAATTCTCCAGTTTCTGAGTTTCTTGCTAGATTGGCTTGTCTGCGTGATAGCTTAAGTGCATGTTAGTTTTCTTGTCAATAAAAGGAAAAGTTGCACTAAGTTCCCTTCACCTAGTAAACCAGTATGAAATGTCTACTTCTGCTTTGAATCGCACCCTGTACTTGGAACAGAGTTAAGACCAGCTATATACCTCGGGAAGCCGATAGCCAAGTCAGGGAGACAGAAGAGTAAAAACCAACTCTAATAAAGTGGTGTACTTGCTATGACAGAAGTAAACACAGTGAGTTATGGAGGCATGTAGAAAAGACACCTAATTGAGGCTAAGGGGGATGAGGGCCTGTTAGAAGAGGTGACAGCTAAGATGAGTCTGGGGAAAGAGGGATATTTAATAAGTATGGTGTGTCCAACAAGCTCTTGTTATACTAAGGAGGCATCACTGAGTAGAGGGGGAAGGAAAGTGAGATTAGACCAGAGAGAGAAGCAGGAGACCAAATACAGAGGCATTTCTGTGTTCTATTAAGGTATGCAGACTCTACACAAAGTCCATCAGAAACTACCAAAATATCTCTGGCAAAGGAGGTTTGATGTCTGCCTCCAATATCAGTCTCACTGCAGTATAAGGAATAGCTTTGAGGGGGATAACATAGGCAGAGAGGCCTTTGGGAAATTACTGAAATAATTCAGCTGAGCAAAAAATGGTGGTAGAGATGGAAAAGGCAGATTTTCAGAGCAACATGTTATGAACTGAATTCTAGACTCCCTCTTCCCCCAAATCCTATGTTGAAACCTTAAGTTCCAATGTGATGGTATTTGGAGATGAGAGCTTTGGAAATAACTGGCTTTGTTATTGTTGTTTGAGAGCCTTTTAAACAAATACTACAGGAGCAACTGGGCATCTATAGACAGAATTTTTGCAACTTGATCCTATGTAATAGTTAAAATGGACTAAAATATAAAATATAAACCTATATACTTTCAGAAAAAAAAATGGAGAATATTTTTGGGATCTATGGCTAGTCACAGAAACCTTAGACGTGATACTATAAGTATGATCCTTTAAAGGAAAATGGATAAATTAGACCTCATTAAAATAAAAAAAAAATTATCTCTGAAAGATCATTAGGAGGATGAGAAGACAAGATACAGACTGTGAGAAAAATATTTGGAAACCACAATCCAATAAAGTACTAGTATCTATAATATATAAAGAACTCCAAAAATATGACAGTAAAAAGGAATTCAATTAGAAAGTGGGTAAAAGACAAGCAAAGACATTTCACTAGAGGGTTTACAGATGGCCGATAAGCACATACAAAGGTTTTCAACATCATTAGCCCTTAGAAAAAGACAAACTTAAATGGAGAATAGTACTATACAACTGTCAGAATGACTAAAATTAAAAAAATTAGTAACCGCCAAATGCTCATAAGGATGTGGAAAAATTATGTTGTATCATAATACATTGATGGTAAGACTATAACCCCAAATGACACAGCCACTCTGGAAAACAGTTTACAATTGCTTTAAAAAAATAAATAAGCACTACCATAAGACCTAGATACCATGTTCTTACAATGCCTGTACTCCACAAATTATACAACATTCATCTCTGAGATATGACAGCATATGTTCACATGGCTGACACAAAAATGTTGATAGTACCTTCATTTGCAATAGTTCCAAACTGGATTTCCTTCAACAGGTGAATTGTCCAACAAACTATGATACCTCCATACCATGGAATATTGCTTAGCAATAAGAAGAATGAATTATTGATAAAGGTAATCTGGATGAAATGTCCAGAGAATTATGCTGAATTAAGAGAGTCAATCTAGGCATATCCTGGTGGCTCAAGGGCTAAGCTGGTAGATGGAGTGTGAACCATGTGAAATCAAAGGACCCAGTTATCTGACCTGGGGCTGAGGAGGATAAAGAAAATAAGCAAACAAATAACAAAACAAAATGAATAAACAAATAAATAAAAGTGCTCCAAAAGTCTCCATACTATATGATTCTACTTACAGAACATATGTCAAAAGTCAAAAGTATAGAAAAGTGAGGAGTATTGAATCCCTAGGACAATGGCAGGATTTGGAGAGGAGCCAGAAGTGCTCCTGAGATTCACCTGTTGAATGATCTCAGTGGCAAGAGGAGTCCAGCTGATGTAGTAGCACTTAGGTCCACCACCTCCGGCCGAGTGCAGTCCTTGCATGTCCCAAGGACCAGGTTCATGCCCTGGAGCGGTGGGGATGGGGAGACAACAAGCTGTACAACCAAATAAAAATAAATAAAACGACTCTTCCTCCTCTCCCTGCCTGCTTCTCCACTTTCATTCCTGCCTGCACCTTTCCTTAAAAGAAAAGAAAGAAGGAAGAAAAGTGAAGGAAGGAAGGAAGGAAGGGAGGGAGAAAAGAAAAGAAGAATGAGGAGGGGTTAGTGTTCGCTAAGCTCAAGCTGGGATGGTGGTGGGAATGAAGCCAGAGTGGCTATGAAAGGCCCACAGGAGGGAGCCTCATGGTAATGGAAATATTCTGTGTCTTCATTGTTTCGATGTCAATACCCTGGTTATGATAGTACACTACTGTTTTGCAAGATGTTACTGTGGGAATGAACTGGTGAAGTATACATGAAATCTCTGTATTTTTTTATTTTTACAACTACAGGTGAAATGACAATTATCTCAAAATAAAAAATAATATTTTAAAAAAGTCAGGTACTGGTTAGATCATCCCCAATTCATATCGCATCCCCAGGACAATGGCAGAATTTGGGTAGGAGCCAAAAGTGCAGCTGAAATTCATCTGTTGAATGATCTCAGTGGAAGGGGAGTCCAGCTGACATCTGGCTTGCAAACTCTTCACTTTATCATCTTCTCTGTAAAACCTTTGCCGCCACTTCTGTCTCTCACTGCTTTCCAACCTGGATGGGCACCATGTCCAAGGCTTAAAGACCTGCCATCACCTTGATGTTCTGCTCTAGGGAGATACCTCCTGGTCCATATTTATTTGGATGTCTTAAAAGCTCAGTGGCAGGTGTGAGAACAAGAGACCATTATGGCTAAAGGTTTCAGTCAAGGGTCGCAAGCTCAAGTGGTAGATGCCAGCATGTCACCCTCAAAAGACCAGACTGGACTAGTTGAACCATCCCAGGCACAGTGGAGAGAGCATCCCAGTTCTACCATGTTCCAGAAGAAGTCTAGCACAGTTCAGGACACTCTTCTCTTCGCCCAGGGGAAGCTGGTACACCTTCCACATACTTGAGTCTTTACCAGAGGTGTCTGAGTCAGTCCACACTGATAAGAAGTTGAAATTGGAATCCACATGTTTAAATTTCAAGGCAACTAAACAGACTGAGATAGGTTATTGGAAAAGTCTAGTCTAGTGAGAGGGGTGCTTTAAGGAAATAAAGACTCTACCTTTACTGAAGTGTCCCTTAGTGAACTGTGTGTCAACTGCCTCCCTGTGACATTCCAAACCGCACCTGCCTTGTTGTCTAATCTTCGTCATGACGTCCCCCACCATCCGGGCAAAAAAGCACCAAAAGGGCTGAGTTCTTCCGTCATTAAGCAGATTCCAGCCTCAGTCTTCTAATCTGTAAAATGAAAGACAAGGGTTTGAAAAATCTCTCAGAATTCCTCTAGGTCCCATTGCTTATGATCCTACAGAATGTCCTTATCTCCCAGGGTTGCATTGCAAAATTGTCCTTATAGCAAGTTAAAAACAAAACTATATCAGAATTTATGTGAGAAGTGGCAAAAACTCATCTTCAAGAAAATAATATATCAGTGGATCATTTTGTTGAGGAAAGTAGACTCCAATTAGTAATCTAAAAGAAGAGTGCAGACTAAAATACAGGATGAATCACTATGTTTGAGAAAATATAAAGAATTTGGAATTTTTGCACCCCTCCCCCACCCAAAAGAAAAAGAAAACAAGCTGCAGTAGGAGAATGAGTGAAACAGGGATGACTAATTTTTTTGAGGAGGAGGAAGTAGCACTTTATCCATTTTATTTTGTTGTTCATCTTGGCTGTTCCCAATGGCCCTGGGACACAAACTCGGGTTCTTGGGATGTATATGGACTGTACCCATCTACTGCTCCACCAGGGCGCACCCTAATATTCACTTTTAAGTTGTGTACGTTACTGATTCTCCAACAACTTCATGACTGCACCTCAGAAAGGTTTTGTGCATTTGGTTTTCGGTGGAAATCAACACAGGAGGCAAGGCTTTCTCAGAGGGAAGAGCTGAAGAGAGAAAACTGAGGAGCAGAGTGAGAGGCCAGGAGAACAAGAGGAGGGAAGGAATCTCCAGGCGCCTGGAGGGAGGACCAAGCCCATCTGACCTTGATTTCAAAGGCAGGGAGACTCCAGCTGACATCTTTCTCCCCTGATTATCTTCTCTCAGGAATCTTGTGTTGAGCCTTTTCAAATGACAATCCACTGCACCAGATTTTTACCAACTTTGGTAAGATACTTCCCTTGCTCCACGCTGATTTATAGGTATTTGTAGTCTATGGGGCTGCTCACTCTTCAGGGATACTGACCTCCTGATGCCAAACAGAGTAAATGCTCTATAGTAATTTAATGCATGGGATTTGCTTCTGAGCCTTCCTCCTCTATTCTTCTGGAGTCTCTCAGTTGGAATGAGTCATACTATTGAGGCACAGCAAATAATGACAATGAATATGAACATAAAAGTTGCTTCTTTTTTCTTTTTTTAAGTTTGGGGTGCTTGTAAATAGGAGATCATGTAAATGTATGATTGGGGTGAGTGAGGGAATGAGCCTTCAGTACTGAACCACTAGTTCTTCAATGTCATTTTCAGTTGACAAAGATCTACATGGAATACATATTCATCCCCCATATAAAATTATACAGATGTTCTGAGAAAACTGCAGAAAAACAACTTTAACTTTATAACTTCTATTATTTTGTAATAAAAGGTTATAGTGCATAATGTGAGCTTTTTTTAGATGCTAAATTCCATGAGAGTAATGTGTAGTTAATTTCATATTAATGCAGGGTGCAAGCAAAACTTAGCATAGAATCCAAAGAAGAAAAATCACTTGCCCATGGCTCTAACACTGGTCACCAGGACTCGGCTGAGTGTTTTACCCTCTGCTAGATGGAATGCACATCCTTCCTACAGTGATTCAGTCAGACTTTTGCAACACATAGACCATTTCTCCCCGCTGATAATTATGAAACCAGAAAGAACATTCCTTCCTAAATCAGAGTTCTGTTATCGGCAAGTATTAATAAGTATTTGTACTCCATTACCTGCTTATCTTTGTGACTGAGGCCTCACAACACTGATATGTCATTCCTACTTCTATGCCTTGGGCTTTACTTCCTACCTTCTCTTCTGAGTATGCCTGGGAGCTAGATAGCAGAGAAATTGTCTTTTTTTCTGGGTGAAAATGTGACAACACTATATTGTCTACCTACTATTCAGTCTCCTTGTATGGAAGACCATCAAACAATAGCTAACCTCAGTCTTTTCCCCAAACATGCTTCAGTTTTCTTCACCTGTTCCTTCAGAAAGCTTTACAAAATTTGCACCCAGATATTAAATCAGAACCATTTTCTTTCTGATGACGATGTTTCATCTACATCGAAGATTTTCCCTGGAGTTGACGTGATGTTCCTGAGTTCTGTTCTTTCCCAATCACTATGATCTCCAATGATATTTTTTTTTCATATCTCACTTAATTCCACGTAGTTACTTTTTATTTTAATATTTATTGAGGCTTTGATTTACAAAATAACAGAAACCCATAATTGCAAGTTCCCCATTCCTGAAATATATGATAACACACACAGACCCACCACCCTTTGTTCCTGACCCACCCTGTTTCCTCCTGGTAACTTCAGTTCTATTGTCAATGTTCCAGGGTTGGTTTTTGTTTAGTCTGTCCATTTGCTTTGTTTCTTTATTTTCAACATCTGAGTGAGATCATCTAATATTTGTCTTTCTCCTTTTGCCTTATTTTACGTCACATAATCCCTCTAGTTCCATCCATGTTTTAACAAGTGAAGGATTTCATTTTTTGTAGGACTGTGTAGTATTCCACTGTTTATCCTCAATGTAGTTCTTCAAACAGGTGATAGGACGGATGAAGAAAAGAGAAGGGAAGGTAACATAACTGAGTTGGCCAGATGACCTGGACACCAGAGGGGACCACAACAGGCTGTCTGCAAACCTCTGGCTCTTTTGTCTTCCTCAAAATTTTGTAAAACTTTAAGGTAAGGAGAAAACAGAAGCTAAGGAATTTTCAGCAGAAGTGGATGGTCCTCTTTGTCAGGTGGAGGATGGGCACACCACTTAAAGGCTCAAGCAGCCGATGACTTTCCCAGAGCTTCAAACCTCCACTCCAGCCTCAGCTTTCTTCCCATCCTTTCTGTGGCTCATGCTGCTAGAGAACCCTGTTTGCATCACCATGACTGCTCTCGAGGTTAAGATACTAACAGACACCTGGCCACCACTGTGGGTTCACTCTTGTCTTTAAGAAGCAACTTGCTTTCTCAGCATGTAACACTACTACAGCATTAACTTTCAGTCAAGAGCATAATCCCCTCCTTGTCACATTAGAGAAATTAAAATCCATTAACGAGGTGAATCTTGTGTGCATGATCCTACAGAGATGAAATTGTTGATTCCATTGTCGCCTCTGTCCTTATGCCTGTCAGGGAGAAGGCCCCAAGATTAGATTGAAGAAAGAGATGATGGTTTGTCAATATGATGTAAGGAATTCAATAGGCCCATATCAGAGTACAGACAGCAATTATGTGTCAAACTCATGTTCTAATTCTACCAGTTTCCCCTTTTATTCTCATTTCCCCCATGCAGTTTGTCCACCAAACACACGGGAGAGAGGTAGTACCGACCACACTGAGTCTATCTTGCTCAAAAGAGGTTCCATACACTTCAGGAGGGGTAAAAAATGTGCTCACTTGCCCTTATTTTTGCCAACATTTTCGACATGCTACTAACTATGGATTTATTACCATGCTACCATTTGTGAATCATGAAAAGCACTTGGGTGATAGCTCATATTTAACATTTTACTAGGTCTTTTTTCAGACAAGTTTCTCTAGGCTTCAGCTGATTTTTCCATACAAACCAAGGTCTGAACAAGATCCGAATGCTGGGGTAGAACTGGAGTACTTGACAGTTGAGAGGACTATAGGGTGGAAGCTCATGGAAAACAAAAAGTCTCTACAGCTTTGTAAATTCAAATCAACAAGAAGAGAAGCATTCTGTGCAGTAGGTCAGAATTTTCATAGTATACCACTTTAAATGGAGTTCTCAGATAAATACTAATATTATGATCAAATATAAGAATTAAAGCAAAATTTCTCTCTTCTTTCATATTTGGTAAAATAGCTCATGTTTATTCAACAAAGATAAATTATACTCTATCCTGAGAAAAAAGTTGATAATATAACTCCTTTTCTCTCTATATATGTATAAACAAATCCTTTAACAAAAGTCTTATCAAAAGGTAAATACTTGGAATTCACTTATCTGATTCAATACAGCTGCTTTGGAAGGTGAAAAGTCACTTTTAAGATGATTTATAAATTTGGATCATTTTTCTAGATTCAAAGCTTCCCTTTTGTAGTAAGCAGTCCCAAAGATAGAGGAGAAAAGAAGATTACGGTAGCCCCCCCCTTATGGGGAGATGGGAATATGTTCTAGACCCTTCTCCCAGGAGCTGCCTGTCACCTCAGAGAGTGTCAGATCCTATATACGTGTTTTCCTATACATACACACCTATATATAAAGTTTAATTTACAAGTGACCCACAGTCGGAAATTAACCACAATTAATAATAAAATAGAAAATGATAGCCATATGCTGTAAAAGATACATGAATGTGATCTCTCTCAATCTCTCAAAAGATCTTTTTGTAGGTAATTTTTTTTCGGAGAGAGGTTGATCCGGGTAACAGAAACTCCTGGAAAGCAAGTGTGGATAAGGAAATACTGCTCCATCTACAGTCATCACTGAAAGCGATCCAGATAATGTAATCCCCAACATTTCTGTCTCCTTTCCCAGGGTCCTCCCTTCTCCACACCCAGAAACACCCATGTTGATTTTAAAAAGCCAGATACTCTGAGAAACAAAAACCTTGTGGAAGGGACGCTTAGCCAAAGCTCCACTTAGAGGCCAGGGTACAATCGCGGGAAGGCCGCTACTCTGTGACTGTGAGTCCAGTCCCACGCGCTTTGCGCTCAAAAGAGCCCTGGCAGCTGCAGCTCAGAGCTCAGCCTACACCCGAGCGAGCCTGTTTATTACTTTGGTTGTTTGCAGCAGAGACAGACAGAGTGTTCTCTGATTGGCTGTCTTTCTCTGATTTACCAGCCGGCGCAGCCAATCAGTAGCCTCTACTCAGAGAGCCTAAAGATGAATTGTAACAGCGAAGGCCTTGGGAAAAAAAAAAAGAAAAAGAGCAGCTAGCATCAAAACAAAGTCATGCACATGGCATCTGGAGCCATCCGCCCCCCTCCCCCGAGAGCCTGCCCTCTTACGCTGGAAGCCCTCCCGGGCGGGACTGTTTGCATCCCCAACTCCTTGGCACTCAGCGGAGTTTCCACCATTTTCAAAGTAGGTCATTCCAAGGAATCTCCGGAGAGGAGGGTCTGCTGTCAACAACAGTCCACCGGAAGCTGCTAGGAGGCCCAGACCTCGCAGTGGAGGCTGGAACAAAATGTTGGGTGCCCCGCAGGAGGTGGCTACTGGAAGGTGCCCTCTCCTTCCTCAAACAGCCGCCAGACAGACGTGCTTCTGGAAAATTCACTCTCCTTGCTGTTTACAATTGGTCATGGACTAACTATTCTGGACAACCTCCAGCAGGACTAAAATGTTAACCTGAATGAAATTTCACTATGAGAAAGATGATGTCATCTTGATTCAGCTCTTTGTTCTATGTGATGAGAAAATTCATTGTTATTTATGATTTTCCTGCTTTTTTTTTTTTTTTTTCTAAGAAAGCTTGCTGGTACTCCTAAAGGGAATGCAAGTAAAAATAGATGCATGCGAATTTTTTCCTAAATAACATGGTGAGGAAGAGGCATATAAAGCAAATACATGCATCATTAAAAATATAAATCTCATCCTTGTTCTTAAAAACAGAACTCATACATCATTATTCACACACACTGTTAAAAAGGTAAACCCCATTTTGTTGATCAATGAAATGTTTCAAAGAATGTTTCAAAGGTATAATTTGTCTTTAAACATGACCCACCTACAGGTATCATTTAGAAGTTACCTTTGCTATGCTGTTTCTTTAGCCCGCAGTATCCTTCCTTTTCTTCTAGCAAAACCTACCCACTTTTAAGACTCCTCTTAAAGCCTTTCTCTTCAGGAAAACTTCTCTGGCTCCTGATTCTCAGTGATTATTTCTCTGCATTCAGGACCTCTGCAGCAATAAAAGGAGCTGAGAGCACACACCTAGGAATAGCTTATGCATGATTTAGCCACTGTCTAATTGTTTATTACACTATAACTCCTGGAACGTGGGAACAGTGTCTCATATTTCAACTGTACATCACAGGTACTCAGCACACATATTGCTTTAAGGACATCTAGAAAAATGTAGGGAGGAAAAAAGAAAGAAAACATACATTTATTGAATGTGTAGTAGGTACTGCTGCTGTACCAAGATTTCTATTGATTTTTTTTTTTTTCATTTAAGACTTATAACAGACCTAGAGTGGAAGCTTTGTTTTCAATCATTTTAAAGATAAGGAAGCAGAGGTTTAGAATAGTTATATAACTTACCCAAGATCAGACAGTCAAAAAGCAGAGGTCTCTGCTTTTTCTGTTACTCCCTTAATTCTCAATCTTGGCTGATCAGCTTTGAGAAATTTCAGATGTTTAGGCCCCACCCGTGAATATTTCGATTCAGATTGCTAAATCCAAGAATACAGAGAATGTTTATTTCCCTCCAACTGCCATGCTGTCAGCCTTGCCTTGCGTATAGTATCTGTCAGTAAGTATTTGTGAAATGAGTAAGTAAATTCAGTCCATCTAGAGCAGTGGTTCTCAGGCCTTGCTATATATTAGAATCACCTAGAGAGCTGATTAAGCAATGAGCCTCTCTAGACCAGACCTCCAGAGATTCTGATGCAATCGGTCTGGGGTGAAGCTGCCTGGCAGGCATCCTCGGTTTTCAAAAGCTCCCCAGGGAATTCACATGTGCAGCTGGGGCTGAGACTCATTGGTCTAGAGTGAGGTCATGGCATCTGCAGATTTTTAAAAGCTCCACAGGTAATTTTGATCCACAGCCAGGGCTGAGAACTACCGCCTACGCATCATGCTGCCTCTCTCTGGGTTTTATACATGGGAAAGAATTACTTTCTAAAAATAATTCTGTCAACAAGCATAGGCGTGCTCACCCATGCATAGCTGTGTACCCATTTGGGGTACATTATAGAAGAAACAATGGGGCCTGCTGTCACCTGATTTCTAAGCTGTAAATGGTTCAGCACTAACTTGTTCTTTGATTTTCATCTGTTGTACACCAGGTGGAAGTTGATTTATGAAACTGACAGGTTAGGAGTCATGTTTTGCAGCTGGAAAAAAGAGAATGAACATCTTGTCTATGGAGCTTAGAGATAACTTCTGACCTGGTGAACTTCAATAAGAAATGTGTGAACGTTCATGCTCTAATGTGCTGACTTTTCTTTGTAAATATATGGGGGGAGGTAAGTGGGGCTAGGGAAAATTAAAGTGCACAACTTTCTGCACGTTGAGAGTTGGGCAAGAAGAAAACAAAAACAAAAGACCTTACTACTTGGTGTAATAAACCCAAGCAAAATCTGAGGCATTAAACGTTTCCGTAAAAGTCATATTGCCCTTATACAATTACTACGAGCACACAAACAAGAGCCAATGCTGAGAATCAAGGAATGGGAGCTCATTTCAAGAGCAAATTATCTTACAGTTAGGGAGAGCAACTTTTTATATGAGCCATGAAATCTGTAAGCAATTAATAATAGGTGGCATTTATTGGGCATTTCACTTTGTGCTTGGCATTTTTTGAAATGCTTTTCACGTATTCTCATTACATTTGCTCAACAAAGGAATGGAATTGCTACTAGTATAATATTCCTTTACAGATAAGAAACCTAAGTCACAGAGAGGCTTATTAATTTACCCAAGGACCCTCAGCTAGTAAGTAGTAAGTAAACTGGTATTCAAATTCAGGCAGACTGATTTCATAGCAGCTGGTTTTTACTAGTGTACATGAGAAATAATATTTTTTTTCTGTGCTGATGCTCTATTGTTTATGTGACTTTGACATGGTAACCAGAAGAAAATGATTTATGGCAGGAAAACAACCATTGCTTCATTCCAGATTTAATTCCAACCCCTTCCTTAGTCTGGGCCACAAAACACAATTCCTGAAACACCTTTCTTGTGGAATTGAAATGCAGTTCACCAAATACATTGAGATCAAATTCTGTGTAAGGTTACCATGTAAGATTAGGACATGAGCTTTAAGGGTTTTTTTTATAGAAATACAGACAGATTCTGCTATCCCCGCTTAAAATCCTTCTAGCCCTTTTTTTTCTCTGTATGGGAGTTCCAAATGCCCATCCCAGCCTCGGAGACCTGGGACTATGTGGTCCATCCCATTGCATGCTCCATGCCCCACTCCTCTCCCTTCAACCACATGGAGCTTTTCTTGGACATAGAATGCTCTGTAAAATTTCCTAGTCAGGGACTCTGCCATCTCACACACATCCCTCCACACCCACTCCTGCATCTGTTATAGCATCACTTTCTCAGGAAAGCCTTCTATGGCGGATGGGAACCAGGTCCCAGTGCTGACATCTCTCATAGCTTCCTCTATTTAAACCGCTATCTGTGACATTTACTTATGTTGTCTTTTGTTGAGTGTCTCTGTCTCCAACCTTGTAAAGTCCTTTGAGGATGGAGGAGAGTGTCTATTACTCTGTGTTCTGCTTCTAGCTCCTGCAATCTACCACATAATAGAATCTAGATATTTGTTTTAAGATATATTCTGTCAGCAGGCCCTGGTGGAGTAGTGGTTGGCCTGCTGTTTCCTGCCAAGCACAGACCACATACATTCCAAGGGTTTGGGTTCACTTCCCAGGGTCAAGGATGGGGTGTGAGGAACAACCAAGATGAACAAGTAAATAAAATAAATAAAAGTGGTTCTTCCTCCTCTCTCTTCCTGCCTGCCTGCCTAGTTGCTTTCATTCCTGCCTGCACTTTTCTTAAAAATATTTTTCCCTCATTTAAATTTCATATATTCATGAAACAGTGATGGATCTGTTGTAACTCACTCCAGCATTCTGTGCTAGCCCCGGTTCTTCCATATACCACTCTCACCTCCTCAAATTATCGTAATGTTAGTGTGTCACTGTTTTCCACCAGGACCCTGACAAATATAGGTAAGAATTAGATGGTCGAAAAAAGAAAAATATAGGGGTTCAGATAAATGCATATAGAGAATTGAATATTCCAGAAAACCGTATTCATACTTTCCTCTAATTTTCAAGCACCACAATGGTTGGGTATTTACTTGAAAATTAAATGTGCATTTGGAGAGTGGACTGATACCGAGCTAGGTTGTAGTGTGTTAGGAGATGGAAAGCATGATTCAAGGCTGTGTAACATGGTCTCCCAGCGAAGCTAAAGCAGGGAAGGGGTTGCAGAGGCCCCAGTCTTCCTGTGAGCCCTATCTGGGCTTTTTTTGTGTGTTAAAACACATAGAACAGACACAACTTTTTTGGTTGTTGCTAAGACAGAAATGTATTCTTTCACAATTCACAGAAACTAGAAATCTGATATCAAGGTGTTGACAGGGCCATGCTCCCTCTGAAGTTTCTAGGAAAGAATCCTTCCTGATCATTTCAGCTACTGCTGGTTGTTAGCAATCTTTGGCCTGCGTTGGGTGCAGTCTCTGCCTTTGCTGTGTTTCCAAGTCTCTCTCCTCATCCAGATACCAGTCTTTGGATTTAGTGCCCAACTTAATCCAGTATGACGTTCTACATTTGATTACATCTGAAAATAAGGTCACAGATATTGAGGTTAAAGAAGTTGAACATGTCTCAATTGCCTTCCTCTTCTCTCTTTCTCATATCTTATTTAAGAAATGCTAGTGGTGTTTGAATCTCCTCTCTCTCTCTCTCTCTCTCTCTCTCTCTCTCTCTCTCTCTCTCTCTCTCTCTCTTATGTTGGTCTGTCGATTTTATTGATGATGGTTAAGTTTGTCATTTAAATCACAGGATATCCAGGTGGGGTTGTGACTGAACCAGAAATAGAAACAGAATCTCTCACAGATGTGGATATAGTAATGGATAGGATTTTATACCTTCTATTTTGGGAAGAAAGTGAGGGTGACTTTATCTTAACTAGAACAGTTGCACACTTCAGACAGACCAAGATGTTGCCACTTTCTATAAGATGGAAGTTTAAGTAGGGTAGAAACATGAGAATGTTGCTGAGCAGCTCATTCGAGTTATTTGTGGGAGACTGATGGATGCTTGACGAGCGGACAAGTCACTCTGTTTCCTGTTTCTGATGGCGTTTTCAGGATCTTTTGGGTGTCCAGTTGGACAATGCAGTTCCAACAACTCTAACTTTGGCCCTAGTAGTGACAATGCAGTTGATTTTGAGCTCCGCGTCCTCAGTGTGACTGTGGACACCTGCTTTGCTTCATTTATTGCTTGTCTCACATTCTCGCTTTATGTTGATAGGAGTTTCTGATCAATGTCACTTTCCTTCTTTCCAAAGAATTTAATATTTCCTGCAAGGCAAGACTGCTTGTAACAACTGCACTTAATTTTTGCTTGTCTGAGAGTTTTTGTTCACCTTTAAAGGATCAACTGTTTGGATTCAGCAATCGAGGTTGGTACATTTTTCATACAACACTAAATATTTTACTCCTGACTCCTCTAGCTTACAAGCTTTCTGAAGAGAAGTGTAATTTATCTTTGTTCTTCTATATGATGGGTTTTTACAAATATCTTGCTTCTTTCAAGATTTTCTGTCTTTGGTTTTCTGAAGTTTGAACAATATATGCATAGATAGAGATTTTAGGGTATTTATCTCACTTGGTATTCGCTAAACTTCCTGGATATGGGGTCTGGTATCTGTTATTAAATTTTGGAAAACTCACTCAGCCATTATTAATGATTATCTTGACAATTTCTTCTGTTACTTTTTTCTTCTCCAAGAATTTCATATCTATATGTATGAAATTATTTATATATACTCATATGTATACATCTATCTATCTATTATAGCTTTTGTAATCCTCACTTCTTGGTTATTCTGTTCTATTTCATTTGCTTTTTTTTCTCTTTGCATTTTAGCTTTGAAAGTTTTTATTGACGTATCTTTAAGTTCACTAATTCTTTCCATCCCTGTATTCAGTTTTTTCATTTGTGTTATACATTTTTTATTTCAAGCATTTCCTTTTGGTTCTTTTAGCATTCCTATACCTTTGACTACACTACCCATCTCTTCTTGTGTGCTTTCTACTTTTCTCATTAGTACCTTTAGTCTATTGATTATAGTTATTTTAAAATTCCTGGTCTTACCATTATCAAATCTGTTATATTTGTGTCCAGTTCCAATGCTTGCTTTGTCTCTTCAGAAAATGTTTTTTACTTTTTATTAAGTCTTGTCATTTTGGGTTGCAAGCTGGACATAATGTAATATTAAAAGAAACAGAGAGAGGTAGGTCTTTATCATGAGACTTTATTTGCACAGGAGATAGTCTGTTGACTATATGCTGGAAATGTAGTATCAGGCTAAGCTTTCCTTTGTATCCTTATTTTTGTCTCTTCTATTGTCTTTGGGTTTTACTGGACTCCTTATGCAGAATCTGAGACTTGCAGTTAGTTTAGCTCTCATCCTCTGTTATTATTTAAGATCCCTGGTTGAGATGATCATAAGCTATGGGGGAGAAGGAAAGTTTTCTATAGTTCTAGAACTAAAACTAGCTTTAAGTCTCAATCTTCCAATGAGCTTGAGCTGGGTGCTCTTTTTCCCGCATATCAAAGGCTAGAAGGGACTGGAGTTGGGTATTGCCTTCCAGTGGGTTAGTTATCAATGACATTAAGTGAAGACTTGTGTCTCTGCTGTTATCTCCAGTTTCAGGGAGAGCAGTTTGTCCTGTGACCTTAATTCTCTGGTAGATCTAAGAAAAGTCAGTGAAATTTAGTTTACTTAGCCTTTTTCCTGTAAGAGCAGAAGCAAGAATTTCTATGCTCCTTACATATTGGATGGAAATTGGAAGTTCAAATACAACTTTTAAAGTTTCTTTGAGAAAATCAGAAAAATCCAGAAAATTATTAAGTGAAAATTAAAAATCAACTAATAATTCCACTAACCAGAGATAACCACTATTAAACTATGCTTGTATATTCTTTCTATGCCATAATTGTGGATGTCTGTATAATAGATATAAAGCAATTTTAAGAGAATTAAGATCTGTGTAGTTTCATAACCCTATTTACACTCAAAATAATATGTTATTGGGTATGGCCCTGTGGCTGAGTTGGCTTGGACACTGGTGTATTATTCACATACAATCCAAGGACTCATGTTCATGACCCCGGGCTGGGGTGAAAAATCAAAATGAACAATTAAATAAATAAAGATGTTTCTTTCTCCTCTTCCTTCCTTAAATGCATCTTCCTCTCCCTTCTTTCCTTCTCTTTTTAAAAAAGACAATATCTTATATCTTTCCATGCCAGCAAATGTGTTTGCATTTAATTTCTTATCAGCTGCAAATCTTGCAAAATATTTGATTATATGAGCATGTCACTAGTTTTCTTCTCTAGTTGGTGATAACATAGTGGAAATTTTAAGGTCATAAACTCTGGGATTAGATTGCTTGGCTTAAACCCTTATCCTTCTGCTTACTCTCTGCATAATCTTGGGCAAATTCTTTCCTTCTCTATACCTCAGTTTTCTCACCAGTCAACAGGGACAATAATTGTACTTCTGAGGATTCTGCAGGTTATGATTAAGAAACATAGAAGTCATTCATTCAAGCATTTATAACATTTAATTAGTAAAATTAAAAATAGTTGGTTTCGCATCTTCTTTGTAGATAGAAATGCAAACATATTCTAAAGCATGCTGCAGTGTAGTTATCCTGTATGATTTTCCTGGGGAGCAGGCAGTTAATATTAGTATATAAAGTTAACTTGCCAGCTTTGGTTACTTCTTCTCACTTGATGACATAAGAATAATAACAACATCCTACACTGTATTCTCAGTCTTCTACTTATGGAAAAACTCAATTCTGCAGCTCTGCTAAACAAAAGATGTCAGAGACCTACAGGTACTTTCCTTCCACTTGGACACTTGAATAGCGTGGTGGGGAATGGCTGGCTGTCTCTTTTCAGCTGGAATGTGAATCTATAGATCAAATGCAGGCTCTGTTGCATTTTTTATTGTACCATTACCATGTTAACATTGATAGCAATGTCTTATGCAAAACCCAGCAAACTAAAAATAAGATATGCACAAAGTAAACAAAATTCTAAAGAAATAACTTCAAACTCAAAGCTACTTTTTTCTCAAAATCTTATGGTTTCTGGGGTCATTTTTTATGTTAGTGATTTCTCACTTGTATATAGAGTATATGAACATTAATAATCCTTTCATTTGTAGATTTTATTTATTGAACCTTTGTGATTACCCACATGGGGCAGAGTTGAAGGTCCCTCATTTTTCAAAAACACTGCTTTTCTGTGGAGCACAGATTATCAGTGACTGTAAACACAAGGAACTCCATTACCCAATGGAGCCACCATCAAACCACAAATCCGACTGCTTTTTATGCCTCTCTTCCCCATCACCTCCCACACTAAATCAGCTGTCAAGAGTCTCTCCTGTGAGTTCCTCT
Organism: Solenodon paradoxus; assembly: GCA_004363575.1. Taxonomy (NCBI): domain Eukaryota; kingdom Metazoa; phylum Chordata; class Mammalia; order Eulipotyphla; family Solenodontidae; genus Solenodon; species Solenodon paradoxus. The sequence goes on from RJWH01000378.1 coordinate 309,422, forward strand.
TCCTCTGTCTCCCACATCCAGCTCTCCTGGTGCCATCCTAGAACTGGCCCCATTGCTCTCCGTCTGTACTCTTCATAGTGTTCAGTCTGTTCTCCTGGTCTTCTGATTTTCCCTGTTCAAAATCCCTCTCCACAGCATTTGTCCTCCCTCAATTCTACCCTTACCATGGAACACTCCTTGTTAAAGATGAAGCTTATATCCTTCCAAGCTCACTTACATTCCCATTCCCATTTCCCAGCACCTCTTGTGGCAATTTTCCCCATCTCTATGCACACTCCTTCTAATACTCTGCTTCCTAGACCAGCCTGGCCCATGCTCCAGCCCCTCTATCTTTCTCTAATTCATCTTCAGGGCCTAATTCGAATGTCACCTCTTCCAGGAAGACTTCTTTCGTCTTCTTCTCTTTAGGTAGATTTATCCTTCATACTTACTCAGTGGGCTTCGCATAAGATACCCCACTTGGTGCTATAGTCCAGGATAGATGTTCTTGCGTTACATTTTTCTGCTGGGTCTGAAGTCTGAGAACAGGAGTACCTGGCATACATTCAAGCCCAATTTGAGATGCTGTATAGTCTTAAAGATAAACATAGAACTAATTTTAGAATTTAATGTCTGTTGTCATCACTGGACTTCTGGGAGTTTCAGTGACTAGAAATTGCGTTTCATTGGAGCAGGGCCACCTAGCTATTGCCTAGTATCTTACTTGTCTGCAAATGGCAATTTCTTTGCATCAGGGCTAAGATATACACATTAAAGAAAGTATACTCTGAGCTGGAAGAGTCCCTAGAGGCAAGTGGCTCCATAGTCTCATTATACAGATGAGGAAACTGAGAACTGGAGAGGTTAATGGCTGTGGCCAAAGTGAATGGAAGAGGGAAATGGAATAGAGATCTCATTCCAATTCAGAGTAATTTTCATTAAGTTCGAGCTTTAAGAAAAAAGTAAAGTTGTGATTAAGACTTTTGCTAATTCAAAGTAGTCTTTTCTCCCATTAAGCTGAATTAACAAGCTAGTTGCAGCTAAAATTTTAAAACTTCTACAATTTTTGTTAGAAAGCACTGACCCATGCACATTAAGGTGAACATGAATCTAGATATCATTTCCCATCACCTATCATTGGAGGATACCTGCAAAGTTAAGTGATGTGCTCTCTAAACTTGAAAACATCACCCTGATAACACTAAGAATTCATGCAGAATGGGTGGGGTCAACATAGGAGTCACTTTAAGAAAAAGAACTGAAAGCTATCAAGACCATTTGAAATAACTTGGATTTAATTTCAAGGACATGTGATCAGAATGTGATTATACTAAGCTGATCAGCTGTATTATACCACAAAGGATGTCCCACTTAGAATCTTTAAAAGTGGAAATTAGAGGACAAGAGCTGTGTTTATTCAGTGTTGTCCAAAGACAGAGAACTGGATCTGGGATTGATGAGCACCAGCACCACTGGAGAGGGCAGTCTACACTAAGACAAGAATTCACTCATCAGGCTTTCTCAGGCCTAGATAAAGCATCTCTAAAGGTATCCCAGGACCCCCACCCTTTTGTTCTGTCTCTTCATTCCCTTAACGACTCAAATGGACTTTTCTAGAATTGGGAAGGCTGTGAGCTAAATGATAAACTAAATTCTTAGCCAGAAGAAGGACATAATTTCTATTACAGTCTTTTAGTTTGCATTATGGTTTATGCAACAGTCTCTTATGAAGCTGGGTTTTTGTGAACCATGCCTACTGAATCTGGATGCACTAAAGAAATCATATAGGCAGATCTGTGAAGTTGAAGACCAAACTTCGCAATGTCTTGATACTGATTAATATAGGATGCTGCCACTGATTGGGTAGTCAATGGCACATTTGTGTCTCCTTTTTTAAACTTCAATCCTTCAATCCTAGATTAGTAGGGTAAGTACTCATTTAATGTCATTGATAGTTTCTTAAAAATTGTGACTTTAAGTGAAATCACAAATAACAAAACCAGGCCCTTATTTTGACGTTGTTTCAGCATTGGAGGATTTTAGTCATTAATGTTATAATGAAATGACATTGAAAGAAATAACATTTGAGGATCTGCTGTAATATATTCTAAGTTGAAAGAAATCATTAAAATGGTAATGAAGGGGGTTTATTAGTCATGCTCATAATATTGACTTGCATTTTAGTTAGGAGTTTATATATTCTGTCATCTCTCTCCCTTCCTCCCTAGGGCCCAAATTTGAAGTTGCTTTCCTGTGTACCACGAGTGGGTTTCAGTAGTATCAAGACAATTGACCTCCTTAGGCACTGTGAATGGAAGAAGGAGAAATGAGCTCTTTGAACTGACAGCTCTGGTTCAAGGACATATCCATGTTCCCCACAGTCTTTATACAAATATTGCTAGCAATGTGTCATGATGAGACAAAAGGTGGAGAAGCACTGGAAACCCATCTTAACTCATTAAAGAGGGAAAGCACCAAAATTCCTTAGTAGTCATCTGACCAAACAATCCCCTGAGGAGCTGGGCAGATGGTGCCATGTTTCTCTGGAATTCCTATTGGCCCAGGTTCCAAAATTCTAGGTTGGGGCTTTATGTTGATAACTCCTACTGCAATAGTATCAGTGTTTATTAGTTTTTTAAAATATCATTAATTAAACCACTACTCCTAGGGGAGGAAAAGTGAGAGCCAAATCATATTTTTTCCCCAGGAAGCACAGATCTCTGAGTCTCCCAAGTTTGCAAAGAGCCCAGGGTGTGTCATATGCCAAAAAAGACTGGGTATAATCACTCGTTGACATGTGCACCGAAGATCACTAGACAAAGTGATTTCAAGGTATGCTTCTCTGGTGTTGTCTTCTGTTTTCACAATATTTTGCAGAAATAGGGTTGATTAAATAGATAAATAAATATTCTAACAAATAAATAAATGGAAGTAAATGCAAATCTCCTAGGTATTGAAATGTGCTTGGCAAATTCCATATTATTTTCATTAGAATAAATGTCTGTAGCTGAGGCAACCAGGTTTGTTCCAACAGCTAAACAGGCCTGGAAAAAAGCCTTCTTTGGGGCAAAAATTAGACTATGACCAGCCACTTAAAAAATTCTCCCTTGAAAAGAGTTCACTTAAAACTATTTTTTTAGCTCTCTATGAATAGAGCTTTAAAAGAAAACTCTTTGGTAGCCTTTAGTGAAGTTACAAGAACAAATTAGAACTATATAACATAACATTGGACAATTATAAATCATGAAAAATGGATACCTTTTTTCCTTTTAATAATTTTCTTTATTATTTTCTAATTAGCATTGTATAATGCAATTATCTAATTTACCTATACTAAGTATTACAGGTATGTTATTTTATTTGCAATTTACTAAATATATAGTATACTAAATTTCATGTGTAGCATAGAATTAACGCAATAATTCTCTTTTTGATTAGTAACAGGGTATCTCCTGTTAGCATCTCTATTTTAGTGCAGAGAAGAAACATATTCATGCACGTACAGATAACTCATTATAGATGATCACAATATTCAGAAAAGGTTACTCAATATTCTGTGAACTATTGAGAACAGCCTGAAATGAGGCATCCCTGAGAAAAAAAGCTATAGTCTCTATATCTTTACCACTTTTGTAGACTCAGAGATTGAGAACTATGGTCAATTCAAGGAAAAAAGAAAAAATATTGACGTTATGAGAAGTTGATGCAATCGATACAGCGGAAAACACTAGAAGCTAGAATTCATGACACTTACAAGTCCAAGATCACCATTTATTGACTTGTGACTTTGGACAGTGCAGTAAAACTCTCCATACACTCCTCTTCTCGTGAGCTATTGAGTATTGAGATAATAGTTTCCTCCTAGCTCACTAAGTTATTGCGACACTCAGAGACAGTATACAGATGTTATAAAGGTACTTTGTAAACCATAGCTGGGGGGCATTATTTAACTTAAAACAAAAACCCATTTCTGCAATGTATTGAGCTTCTATTAAGTGCCAGGCACTGTACTAGGCATTTGACTTGCTTTTGTTCCTCATAACTCCTAGAGCTAAGTCTTACACATGTGTAGGACAGATCTCCCACTCGCCATTCCCAGGCCTTTGCCTTCCTACCTGGCTCAGTTCTTAAATCTCGACTCTGGGTTGATGGGGGTTTCTGTGACTAAGCCCCAGCCAACTTGTAGTAGGCTTTCTCTCCTCTCTCTGCAATGTTGTGCACGTAGAGCCTGGCACAGCCATGGGCTGAACAAGTTGAGTTAATCATTAATTTTTTTCTTCTACCCTTGTCAAATGTACCAGACAATGGAAATAGACTGTGACCTTTTTGTTAAAACAAAGATAAACTTGAAACGATGCCACAACCTTCCAAAGCAGTGACCTACAAGTACTTTGGGTACCATCAGATTCTATCTTAGTCCTCTTAACCCTTCTCTGCAGTGTTTCTTCTTCCCAAGGCTGGCCTCTTGCGGAACCCATCTCTAAACTATCTGGAGAGGGCTTGCTTTAGCCCGTGTTCTGAAATATCTGTATTCTAATAGCCAACTCAAAATACGGGATAGAGTTTGTTCTTGATGTTCTCCTATTAAAATCAATTGGATCAAAGGGAGATCCATCTGGAACTCGCTTAGAGTCCTTCCAGATGGTAAGCTTGCTTCCAGATGGTGCATTTAATAGAAAAAAAAGAAATCACCGAACATAAACATCATACCATGGGGAAGGCCCTCTGACCTTATTTCTTTGGGGATTCTTCAAGTTTGCAATGATTTTGCCTACCTTAGATTTTCACAGGAAAATTTTACTCTTCCTGAGTCTCAAACTCAAATGAGGAGACTTTAGAGTTATAATGTTATATGCACCCAAATTCTGACCATCAATAATTACAGATTGTGGCTTGATTCTTCTGATTTTGAAAGTTTATCTAAACTTTCTAAACCATTATCAAACTCCAAAAGGAGTTCAGGATCATTTTGTCAAAGTGCCACCTCGATGCAAGTTAATAGCTGTTTGGTTCTAAAAACACTGATGAGTTTCAGCAAAACCAAGCTGACCCCAGTGTATGATCCACTTAAAAATAGTAACTTCTACTTGGGTGGCCCTAATAAAATATCAGGATTGTGTCCCAGAAGAAGGAAGATTTGCGGGTTCTTTTCTGAATAAAGGGTGGACATTCCACGTTTGGAAACTGGGCTCCTAAGCAAGCAATGTCAGATAGGCCAAATGTTGCTTGTAATTGCCCTAGTAAATATCTTTTGCCCCAGACCTTCTGACATGTGCCCTTTGTGGCCCGGAAACTTTTCTTCATTCAACAAAGAAACAAATATGTATATATTCATTTGCTCATGCATTTTATTGAGAACCTACTATGTGATCAGGTCCAAGGTTCAGAGCTGGAGACATAGACTGGTGATGCTAACAATTACTGATGGAGCCTGGGTCATCCTTGCTGTCACCGGCCAGGCACCAACTTGTCCTGATTCTTGGCTGAACTTTCAGCATGTGTTGACTAACAGCATGCTCTATTCCCCTTCTACCTCTGCACACAATCACTGGCATAGTGGGAGGTGCTTGGTGGAATTTTCACTCTGCCCTGAAATTACCCTGTTCACTATGACACCCGCCCCCTCCATCCAGTCAACACAGAAGTCACCAAGGAACAAACTCAATCGACCTGATAAGTTACGTGCGTTCACTCACAGCCTACTGACTGTCACCCTGGGAAAGAAAGGTCTGGTCCTTGGCTAACATTTCTGTGGGCCTAGATCCATTGACAGGCTAGTAGGTCATTCCTCTTTATTTGTTTTTCCTCCTGGCCTTTCAGAGACTGCAGGTGTTCATACACAGCCCAGTTACCTCCTGCACTATGACCAGGGCTGGAAGAGTGTCCAGTGTGGTGTCCTCATGTGCCAATCAGTACACTCTACCCAAAGGTCACAATAAGAGTCCTCAGGTTTTAATTGCCATTTGGGGGTCCACAGCCCTTAGGAATGCAGAGTTTATCTATTTGAACACGTGATTTTAGATAGGTCTGAACTTTACATTTGCAATATCTGTGAAGATGGAATTTGCTAAGCAAATAAGGGAATTCCAATCTTCTTTTTATACCCAGCTAAAACAAAACAACAGCTCAGCCCAGGGATCAGAGACTATCAACAAAAGTTTACCTTAATTAAGAGACTAAACAGTCTGAGTATTTTGGAATTCTTTATAAACACCTGCTTAGGTATAAGAAACTAAAAATAATTTTTATTTATTTCTAATAAAGCATCTCACAGGAATATTTGGTTACTTAGGGTTCACTATTTCTAAAAGGGCTGAATTTGAAAGACTAATTGCCATGAAGTCTAGCTCTTCACTAATTCAATGTACTTTTTCTCCCTCCACCCAGCCCCATTATTTGGAAAATAATGAGATTGGATTGTAGTCATAATGAATCAGTTAGAAGATGCTTTGAGGTCATTTAGCCCTCAGGCAGAACTATTCCTAAAACTGTGTTTAGTGGCATATATTGTGGTCTTGCTATGTATATAGCTATTACTATTAAATGATGCCACCCTACATAGCTCATGTTTTAGTTTTGCAAAGTGCTTTAACCTTCATTTTAATTATGCCCTAAATAGCCTTAAATGGTTGTTTCCTGTTCTCAAATGGGGAGACTGAGGCATAGTGAGTACCTCTGATTTGTTCCCTGCCTTATAATTTGTTCATTATAAAATAAAATAGGAATAGAATTCTGGGTCATTGTGAAAAGTAACTGACAATCACCTCCGTCTTAATTGCCTGTCCAGTTATGCTCTAGAGAGTGTCCTTTCTTGTTTGAACACTTGGGGGATATATTCTGTAGCTTCCAGAGAATGCCTTACCTCCTAAAGTACTCAGGAGAGAGTCAGCACTTGCTGGAGACAGTCAGGTAGGAGAAGGGAAAGAGTTAAGCACAGGAGGGAGAGAAATAGAGCTCCTTCCTCCCTAGATGTCACTCTCTCTTCAGAACCAGGTATGGTTGCCCTTCACAGTGACATCAGCTGGAGCTAGGTGCTGGACCAGAAGTAATAACTCTAATTTTTGTTGAGTGCTGGCTAGAGAGGCAACACTCCAACTGTTATCCCATTTCATCTTCACATCAGCCATGAAAGTCAGTAATGTTACTATTTCATTTTGTAGATGAAGAACCCAAAGCATGAATAAGAAAGTGTTGGATGTAGGAGCTTATCCGGCTCCAGAGGCACCTCAGGACTGAACAACCTTTCCCAGCAGGGCAGGAACAACATGGCAAAAGTCTCAGGTCTCATCTGCCTCAGACCTGGGGTTGCCCATCTGTAGGAGTTGTCTGACCATCGTTTTCAAAGCATTTTTATTTATGTATTCATTCTGGTTGTCCATGCCCATCCTCACCCTTGTACACCTCCACCCATGGCCTCAGATCACAAATTCATGTTCCTGAGCTGTATGTGATCTATGTCTCAGCCACCAATTTAACACCTGAGCCACTGGGGCTTACCCCGACCCTTTCTCTATTTTGGACACATTTGAGTCCATAATGGACTATCTGAAAAAACTTTATGAATTTCCTCTCTGTGGAGTTTTGAAGTTTGTCACTATTTTTACATGCCCCCTCCCTTTTGGGGGACATACACTTATTTGCCAGTACGCCTGTGTCCCCTTGGATGGACACGGTGTGTCATTATTAGGAATTCTTTTGTCATATCTGTTGGCAGAACTTAGAATTGCGTATTTCAGTCTGAATGGGTGTGCCAAAGTCCAATGTTTAAAGGAATAACAAACTCATCTCCCTGGTGTTTTTGTTCATTCACTCAGAAATAAATCAGTATGAACAGTCAGTTTGTGCTAGGCACAAAACTGAGCAGTAGGACACAGAGGTGAGCATGATGAGTCCGTTCCCTTTCAAGGACTTATAGTCTGGAACTGTGGTTGTTAAGCTCCAACTGTGGCCTCAATCTGCCTGCTGCCTGTTTTGTAAATAAAGTTTTATTGGAGCATGACCATGCTCATCCTCTTTCCTACTGGCTGTGGCTGCTTTTATGCTATAATAGCTGAGATGAGTAGTTGTAACAGTGACTGTATGGCCTGCAAATCTAAAATGTTTACTATCCGGACTCCGACAGAAAGTGTTTGCCAACTCCCAGCTGAAGATAACATTTATTTTTCAAGTCTGGATGTTTTTCTTTTGGATAGATCATATATTTGTATCCACACTGGTCATCCATTAAGGTTTTTCTTTTTTCACTAGTAGTAAGGTTGCTTCCTCTAAAGAAAGATGGTCATTGCCAGAGGACGTGGGAAACACATAAACATTCTACATGGAATAATAAAGTAACCATCGATATCAACTATTTGTGACTTGCCAGTTAGTGTTTGACAGGACATGGGGAAAATTTTCCCACATCCCTCTGAGACTGTTCACCGGCTGGACAAACAAATGATCAGACAGCTTTAATAGGAGAAAAACACAAATGTAATGATATAGTATGGAGAATGTACATGGCTGTAATTCCATGGTAAATGGAACAGACCGAAGACATCCTGTGCTGAGGGATGGAAAAGGAGGTCTGGGATGTCAAAGAGAGAGGAAGGGGGTCTTCACATGAGGGAATGACTTCATGTGACAAAGTCTTGCCTCTAGATGTTTGCTCTGCTTTAAGATGTGTTTCTCTGATAACAGCTTTTCTCTGGAGATGACTCTATATCTAGGTATCCAGGGTAAGGGTAACAGCTACAGGTCCTGGTTAACCTTTAGCTCTACATACCAAGATGACACATATTGGGAAAAGCCTGCTTTGGACATCTTAGAAAAGTTCTGTCTGAACATTTCCACTAAATATTAGGCAACTGAATCTTCAGTTCCCCCATCTGGAACTTCCCTCGCGTTCTAAGCCCGGAGGATGTATTAACTCATTAGTGCTAACAAGAACTCTTTTCAGGAAGTGTTCTTATATTCCTGGTTTTTAGATAAAGCCTTGAGAAGCAGTGTGGCCAAAGTTCAGGAGCAAGATTTTAGCACTGGCAACCTGGTAGGCGCTCTAAATTAGAAGAAGCAGCAGAGTGTGGGGTCATGCCCAAGAAGGATGGAGAAGAGGAGGAAAGTCCACTCAAGAAATGGCCTGGCAGCGCTAACCTGGTGAATGCTAGAACTAATTTTAGCCCCAAGAAAATCTTCATCCAAGAGCAAATGAGTCACATACTCAGAAACACTCTGATTAGAGGGGGATGGAATTGCTCCACCATGCTTGAGCTTCACTGTAATTAAAGTGCTTCTCAGATGTGGATGTGTCTAATGCCTCCGCTAATGCTGATCCATGGAGGATGCTTTGAAATGCAGTGAAAAAAAAAATAGAAGCATTGATTCATTTTGTCAGAAAGAGGAAATAGCAAGGAACAAGGAGCCCCTTTAGAGTTTATTCCTGTACCATATTTTGGGGGATTCCCAAGACCCTAGCTTCTTCTTTTGTCTTCTGACACCTCCTGAATCCACCCCAGAATATTCCTGCCCCTTCCCCAGCAAGATGCTTTCTAAAACCTGGAGACCTTCCCAATGGTTCTTGATATGTAATACCAGGAGCACAAAAATTATACCAGAGTAACACCCCTGTTTGAGATAATAAGAGATAATAGGAAAGTTTCATAAGAGTAAAAGGTCTGTATTGCTTTTATAAATATGCACAGTCATCTGAAGGCCTAATCTCCAGTTACTCAAACTATGAACATATGTCATTAGTTGGTCACAGTCTGGGGCTTTTTTCTCGTTGTCAGGTAAGAACCATTGGTCTTTAATGGTAGACTCTGAGAAATCTGGTGTTGGGTGTGATATATTATATATTTGATGAAGTTAACCTGCACTTCTAAAATTTTTATTGTGTTATAAATCATATTCACCACAATTAAAAGAACGGAACACTAGAAGTATTGTAGAAATTCAACTGTTACCATAAAAGCATAGATAATCTTTTGTGTCTCCCCCTACACTGGGGCCGTTGGAAAATTGGGATATATTCTTGACTGATATGGGAAATCAGAACAACCCCCCATGTAGGACTTTTTCTGTCATGGAGTTTACACTGCCATACCTCCATCGTGTATTCTAATCATGAGTGTTTGCACCCAAAGACCCTGTACCTCAGATACATACACTGGATGTCACCAGAGTTTTCTAAGTTCTCCCTTCTTCCAGATACCAGTCTGAGTTCTGCCTTAACCTTGATATAGCCATAAGAATAACACATAAGTGAATATGGTCTCTAAAATACGCTAGGAATTACAAAAAAGCAAAAAAGTACCTACTTTTAGGTCTGACAAGCTATTCACTCCATAGAATTATGCACCACATTTCCCACTGTTCTAGGTGAAGTTTTTGGGAAGTCTTGCATTTTAGATGCAAGACCTTCCAATACAGCATTCCTGGGGCATTTAAATAGACTGTCTATATAGAATTAACTAGAGAGCCAGCATTGGAGAAGTTAGGAGATAATTATGTCTTCCATAAAATGAAGCTCTGTTCTAAGCAGGGACTGTGGTCAGGATGCCAGGTTTATTTTTCATTTTCTTTGTATCTTGGCCATCTAATGCCAAGGCACATTCCACACCACTCTTTTTACTCATGTTTCTCCTTTCATGAAATTACTTTATTCTCTTAGAACCTACTAGTAACTCTCACAATAAAAATATAATTTTAATTTGTCTCCAAGATTTATCTAGGACACATTTTAGGGCTCCTGCATAACCTCTTTCAAACCAAGTTTACAAAACATAATGATCTTGTCATCTGCTTTTCTTTCCTTTTTTTCACTCAAAATAATCAAATTAACAGGTAGAAAAGGTTCTAGCTTAAATCTGTGCCAAAATGATTCAAAGTTAATATATTTTTGAAAAGATATCTAACTAAATCTCAAGTGGTTCTTGATAATGCTTAGTCTTATTTCTCATCCCAACTACCCTGCTAGTCCTTAGCTAGATGCTAAGGAACCAGTTAATATGAAGATAGGGGGAAAAAAGGAGGGGAAAAAATTAGAAGGTGGATCAAATGAATCTATGCCCTTTGTGTGGCATCTTTAATTTAACAGGAATTTTATATTTATCCCTGAAAAAAAGGAAATAATTTAGGAAAAATAGAGAGCCACCTCCAGTTAGATCTTCTGACATTACAGTTATGTCATGCATAGGACTGATCTAATTTGGTAGCCTGCATTCAGGTAAATTATATAATTTTATCCCTCTTTTACAGAAGTCACACAAACTCACAGAAGCTGCAGGCCGGTATTTCCAACCATGGCTATTATGAAAATTATGTGGGTACCAAATTTCCAAAGCAACTAGAATTTCTGAGGAGGGATTTCTCAAGCCTAACCTGCATCAGAATCTCCTGGAGTGTTGGTTAAAAAAAATTGATTGCTGGCGCACCCCTGAGGTTCAGTGGCTAAGACGAATCAACCATGAAATCCAGTGACTGGCGTTCAAGACCTAGGTCCCCTGGGTTATGGCGGGGTGGGGCACAAAAACACCACCACCATATTTGTGGCTCTCCTTAGAAATTAGGAGGTTTGAGTGGGCCTGAGAACTTGCCCAGTGTCTAGGTGAGGGGACACGAGTTTTGCACATATTCTTGTTATGGGAACTACTGATGATGGGAAACATCTTTATGGAGGGGTGTGCCAACAAAGGAGAGATTGACTTAATGATGAGTGAATCAGCGATTCCCTGGCCCACTTCACAATGCTCCCAGCTGTCCCTGGTCAGTGAGCCAGGAACTCTGGCCACCATGAAGACTGAATGTTCTTCCACAAGCTAACAGACAGGGGGCAGCCAGACTAGAGGATTCTCTGCTCTAGCACCGTTTTTTCTGGTCTTTGGTCTCATCTCTGCTCTTAATCTTATCTTCCTTATTCCATGGTTCTGTCATACTTTTGACCTCTGGGTCACAGAGTATCTAAGGCCCTCCCTTTGACCCTAAAGAATCTTCTTCTGGGCTGTGTGCGGTGATGCCCAAATTGATGCCTCTCTTCAGATCTCATGACTTGGTTCCCTGGTGCAGGGAGTATGACCCTTTTTCTGCCTGGTCCCATTACTTCTTCTTCCCCTGTAATGCTTGTTAAACATAGTTACTGGATAGTTGCTAGGCCTTTTTGTCTCTTGTATACTTCCTGATCGGAACCAGCCTCAGAAACTGATCATTTCTGCTTCAGCTGTCCACATCCCCAATGACTCACTAACTAGATTTCAGGTTTTGTTAAGAGCAGTATCTCTTTATTGAGTCTATTTGCTGAGCCGTGCTTATTAATATCCTTAATTCATTCACCCACTGACCAAACACTAATTGGATATCTAATATGTGACTGGCACTATCAATGATTTTAAGATGAGAGAAATAAAAGACATTCCCTTCCTCAAGGAATAGTAAGGGCAATAGACTTGTTATTCAAATCCCAATTCAGCGTGATGGGTGCAAAAATAGTATCTGTGCCCAATAAGGTGGGTAGGAGGGTGCAGTTAAACTCTGAGTCCCTCTCAGTTCAAGTCCCTCATTTCCCTGGGACTTGGGCTTATGGTTTTCTTTTTAAAAAAAATACCATGTACTTTTATTCAGAAATAATTTCATAAACAAACTCTAAGAAACATGACCAAACAACAGAAAAAGTTGTTGGCTCCTATCCACTATGTTTAGTAAAATAAATTATTTTAATAGACATAAACCTACCTCTTGCTTCCAGAGAAATCAGTGTATTCCTTAGACATATTTTCCAAGTGTTTCTTTTACTCAGATTTAAGACAAGTCACTTCCCTATATTTTAGAATTATAAAATCTTTTAAAAAAGGTGACTTAGAGTAGTTTTCTACAAGGATAAATTTAATTAACAAAATTGAAAACTGGTTAATCCTATCATTTGCATAACTCAAATTTTGTTGCTTTGTGGCAATACACAGTACAAGTGTGCCCATTCCACACAATTAGATCGAACTGTCATTACTGTTTAGCAGTAGAAGTTTGGTTTATATATTCAAGAATGATAACACATACAACGGGGCCAAGAATTATTCTCCTATGGCTTTATGCCATGCTGGAATAGGAAGTCCACATGTTGGAAGGAGTTTCAAATGGAATATAAATTGTTAAGTGAGAATGGAGGGGTTTTCCTGTGCTAACTGTAGAATCAGTGAAAGGGTCTCAGGGTCAAGTGGGCTTAAAGTCAACCTGACCACAGAACTAGATTAAGAAGTGGAAGAGGTGCGCACCCTGCAGAAGGAGGACTCACCCCTGATAGGAGCTTCACTTGAGAAGAGAGTTGGCTTACACGTGGAAGGCGATGCTCACCCTAACTTTATGCTCATCCTAACTTTTTGGAGGGCCCGTCTCATCTCTCATCCTAGGTACCATTGGCTGCTGCCCATTTTCCATGACTTGCATGAGAAAACAGAGTTAGTGCTTGGGAACCCAGCAGTCAACCGCTAGTGACTCTCAGGGAAGCCACAGTTCAGGGATCACCAGCCCCTCAAAAGAGCTTTTGTCAATTGAAGAGGAAATCGGAAGCATACAAAAGCCAGCCCTTTGCAGGGTCACCCTGAGGAGAAATGTCAAATGTGCAGGACCCAGAGAGAAGAGTTGGCCTGGGCGGTGGGTGCTGCTACCACAAGGTTCACTGGGGGTAAGAAGCTGAGGTGCTCAGCAACCATCGCAAAAGCTGTGAGGGCTCACCCCACCCTCCTTCCATCATTTCACCAAATTTTCTGACCCTCTCTGGGGAGCAAGATGCTTCATTCTATGCCGTTTATGTGATTAAGTAGAATTTTTGTAAATAGAATCAAAGAAATGTCTAGAGGAGTTGCTATTTAAAGGCAAAAGATAGTCAATCTTTATCTGTAAGGCGGAATCCTCTGGCAAAATGAACAATAACTGCCAATTTTACCTATTTCTAAAGACTGAATTAATTTTTTTTTCAGAATAGAATAGTCTTTCAGCAAAATTCAGCAGTTAAATTTTTTTTCAAGTACTTCTCAGCTTTCTCTAATTTCCTGGGGAAACTCAAGATCCTCGTGAGTTTCCTGGCTGTTGGGAGTACCTATTAGTGAAGTCTCCAGTTAGCACTGTTCCTACCCACCCCAGAAAAGCCCTTTCTGATCTGCACACAGTCTCTAAAAAACTACTTGTTCTATGAGGCCACCAAAAAGGAAGGGGGCGGGTGGGAGCAAGTGGAGGCGGAGCCCGCTGGACAGTGGGTAAGAATACCTGGTGATTTGGTGGACGGCTTGGTGTGCTGACACATATCTAAGAAATGGGGAACCTATAGAGAGGAAATTATTCTAATGTGTAGAATAATTACTGCAATAAAAACATATATAATAAAAAGTGAAAATATATTTTTGAAAAATGCTTATTCCTCTTCTCCTTGCCTTCCTCTCAAAACAAAGAGACATAAAGGCATAAAAAAAGCTCCCTGTTCTGTCTGTCATCCCCTTAGCATGCTACTCTTTGCAGATATTATATTAGTGGATTAAACCTTTAGGGGACTATTTGGTAAAGGTTTTGGAGGAACTAGTACTTCAACCCAAAGAATTCTTTCAAATGGTCTTATGGAACTGGAAGAGGTATTTTTGATTTAGGAGGTGTTTCTTCTTATTTTTAAATGAATTTTATTGAAGGACCACTGCCTCATAACATCCCGTAGGTTTAACGTATGTATATGGCACCCCCTCCAATAGCTCTGCACATTGATCATGAGCAGAGTAAATGCTAAATTCAAATACAGCTACTCTAAGCTTCTTCATGAAAGAGGTTCAGAGAAGAGCAACAATAGCTCTTTGCATTGGAAAAATTATTTAGGAGGAAAAGTTAAAATGATTGGGACAGTCCAGGATGAAGAAGTGAATGTTAAGGAGGAAAGATTAATAATAAATTATGTCTCATATAGGGTTGTCCAGTAGAAATAAATATGAGTTACATATGTAGTTTCAATTTTTCTAGTAGCCACATTAAACTAAGTAAAAAAGAAATAGGTAAAAATAATTTAATGGTTTATTTTATTTAATCCAATGTATCAAAAATGCAATCATAACATCTGATCAATATAAATTATTTTGCTGAGCTATTTTACGTTCTTCACACTAAGTCTTAGAAACTCAGTGTGTGTTTTATTATTTAGCATTTCATTTTGGACAAGCCACATTTCCAGCGCTCAGAGGTCACATGTGAATAGTGGATATTTAATAGGCTTCTGGGTCTAGATCTGGTCTGAGGCTGATGAGCTGTCCTGAAAGAAGAAAACATTTCAGTTGCGCAGGTGAAGGCAGCTACAAAACTCTGGGGGCCAGAGATTCCCCACCTTACAGAGTCTGACTTAAATTGATCTGAAGTGAAGCTGGGCACTAGTATTTTTTTTTTTTAAACTCCCTAGGTAATTCTAATGTTTAGTCAGGATTGAAAGTCATGGGGCTAGAGGAAGAATTTCCTGGACGTGAAAATGCTCACACATTAGAAAGGAAGCTTTAGGGCAGCCACATCATAACTTCTGTCCAAATTTAAAAACTGGAAGGAAACTTATATGTCTCATTTTACAGATGGCAAAGGCCAGCATTGGGTATTACTACTCGGTGCTTATGGATGATACATCCTTGATACTTCCCTCCACCCCCTTGCCTTTTTTAAATTAGAAGAGATTTTCTAACTAGTTTCTGAGCTGAATCTGTGGGTATGTGCTGATGGCTCCCAAAGCCCCAACTAGTACTGAGTGACATAGGTTTTCTTGCAGACTCATGCAGCTTTGCATTGGCTCGTGCCACGGGTAACATGGGGTGCAGAACTATGATCTCTGCCAGGTCCCTCACCCTTATTGATGCTTATGGGAGGGTCCATACTGGCCATCCTCCTCCCCATTTCTCTGAGGCAGAGAAGGGTTTGGATCCTAGGGTATGATTTATCATCCACATTTGTGGGGTTTTCTTCATAAGGTCTTGCTAACATAGTGGACAAATTCTGCCAGCAAGTCAAATATTGAAGATATACTCTACTCTAAATACAAGTAGTTTTATGAAAGGTTATTTTTCGGGTGCAATGTATTTGACAAAATCCTGTGTATAGTCGATGCATAAATGTCACCACATGGAGAGACTTGAGTACCTAGATTACTATAGGCCCTCATGGTGGATGGCAGAATGTGTGCCGACACCCGACATTGTCTGGAGTTCAGATAACAACTTTCCCACTTGCAATGCCTCCACTCCTTCAATACCTCCTTTATGCAAGGGTAAATCACTCTCCTGCTTGCTCTTGTTTCTAAAAGTGGGTCATTTGTTAGTGCTTGCATTTCAGTTTCTGGAAAATGTCTGCCTTCTTGTATACTCTTGCTTAGCAGCTCAGGGCAAAGAGGATGAAAGAGACAGACTAGCCACTAAGGCCATGCAAGGAATAAGCCAGGATTTTGTCCTTGGCTCCTTAAGGTTTTGAAATTGATGTGTATGGGACCAGGTTTGTACCAGAAAGGCATAGGAATAGCTTAGTATTTAGCTTATCAGTCTCTGGTTGTCCTCAGTCTATAAACTAAGATTCTTAAGAATTGTCTCCAAATTGTTTTTAAAACACCAAGTCTGTGGTAATGGCTGGTATGGGCCCCTTTCTGAAGATCCCAGGGGCGGTTCATTGGTGTTAAATGCTGGAACCCCAGAACAGAACAAATTGGTCTCACAAGCAGCGAGTGACAGCCTTTCTGAATACAGCTGCTTTCTTCATTAGAAAACTAAAAATAGCCCTGATCATTGCAGGCTGGTTTCATTTTAAGCCTTCTGCCACATCCATTTGTCTGTTTCATTCAGGGTTTCTTCATGTCTATGACACTGTGATACTATTTCAGACTAAAAGTGCATTGAAGAAATGCTTCCTTTCCCTCCCCCATGTTGTCTCCAGATGTCCCCAACTGTCCAACACTGTTTCAGATTAAGGGAACTCACGGGAATCTTCCGGCATCTTTGCCATCCCCATCTGTTTCACTCAGTTTTGGAAAAATAAACACCATCCGCATTGCAAGCAAGAATCTACAATTATTAGGGCTTTTTATTTTCAAGGAACTGTTCATTACATGTGTAATTTTCTATGGATAACTCATGAAAAATTGAGTACTACTACCCTTTCAGCTGATGTAGATTTTACTAGATTTTCTACTCAGACTTAGTTTGACACGTTATTTCTTTTCTCTTGGGCAGGTTGACTCTGGTCACTGACAAAGACAGCTTTCTTTCCAGCTCTAAAAGTGGTAAAGAAACCCATCGTGTGAGGTCGCCATGGGGGGAGGTCCGTCTGTGGGAATGAAGGAGCAGGTTTGCTTAGCAAACACCACCCCCGCCCCCACCCCAGCCTCTCCTTAAGGAAGTTGGTTTTGCATTTTGATGGAAGTGGCATATTATATCTAGGTGGAGTCCTCATGTAATTTATAGCAGTCTGGTGTCGTTATCCTTCTATCCCTCAGCATCGAGGCTATTAAGGGAATGGAACATTGAAGATGAATACATTGAAGGAAGAACAAAAGAAGTCACCCTGCTGTTAAACTATCCATTTACAAACGGCACACTCACAAAACAGGCCCACAACTCCCTAACACCAATTACCTATAATTAAAATATGGACAATAAGCCTCAATCCTAAATCCAACCACATAGTATGTATACTTATCCCCACAAAAGTATGATTTTAATGGCTTTAATAGAACTGAAAATCCTAAAGATGAGAGCTAATGTTGCTATGGAAACTTTTGCATGTCTTCACTGCAGAGCTCTCTGTTTAAATTTGCAAACTTAGTTATCACATTACCTTTTTTTCGCATTTGATTTCTGGTTGGTCTTTTAAGAAGATAAAAGGAGGAAAACTACATGTCATACTAGTACTTCTTATTATACTCAGAGCCAAAGTAGAGGGTGGTTTATGATCGTTTGACACATTTTTTTTTGTCTACATGAGGAAACCCCCACCAAAGAGCTTACATAAGGGCTATGCAGGGTAAGAATTTTATAGTCAGGCATGGTATTTCAGTTCAAAATGTTCAAAATTCGAAATTATTTCCTTTGTTCATAGAATCCAGTCTCCAAAGTATGATTCGATAGGCAGAAGTTTATGATTTAAAACTCCAAGTTTTACAAGTTCAAAGTCTAGAAAACTGTTGGAGTTGTTCTTACCCGAAGTTCATGCCCTTGGCTGCTCCAGGTCTGCCCCATGGGCCCTAAGGGTTTAAGGGAAACGTGAAAAATATGCCATTTGGAGAAAAATTGCAGTAATAATTCAGAAGGCTTGAGTATCCCTGTTGTTGTCTTTCCCCCACCATCTCCTTCTATGCTCTCAGCCTCGTCACAACTGTGGGAGCTTATCCATGGAAGGTTTGTAAGCTTTAGAGTCAAGTAGGCCTGGATATAAAGTTAAGTCTACTATGGGGTATATTATTTAACTTCTCTGAGCTTTAGTGCTCTCCCTAAATAGAGGTCATATTGCTCATACCACATAGATATTATAACAAACTATTGATGTAAAATATGCAAAATACTTATCCTGAAGGTCAGCAGGGTCTCAATCAATAATATCTCCTCCAGTGGAAAAGTGTGAATTGTTAGAAGGGATAAACAAGATCCAAACTGCATCCACTGAATCCTTGTAACATTCATATTATTCAGATAATCTGTATACTCTGAAATTCATTCACTTGTACAGTGATGACCTTCACTTGTCCCTACTGTATCGTCAGTGCCCAGTGTAAGACCTGGCATGTAAATACTTCATGGATGAGGGGCAAGATGTGAGGATATGAGGTATATATAATTTGAGTGTGGGGCTCTATTTAAAAATATGAATAAAAAATCGAATTCAGAGCTAAGGAAGGTCCCCATACAAGTGTGGAGTCTTAAGCTTAGGTTCCAAAACTTCACAGTAAAGTTGCTCTTGTCTGAGAAGTGAGCATGGTTCGAAAGCCACTAATGAACCATAACCTGCCTTTTTATGCCTTGTACTGTGCTGTCACCTACGATAGTTCAATTTAGGTCTATACTTGGGAGACAGGTTGTTTACAAGAAACTTCTGTATACACAGAGGATCACCAGGTGCTGTGGGATGAATGGACATAAGACCACAGAGGGTCATAGGAAAAATTTACAATCTGACATTTTTCAATAAGTTATGTATTCATTTGCCAGGGCTGCCATACAAAATACCACAGATTTGGGGGTTTAAACAATAGAAATTTGTGTCTTACAATTCTGGAAGCTGGGAGTCCAAGATCAAGGTGCTGTTAAAGGCTCTCCTCCTGTCTGGAGGCGGGGGTGTGGGCGGAGATGGGGAGAGAGATTCCTCTTCTTTATAAGATTACCAGCTTTAATGGTTTAGGTCCCATCCTTATGACTTCATTTAACCTCAATTGCGTCCTAAAAATACTATTCCTATATGCAATCACATTGTGTGTTAGGTCTTCAATGTATAAAAATTATGAGGCACAGAATTCTGTCCATAAAACCTACTTACTTTTAGCTTCACCTCTAGCTCTCATTTAAGAACTCTCTTACCTCTTTAGACTTCAATACCCTCATCAGATATGGAGCAAGTTGAGGTAGAATAATTATTTCCAGGAAATAGAACCAAAATGGTGCCCTGCATTTCCCAGCATGCATGTTGAGATGCTAGTGTGTGTTGAAAGAAGATATCAGGTAGGTCACAAGGAAATTATTTCCTTGACCCCGATAAGCTTTGTTTCTTTCCCTGTCCTGCTCTTTCTCTTTCTTTCATATTTTACTTCTCTTCTTTCTTCTTTCCTGTTTTCCGTTCTCCCTCTATTTTCAACGGTAAAGTCAAACAAAATGGCAGTTGGCTCTTTCAGTGATGGTGTTTTCCTTTTAATTTTTCCAAAATGAAAGGGTTGACTGATGGGTAAGGAGAAGGAAAGCAAAGAGGACAGGATAAATGGGAGAGTGGTTGGTGAGAAGTTGGAGAGCTGTCAGTGTAGGACATAAGAAAGAACTGTATACACCAGGGTGGGGAAGAAAGGAGATGGCAGTGTGAGAATGGAGTGGTAGGTGCTAGCACAGAGTGAGAATCACCCTAAATGAAAATTCTGGGACTGCATTTTCCCACCAACTAAAAAAAAAGAAAAGAGGAAATGCTACAGTATAAAACCCCTAGGTACCCTCCATCTCCAGCTCCCTACCTCAGTACCTCTCTCTGCCATACCTCTGGGACATGACATTGATAAATAAAACTCTCTGTGTGCCTTGTAAGAAGATCATTATGTAAATTCAAAATATTGCTCAAATTAATTCTAATGAGGTTCAAGAGGAAAAACAAGTAACAACCAAAACTCTTTAATAAAGTGTTCTAAAAAGAAAAAAGAATTATCGCCCACTTCTGCACTTCCTGCTTTTGGCAGGGACTAGAAGTGGAAATCTGAAAACACTGTGAGACAGTCTGTTCTCATGGTATTTCTAGCTGAGAACAGGAAGGAGGGGAACTCTCATGAGTGAGAGAGCCTGTTTTTCAGTGATTAGCAGGCCAAAGAAGTTTCACTGGGCAATCAAGCTTGACAGCACCTCTGAAAGTTTTACCTTTATAAGGTCAGCATAGCCGACTAGCCAGAAGCACCATCAACATCACCATGACACCACTATTACCATCATGATTAGTGTACCATTACCCTCCTCGAGGCTGGTGTTAGGTGCTGGAGACCCAGATGTAAGCAATGTGGCCACCACCCTTCCGTAGCATATAACAAAGCTGGAAGGATAGGCACCTAGAAATGAAAAATAATTGCTATTCTAAACAGCATATGCTGGGTGCTAAATTTGCCATGTAGACAATGCTAGAAAGGAGCCATCTACACGTTTCACAAGTTTCCTTATTACTTTGAACTTACTCTCTACCATACCATTATGCTCTCATCATTCATCACTGGAATCTTCTGCACCTTTAAGCAAAAAAAACGTTTCTTAATTCCTTTCACTCTTGCACATCTCCAGTCACAACAGACTGCCCTGTGTTTGATGCCTGTGAGTCACTGACGCTGAATCATGCTAATAATAAGCATGCAATGATTAATGCATATTGATTGGTTGGGCACGCTGAAACCAGAAAAATCCCAGAGTCTAGACGAGTTGCATGGTCCCTAAGTACCTGCCAGGGGATTACATGTACTGTTGTCTAAAGTTGTGGTAGGCATTCTAGGGAACGCCCTTGGTCACTGTGACTCCAGTTGGAGCTCATAAATCTCCTAAGGTGTGCATCAATGGTATCTTTACAACCCAGTCATTCAAGGCTCAGGTGGCATGGTGAGCAGTCCTTCCTGTCCCCACACCCTTGAAGAGCATGAGCATTCCCCATGTGAGAAGGATTCCCTCACTTCTTTCCTGGAAAAAGATAAAAAGATTTGATTTTCCCTTTGAAATAATGTAATGATGAGGATTGTGTTCTGAACCAGGAACTAACAGGCAATTGCTTTATTGAAATGACCACCATTACCACATTAACCAGCTATTTACTTAAACCTGGGAGATATGCCCATGAAGTAAATAGTTAGATGAAAACATATGTAATTAGAGACAGTTGGAGCCCATCCCATTGCATTTACTTTTATGTTTTAACCTAGGTGACTGCTTTTGGCATTACACCACCAGAGAAGAGGATGAAGGGACTTTTTCAGTGGTGACATGGACTTCAAAATTTCTCTGGGTTAATCTTGCTTGGTTCTTTGAGAAACCTATGATTGCATTATGACTTTTTATTTCTTGCTGTAAACATATAAAAATTAATTAGACACAAGCTCAGAATGCAAAAGAGCATACAATGCAGTGAGTAAGGCAGATAGATATCTAAATTATACAAAGTGAATGCAAGGACCTTGATGGGAACTTACAGAATAGAAGCTGAGTGTAGAAAGTGATGATCTTCAATATTATGAATAAGAATGCTACTATCAGTTAATCATTTTTAGAAAAATAGCATTTTTATTGCAACTTCATTGCAGAAAAATGTATAAAATAGTCACAAAAATGAAATTAAAAGTCACCTCTAATGTCACCTCTAGTGATAACCACTCTAAAATGTTGTCGTACGTAATTCTAGTCATCTCTCTACACATACGTACGCATTTCAAAACAATGTAGAATTATATTGTATACCGTTTTACAAAAAGTTCTTTTTATGTAGCAATATGCTGCAAAATATACTGTGATTATTTTCCTGCATAATTTCATGTCCCACTACGCCATGATTCTTAATGGTTGTATAAATTTTTTTCCTATGGATACACCAAGTTTTATTTATCCAGTCTCCTAGAGTAGGATATGAAGATTGTTTTCAGTTTTTTACTAATACAAACAAGGCTCTGATCAGTATCTTTATATACAAATAGCTTTACCTCTTGCTGATTATATCCTTAGAATAAATTCCTAGAAGTGGAATTGCCAGATTTTAGGTATGGAAACCCAAGCCCAGTAGGCTGGCTGGTATTGCAATTATAAAACAGGCAGGATGAGAAAGCACAGTGACGCTCAAGCTTTTATTTTATGTTTCCTTTATATTATGTAAATATTGATCCTAGAGATAAAAATGGTCATTCTGTTTCTGCAGTAGAAAATGCTCCTAGAGTTTGGCTATTTTTTGTCAACATTAGCAACTTCTCCTTGAATTTGGCTGACACAACGTGTTTTACCTGCCTTTAAAATGCACAGACGCTTAAGTTTGATATCTTTTGATTCTTTACTGCATGATTACTCTCAAGATCAACAAAGCCACAATTCTAGTAGATGGGTGATCAAACTCATGAGCAAACAGCAAGTTTGATAATATAGCCATAGTGCAAAAAATAATGTTTAGTCTCAGCTCTATGAATGACGTGTTCATTTTAAAAAAAGGGTTTACAAATTCCTATTAGGACAGTTCATGTTAGTGGTCTTATTTAGGGGGAAAACCTCATTTGACTCTAGGTTAAGGATGCTAATATTTTCACAAACATGCTCTGAGACATCCCTATGAAATGAGGTGGGCAAAGGCAGCTTACCCATAATTTTTTCGAGGTCTGCTTTCAGAATTGTCTGTTTATGAGATCCATAAATAATTCTGTATTTCCCTTTTAGGGTCACAAGGATTCCCATTTGCTCTTTTATTTGTTCAGTTACTCATTCAATTTCTTTAACAGTTATTGTTTGCTTATTCTGTACCCAGAACAAGACCCAGCCAATGCCCTCAAAAAAGGCCTTTGTCTTGTGTGGAAAGAAATAAGTAAAATAGGTTTTTATAATAGAGCAAAGAGCTATCATAATTATTAAGACAGGGATAAATGTGCTATTGGATCTCTTACCCCCACCCCTTTTTTTTTTCCACTTTCTTCTCTTTACTTCAAGTCTTCCACCCGCTGCCTGTCCTCTTTCCCATGTCGGTAGTGTTTCCTGGGAGAATCTGAATACAGAGTGCAAGGTGGCAGCTGGGGGCCTCTATAGGGCTGGCCAGAGCCTGGAGACTGGGGAGCACATGCTATCACAGCAAGCTTTCCGGCACAGTCCCTCTGAACATGTGTGGAGCTTGGGTCCAGAGTCCAAATGGAGGCTACTTCTCAGTAGTGGAAATGTATGAAAATTATAAATCAAGTTAATAAGCTATTCACTAAAATATAGCTTCAGATGTACAAAATTTAATTAAAATATGTGTAAAGCCTGGATGTTTATGTGATAGAAAGTTGGAGGACTATCGAGCAAATTGAATTCAATGATTTTTGTTCATAAATGGGAGTTTTGTTCATGGGCTGGCGACGGTTGGGTAAATATGAAAGAATACATAGACTCCTGGGGAAAGCAGTGATTGTCTCCAGAAACTGGGAATGATGGCATGGAGAGGGAGCGATCTTTCATTTCTGATTTAGGTAATTAAAAAAAAAAAAAAGATGATGTGGTTATGAGTAATTTTTATTTCCCCTGCTTTTCAGATTTGTAAAATAATCATATGTTGCTTATGTAATGTGAAAAAAATTATAAAGAAAAAAGTTAAGACTAGAAAAGCATTCTAGGTTTGGAAAGTGTCTCAATAAGGTGAATTTCTAGAAAAAAAGGTTTGTGTTTTAATTTGAAGGCCTAGATTAAACTGATTAAAGTTAATTTCAGAAATACCAAATACTTTTTTCCAAGAGGTCATGGGGGGAATTGGAGAGATGCCCAATTATCAAAACATGGCAAATGGAGAATCTATACTTTAAAAAAGAGAACATACACAGCCATAGAACTTAATTGCCTGACTTTTCTAGGCATATCATCTTTACAAGTAATCAAGTATTTATTTTTCAATAACATCATCAGACATTTCAGAGTCTAGATGATTTCTATACTAAAATATTACATCTACTCAATGATTTCAACTTTTCAAAGTGCTTCATGTCAATCCACTGTGGAAGGTTGTTCCCATGTATCAATGAAGGAAATGTGACTCAGAAAAATTGAGATTGGGTTCACATGTCATAATCAGTTCCTAGTGGGACAAGGACAATAACATATATTTCTTGGATCTGCATTCAATTCTCTTGCCACTATGCTATTATAAACTTACACAATAAATTCTCTGGAATGTACATTTTGATCTCAGGAATTTTTATAAATGTCTCCACTGTTTTCTTTTCCAAAATACAACTTATCTTTAAAAGGTTGCCAAAATATCTCCACAAGCTATTAAAGAATACTCAGCACCCTTTTAAGAGATGCCTGACTCTCTGTAAGTAATTCCAGAAATGAGGATCTTTATAGAAAGTGCTAATTAGTGCTAAGTACCTTTAGAGATGCCTTCCAGGCTAAGGTCCAAGGATGCAGAATGTGGGGAGGAAATCACAATAACTTTCCCCTCAGGGACTCAGCTGATTTCTGTGATGAAGAGCAGCCAGGAGATTATTTTACTCAGTGCTTAAAATATGCATAAGTACTATTCTAGTAATATGACAAGATCAAGAGTATCTCATTTACTTCATCTATTTATTCAAATGGGATTATTTTGTAAAAGTTAATACTTCATCCAGACTCTAGACAAAGTACACTTTTGAAAGGCAATTTGATTTTTATTTCCGTAAATTATTTTTTAAATTTCAGAACACTGCAGTTCAACTGTCTATAGCACCTTGTAATTTATTCATTATGATTTTTAGTGAGATGTATATAGAATTAAAGTCAAAACAATTTCCTCACCCATCAACCCACACACCAATAGATGACTGAGGCTGCTGGTCATTATTTAATTTTTTCCACTGAAAAAAATAACAATTAAACTCCCACATCCTATGCTTTCATTTTATCCCCTAAATTTAAGGTATATCTGGAACTTCATATAAAAGGCTATTGCTCAATTGAAACAAACCACACCTAACAAAAATAAGTCTTTTATTTCTTTACAATAAACAGATAAAGAAGTCCCTGCATAATGACTAGAGGGTTTCTGTTTTGTTAGGAAGTCCCAGGCTTAATCCAGTGCTCAGATCCATCATAGAGCTATCTTATAGTAAGAAAACAGAACAATATGAAGAATAGAAGATATAATTTTGGTCTAATAAAGGAATCTCAAAAGTCTTTCATAGATTCATTGAGAACCTTGGTTTTAAGGTCCAAAAATGCTTTAATCACAACAGAATAATCTGTCAGTGAGAGCTAGTGTGCTTGCTGGCAGAGCTGCTTTGGAAGGTGGTGAGATGTGTCTCCAAGTAATGTAAAACGTAACTTTCCGTGTCAACTCACTGTTGAAGTATTTTTGAGTTCAACTTGCTTCTGATCCTACATCTTTAATTTGTTGCCTGAAGATTGCTCTTGATCAGAAGGAAGAGAAAAGCCAGTCGCAGAAGGACAAATACTGTATGATTCCACTTCTATACCTAATACACACACACACACACACACACACACACACACACAATATTAAAATAGTTAAATTCAGAGAAGCAGAGAATGGTGATTGTCAGGGCAAGAAGGAGTAGGAAACAAGGAGCTTCTAATCAATGAGTATAAAGTTTCAGCAATGCAAGATGAACAAGTTCTGGAGCTCTGCTGTGCAGCATTGTGCCCATAGTTAACAATTCAGCGCTGTGCACTAAACATGCTATTAAGATGTGGATCTCTTGTTGAACATTTGTATCATGAAAAAACAACACTGAAAGTTTTTAAAAAGAAGGAAGAAGAAAGCAAAAATGTCAGGAAAAGAAGTAATCAAAAGAACATAAGCCATGTGGAGGTAAAGAAGAAGCTTCAAGGCAGGAAGATTGTGACGTGGGGGCAATGCACGACATTTAGTGACTCCATTCAGAGAACTGAAGTCCCTTGGCTCAAGCGACAGTGTACTTCTCCAGCAGGCAGATTTTTGCTTGCCTTTGCTTACAATACTTGGCAGGAGAAAAGGCCCCCTTGTTACCACCTAGAAACAGCCAGTGTTACAATCTAGCCGTCTTCAAGTCCTATGGGCTGGCCTCGGGATGTCACATTGATTGAGCACTTGGAGGAAGCATAAGAGCAGAGAAAATATGGAGAAGCTAGTGTTCTTGTAACCCTACTAATGATCTTGACATTACGTCCTTGGCCTTTCTGCTTAACCCCACTTCTGTGACCTTTTTTATGCCAGCACAGGTGCTCCTTGACAAAGATGTCCTGGG
Organism: Solenodon paradoxus; assembly: GCA_004363575.1. Taxonomy (NCBI): domain Eukaryota; kingdom Metazoa; phylum Chordata; class Mammalia; order Eulipotyphla; family Solenodontidae; genus Solenodon; species Solenodon paradoxus. The sequence goes on from RJWH01000378.1 coordinate 336,027, forward strand.
ATGTCATGGCTTTTCTGCCTTTCTGTCTGAAGGTGAAAAGCATTTTAACTGCAACAGTGTGATCCGTGTCTCAGACAGATTGAGATTAAAAAAAAAAAAAATAGACACCAGACCTCTTTCTCCCTACAGCAGAATTCAACAGTTAGGTAGTAAATACATGTTATTCCTATACATTCATTTTATTCATATCTTTATCATAATTATGTTGATACTTTAATATAATTAATGTCTGATTGGAGAAACTAGCAGACCCCTAATATTCTCAGCTAGGGAGTGCCTGCTCCTTCCATTCACTGATCTCTTGCCAGTTTCCACCATGGTAGCAAAATAATTATAGTAAAGAAGATGCCAGCAGATCCACACATTGTCAGTGTAAGGTCATAATTGAACTAAAACTGTTGGGAGGTATGAGAAGGTCAGCTTTCCACTGTCCTTCACATTTGTGTAACACCAGGGAAACATTAGTGCATCTGTTATTTTAAGTGGGCACCAGCAATTTAGAAAGCTAAAAGCAGGTCTATCTAAGCCTTTTTCAGTTTTCTTAGCCATTGACTCATGGTTTACCTTCTTGGTTGATGGCAACCTGAGTTTTAGCCAAGCAAACAATAAACGAAGACATAAACAAAATTGGTCCCTCTCCTTTTTATAGTTGAGGAATATACTTAACAAAATCTATAAATTTTCACGGTCATAAATCCCTGAACACTACATTTCAGCTGTTCAAAAATCTAATAGAATCAGGAGTAACTCTTCTGAGCAGGCTGTAAACCTAAGCAGAGTTATTTTGGCATAACAGATACAGTTTGCAGGGAGATTTAAACATGATTACAGCTCATAACTGTCAACAAGTTACACAAAGCCTTATTTCCTTAATCAGAAAATCTGAATTTCAGGTGTTGAATTTATTGGGGAACCGCTCCATCTGTTCAGATTTCCCAACAACCAAGAACATCCTCTGAGACTCATGCTTGAGCCTTGCAAACTATGTGCAGAGGTCCAGCTCTGTTTGCTGAGTGTTCTGGAATTTCCAGGAAGCTAGCGTCCCACACTTAATTGAGAAGTACAAATGGGAAGTCTGGATAGTCAGCATGGAATTTAAAAGCTGACACTGCCAAACCTCAAAACCAGCCAAAGATTTCATTAAGGCAAGGAAGGAAGAAGCACAGCCTGGTGGGAGAGCTGAGGTGGCTTGTGGGAGGGACTTTGCTCTCCTCCCATCTCATCTCAATGAACAAGCAAGCACTGTGCTATGCAAATGCAGTTATTACGATAAATCTCCCACCCTCTTCTCACCAGATTGCCCCTCGTTAGCTCCATCCACAAAGGCACTTTGTGGTAATCATAAAAACTGACTTAGATAAAGCTTACCGGCAGATGTCTCAAATCTTGACTTTCACCTAGAATTTCCTAATGACATATGGTAATAGAATAAGCCAGTCTGAGTAGTGTGGTATGTGTATGAGGGTAAATCTAATTTTAAATTACTAATCCATTTAAACTTTGCAGAACACATTATGAAAAATGGAGGCTTGATCATTGCATATGTAGAGACTCGTAAAATGTGTTAAAATAAATGTGTTAAAGGTGAATCATGAGTACACAAATGAACCATGCAACAGTGGTGAGTTCAATACTCACAATCACTCAAGAAACTCCCCAGCTAGTGAAGGAGAAGGAAAGAGGCAGTTATATTCTTTGACAGAAATAAACAACAACAAAAACATCCCTCACGTTGCTGCAGGGTTAGACCATGGACACCCACCTCAGGCATGCAAAAACCAGAAAATTCTGTAGGGAGGTCTATGGAAGTCTGGTCCTGAAGGATGGGTAGGTGTTAGCTAAGGGAGTGGTTGAAGGTCAGGAAGCTTCTTGGAGGCAGAGGAGAGCTTAGAGTCAGTGTTGCAGCAAGAAAGGTCTGCAACACATGGTCACCAAGGGCCTTGCAAAGTCGTCCTGTGAGATTTGGGCTTTACCTTAAGAGCAATGGGGGATTATGGAAGAGTTTTAGCATATCAGTCATACAATCAGAATCTGGGTTTTGGAAAAAAAATTTTCTGCTTGGACCTTCTTTCATATAGGTACTCTTAACACTGTGCAAATGATGATGACTATAACCAGATGCATTATTGTGTTTTCATAATTTGGGAGTATAATATTGGCATTGCTATATAATGCATGTTCTCATGTCTTAAATGATCATAATGCAGGTGCACTCTCATGACTCACATGATGAAAACACTGGCATGTGGGCCATGTAAAGCCCATGATCTTGAGTTTAAGACATGGGGCAGGGCTGAAAAACTTAAATAAATCAATAAAGATGCTTCTTAAAAAATATTATGCATAAAAAATAGTAATATATTAGTAATATTAAAGTCATATAATTGTTGATATACTATAATATCAGCAGATAATATACTATTTTGTATCTATAACATTATAAATCCAGATATTTAATATATATTAAGTATTTTATAATATATTAAATATCATACTTTATATTATGATATATACATATAATTATAACATATACTATCTTAGATATCATATAATATGTATACATGTGCAATATAGATACATATTATATTTATAATTTTATGTTATAAATAGCATAATTTTGTATTTACAGAACTTTATAAAATGTCCATTTTATACACTATGTATTTTAAATATATATTATAAGTTTACATTATAATATACATTTTATATATAATATAAATATATCAAATGTTCTTATATTCTATATGCTATAATATTAAATTATTAATGATTAATGATTAATATTATAATATAATGATAGATAGATAAAAGAAAGCATTCTTTTAAACTTACATGGTACCAGGAGCTGTACTAATCCTTTTATAAATAATCTAATCTCTTTGAAAAGTCATTTTTACCAGAATAATTGATTGATTGATTTCTCTAAAATTTTGTACTCACCAATTAGGCTACTAGAGACCAAAGGTGTGTTATAGGATTCATGACCCACTTTATGTGAATGCAGAAGCTGGGTATCAGTTTAGACTCTTGCTGAAGGGTACTTTCCCATATTCTAGTGCAGCAATTTAAAAACTTTGAAATAGATCCTATTAGCGTCTCCATTTTGTGGGTGAGAGAGTGGAGGACTAGGTTTAAATCACTTGCTTAGGTCATTTCTGAAGCAAATGAGAATGTCAGATTTGCAGCGTTGGCTGTTTCAGGAACTTCAAATTCAACCAAATTAGTTAAGAATAATGATAATTAAAACTCAAGACTTTGTGACATTGTGATATCTCCATTTTAATGAAGAGTCTTGTAAAAAAGTGAGCTAAACTATTAGGGTGACAAAATTGGCTTTTTATCAATGATGGAAGATTGTGAACTCTAGGTAGAATAATGAGCTGCTATTAGCATTGGATTGAGGATAAGATCCAGACAATTTGGCCACTGGCATATCTGGCTTACACAATAATACCACAAGCAGACATGGGATTTTATCCTAGTTAAACAGCTGAAGTTCCTTCTCCCTTCTCCCGTATAAGTTACCACCCTTAGTTGTGTTTTACTCGCCTGTGCCCCTATGTGAGAAATTGTCTCTCTCTTCCTAATGCCACATGGATGGTTGCTTTGGAGGTAGCATTGTGCTTTGCTTATTGCCTGCTTCTCTGGACTTCCATGTCTAAACCCACACAGAAGGTCCATAACTTTCTTTTCAAGGATATTTTAGTGAAGCTCGATGAACACATAACTGTCGACACACTGAATGGAAGGGTTGACTTACACATTCCCTGAGAACGAATGCCATATTCTTAGTATCACCCTACAGAGCTCCAGTGTTTCAGAAACTACCTCTTCCTGAACCCTCATCACTTCTACATCCTCCCCCTCTGAAAGCTAGAGGCCTGCTCAAGGATAACAACCGAGGTGAGGTGTTGTCATATGGAGCACTAAGCATGACTGACTAAAGAAACTAGAACTTCCTGGAGAATAATTAGATTTACTGTCTTATTCAGAAAACAGACTTGACCTGGAGAGGATGACAAATCGGTTTTCATGTTGCTGACTGGTTGTGCCTGCAGAGACCAAGCTCCTGCAGCCCCTCCAGAGGTTGCTATCTTGTGATCATCAAGGATCATTGTGCTGTGTTGGTGGCTCAGCTTCTCCTGTGACAGTCCTCTCTCTCCCCTCTTTAGCGCTGGCTGTAGCACAGGCCGCAAATAAATTGCTAACATTTAAGTGCATCTGTTGCAAAGACAGAAGCACAGAGGACATTGGGGAAATTTCAAACCAAATTTCAGGACTGAGCTCATAAAAGCATGCACCATCTGTGGAATTTTGCTCATATGCATCACTAATGGGGCGGGTGTAGAGAAGGGAAAAAAGAGAAAGGATTGCATAGTAACTGGATTGAAAGCTGAAGTCTCTCTTGGATCAGTTCACAGATCCTGTCAGTCTGGCAAGATACCAAATACCTTTCCTTGCACTGAGGAATCTGGTCTGTGGGGACTTAATTGCATGAAGAGATGACCTCAAATTTTCTGTGCACCCCCATCCCTTTCCCCTGCCCTGCTCCCACCTCCTTATGCTTTTATGGTTCTGTGTAAAACTTTCCATCTTTTTCCTGCCAGTGTCCATGTAGCAAAACAAAAACAGAAACAACAACAAAAAAAACCCCACCAGATCATTTTCTGATAAGCACTTCACATTTCTATAGTGCAGGAAAAGGGAAGTTCCTTCAGGATCTCTTTATAGATGACCGCCTTCATTGTCTAACAAGCTTTTCATTGTGTGTGATTTTCATTTCCCTCCATAGTTCAGGGCACTTTGGAAAAAAAATTCTATTCAGCACTTTTCCACTCATAATTCAAGAAAAAAAAGAGTCATGCAGTATAATAAGGATAATTAGCTCCGATTGAAAATAATAAGCTTGGCACCACGAGCCCTTCCACTGCACAGAGTATCCATTTATCGTTTTGTGTACTCACTGTCAAGGCTAATTGCTACTTTTGTAATTACTAACCTGTTGAAAGAACAAAGGAAAATGCAATGCTCTACTTAAATAAATAGCAGTATTTCTTCCAATACCATCTCAATAAAACTCTTTTAGAACAGAGTCTGTCCTTAGAAACTTACAGTACAAAACTGCTATTGTTTTCCTCAAAATTATTGATATAAATCAGAACTCAGTGAACTTAGCCATTCAGCAAAATCAGTTACTCATAAACTGAGTAATCGTGATATGTCCGTAACAGATGGTCTAGCCACAGATAACCAAGAGAAACACAGATAATGGATGAACAGTTTTCCACAGAGGGCCAGGAAATGTATGACTGTCCTTAAAAGCTAGCAGACTCCCTCTCAGGGCCACAGTATCTGCCATTACCAAGGACTGTGGAATTCCCCAAATGCCTCACCTTTGCCAACTTTCTCCCTCTCTGTGTCTCCACATACCTTTCCTTTCCCCAGGTGGGTTTACCTATATAGCCTTGTGACCCCAAGAGTAAAGGAAGCAGATCTGAGACAGAGCAGGTCTCCCACTTCCTCGACAGGTGCCGGTCAATAGTAAGTCTTTTCTTTCACCAATATTCATCCAACATATTGGTTTGGGGTTGGCAAATAGCTAGACTTGGGGTTAATAACAGTATGCTCATCTATTAGAAGGATGATATTTGATGGATATGTATGGAAGTAGGGGTTGAATCTCTTTATATTCTTATAAAATATGGTAGTTAGGAGTGGTGATCTTCTACCTAATAGGTTTGAACATTTTTGTTGCATGTTTTCTTCATTCATTTGTTAATCTTGTCACTGAGTGGGAACAAGTGCTATGTAAATGACAACACTTCACTTGTTGGTGGTTCTTAATCTAGACCAGCAAATACCAGCTCATTCCCTCAGAGGAGAGACTGTTGATTATGCCCAACTAAAGTGGAGACAAATGTTATTCTCTCTTTTCTAGAGGAGATGCTCATTGGGAAGTATTAAAACACAGGTTCTAATTTCCATTCATTTTATTTCTCATTTACTGCCGGTCCCTCCTGATTCTACTCATAATTTTTCTCTTCTGCACATGCTCTGGATCTAGTCCACTAGGAAAGAATTCTTGCTCATTTGGATCATGCATGAGCAAAGTGGACTGTGGACTCTGACTTTTCAAGATAAGAAAGGTTATAGCAAGCTTCTTTTTGTAAGGAATATGTCATATAAAAGTCCAGATAGTCGGCTTTGCAAATTAGGATTAGAATTGGTGGTCACTGTCCAATAATATGCAAATCAGGTGACAAATGAATTGAGCAATGACTGGTTGAGTTTCTGCCTGGGTGTCCTTCAGTTAGCTGGCTTTGTTTCAGCTCCTTCTGAAGGTGGCTGTATCTTAATATGCCTGGATATTTCTAAGCCCTGATTCTCAACAGTCTTCCAGCTGTGTTTTAGCTGCCCAAACTCAAAAAACCTCGAATTGTTTATTTCTTGTCACTAACTTGACAGGGAATTCTGGGATTTCAGAAAAAAACAGGTTTAGACAGAAAAGAGTGTCTACTCCAAGAACACAGAGTTAAAGGCATTTGTTCTCTAATTCAAACTTCTCTTCATCTCTTATCAAAAGATTAAAATGAGAAATATGGTTAAAGAGTCATAGGCATTAATCTATAAGGAATTTTTGACAACACGAATGGCTCAAAAACTGAGATGTCATTCTGATTCCAGAAAGAGAAGGAAAGTGAATTCTGGTCAGGTTGTTATATGGATGATTTACAAAAAGATGCAGTGATCATTAGGGATTAGCACTGATTTACTTAGAGCAAATCATGTCAATGAAACTGATTTCTTTCATTGACAATGTACCAGATTTACAGATCAGGAACAAACTAGATTTTGTACCTTTATTCTTAGACTGTATTTGAACTTTCATTAAGAATCTCAAAATATCACTCCTAATAATTTTGTGGAGGAGTTGGCAGATTATTAACTGAATGTAAGTACTAGTGAATACTATTAGTTATTATAATCAAGCTAGAAAAACTGGAGGTGTTTAGAGAGAAGAAAACAGTGTGATGAAGAATTAGACTTTATAAGAAACAATAGGAAAAAAGAAATTTTTTTTTGCCAAAAAAATAAAAGTGTTTTTAAATATATATATACATGTTATTATGTGGAAGTTTTCCTTAAGGCACCAATGAGTGGCACTTGGACCATACTGGGAAGGATGATAGAGACCCAGATTCTAGCTCATTTGTCAGAACTATCCAAAGATGGAATGGGCTGCCTTACAAAGTTCAATGAATGCCCCATTACTACATGAGCCATAAAGGGAATAAGGATCAAATGGATAACTGACTAAAGTGAACTTTGCAGTCTGCTTCACAATATAACAGAATTTGACAGTTTATAGCACCTTCATATTTTCCTTGTCAGGCAAGCAGAAGCCTGAGGCTCTGGTCTAGTGTATGGCTCCTGGATATGGATCAGAAGGAGCTGGAGTTTTATCCTAAGTTTCATTTTGAATAAAGTTTGTCTTGAGAAGTCCCAAGTACATTATAAAAATGGTGTTGAAAGGGGAGCAGAGGAGGAAGCAAGGACCTCCTTAGAAAAGCAAAGTCTGTGACCGAGGCGGGTGACATCCAGCTAGTGGAGTTGAAGGGGTGCACAAAGATCACAGTCACCTCTCTGGATAGAAGGAGGGGGCTTTGGTGGAAGTCTCCCTTACACTGGATTTGTCAGTGGCAGGTATAGAGCTCTGAAGGACATGGAGCCAGTTTCAAAATTTTAGCTCACTCTGGGTGGACAAGAGACGTATTTGGGTCCCATTGCTTTCAGAAAAGGAGTCTAGGACTTAGAGAAATGACATAAATTTCCATGAGGCAGACCAGGAATACAACATGGGTCTGCGGGCTCCACTGGACTGCATTATGCTGAAGTAAATATGCTGACACAGGTAGCATATTGATAGTGAGCAACATTAGATGTATCTTACCATTCTGGCATCTTCTTGCCCTGATTTCTATAATTTTTGAGATTGTAGATACAACTTTAAGGATCTTCCCATGTATTCACAGTAGACCAACCTATCTGATAAATTTTTGAGATAGATTCTTCATGCAACCAAGTCTTTCCTTTTAGACTCACTCTCAAAATCATACTAAACGGACATTCATTTGCCCCTGCTTATAATTACAGACTAAAGGAAATTGTCTTGGCCTCTGAGGAGTTAAGACATTCACAACTACTCAGTTGCAATTAGATAACTTATAGCTATTAGGATAAAAGTGAGATGGTGAGCTCTTTATTAATTTGTAGTCAAACCCCAAAGTGGTGGCTGGGCTCCAGTATTTAGCTCTCTAAATCACCTGGGTACCACTGTAATTATTTTGGTAAGAAAACGCTCCATCACATTTACATTTACATCTTTAAAAACAAACAGTTTGCTCAGTCTTTTATTAGACTATTAATAAACTGCTACTTACATGTTTAAAAATGTTTTTTAGCTGGTAAAAACATAACATAGATAGAACAGATTAATAAAATATTACAAATATGTAGACAGGGCAAAAAAATCATACATTATTTCAAAGAAGGACCAAAATTACTGTTTGTGATGAGAAAAGTGTTTATGACTTTAAAACCATTCTAAGTAGGGCACAATGCTTTTGGAACCAAGCTTTAGCTTCCCAAAGACCATTTAAGCTTGTCTTCAATTAGGGGAAGAAGGAAGTGATTTTGGGGAACAACTTTCTTCTCACTCTATTGGCTATAAGAAAGTAAAGTGACTTAGAAGGAGGGACTTTAAAACTTAGTTCCTGGGATCGTTGCTGTTGCTTTGATTACTTTATAGGGCATCTGGAATTCTTAGAATACTCTTCTCTAATCTGTCTGCTGTAGGTAATTATGTAATGAAGAAAACAATCCCGAGAAAACCTTGTGTGGAACAAAGAAAAGGGTAGGGTTTGGTTTAAATCGGATTCTCAGAATAGTAAGTTAAACTTCCCTTCTTTATCTTCCTCACCCTGATTCTAAATGCTTTCTTCCTTTTCCATCAATCTCACCCAATATCAATTCATTCAAGTGGCTATCTCATCATCACCTATCATGTGTATACTTGATAGAAACTATGAGCACATCTCCTTGTTACTTTATGCTACATACTGTGGGAGATGTGAGAATATGTTAGATGCTTCTCAACTAGTTGGAACGACTATACCTGTGTAGAAATAGAGTCAATCATACAACACAATGCCAGATAATGGTAAACTTCTGGCATTTGGTGCATACAATTAGAAATACACACATTTAGGAATAAAAAATAATATTTGGCCTCAGATAGTCACAAAGACTACTCAAAGATGAGAACTGAGTTGAGTTATTCATGAGGCTATAGTTCATGAGACTATATTTGAGTAACTTGCATGCAGGTTTATTCAAATGTGACCATTTAGTTGCAGAATGACTCAGCTCAGCTGCCACAAGCTTAGTTTACTTGTGTACTAAAACAGCCCTTGTTTTTCTTCTAAGTCCAGCACACTTAAATTGACTTGTTTATGTAGTTTTGTGCTACAATTGTAGTTGAATTCAGGGTGGGAAACCAGATCCAGGTGACCCAAGGCAGGGGAGAAACAGTGATGGGAAGATTAACAAGGAAGCCTTGTATCGGAACAGTTAAAATATCAAAAGCATTATAAAGTCAGAATCAAAACACAGGCAGATAAACTGGTTGTAGGTGTGTCAAATGTCAGTAATCAGGTAGACAGGAGATGTTGGGCATTTCCGACATCTCAAAACCAAGCGTGCCTTCCACAGACTATCTTCTGGACCTCATGTTGCCATAGACCCATGGCAAAATTGGATAGGTAGACTTTGAAAAAGGGGCAATTAGTTTAGGAAAGGGGGTAATTCGATTATGCTTGTGTAGTGAATTATTTAAACTCAGTACGCTTTAGAGATCTCTTAACTAGTTTATTTAGCTCAGTTCCAGATAGCAAAGCAATAAACTACATGATATATCATATTTAAAAATGGAGGAAAAGTGAGGAAAAGTGGTCATATTGATCCTTAAATATGCCAAATGGAGCTCTTAGAGTGTTCAGATTTGATCAAATCAGCAGCTCAGCGAGGCTAGATTCCTTTAGAACATTCCAGGTCAAACTTTCACATACGTCTAACTGAGGCATTCATCTTCTCAATGCAGACAAGCTGTATGATTTTCAATGAAAGTGCTCATGTAAGACCTTTAAGAACCAAGACCTGCATGTTCTTCATGAAAATATAAGAGTCCCTGACATTTAGGGTAACAGAAGGAGTTGCTCTGATATTCTTTGCTAAATTTATAAGATTTGGCTAAAACCCTAAGCGTCTGTCCTACCACAGTGGAGTATTAGTCACTCTTTAAAAGCTTTAGTGTACTGTACACTGGTATGTCAGTGTGTTAAATGCCATGAACTGTGTAACCAGTGGACAGATTTGTCACCCAGATTCATGCTCAAGTAATTTTTTTTTACAATTGACTACATGGAGTCATTTAGTTTAGATGAACTGAGACTGAAGCATTTAAATCCTTGGTGGGAAGAAACAAAGGAATGATAGGGAGTCAATTAGAGTTACTACTATCTTATAAAGATAATCTAATGCAGCATTCTCAAATATTCCATTAGCTCTGAAAGATGGCAACTTATTTCAGAAGAAAGATTCTGAGATCAAATAATTTATAGGAGAGTAAGCTAAGTAAATTGAATAAGGTTGTTTCTTGTTGTTATTGTTTGTTTTTTTTGCGATAGGACTTAGAGCCTTTCATTGCTAACATGCATTGTGAATCAGAGGACCTCAGCTTATTTCAATGAGATGTTGTTTGTTGTTATTAATGGACAAAGAGTTCTGAGTAATGCTGACTTATTTCTTTTTAAGAAAAGAAAACAAGACCCAGAGTGACGGAAGACTTCTTAAAGTTAACAAAACTTGTTATGTACCAAAAGCTATAGAATGATTAAATTGAATGATGGACCACCATGGTGGAATAGCACTGCATGGAAAATAGGGGAACAAAAGCATGGTGGCCATTCGTGGGATAATTAATGGTTACAGTATTGAGTTTTTTAGTTGCATTCGACCAGGAGGCACAGGGATAGCTGAAAGAAGCGCTACGCTGACCAGTCTGGTTCAGTATGCATGACCTCTTGGGCCATGCAGAGCTCTTTGATAAGCTACAGCTCCCTGTCACCAGAGAAACTCATGTACTGTCTACCCATTGACAATTATGTGACTATTTTGGCCTCAAGAACAGGACTGGTTGGGTTTCCAGGGTGAATACACAGACCAACAATTAAAAGAGAACTTGACTCTCTAATTATGAACATTTATATTGGCTTATTAGTGTTCAAGGAACTAGATAACACAGTAATACTAGCAATACTTGACACAATGTGTATTAGTCACACTTTGTTTTTAAATTCATGCTGGAATGTCTTTCCAAGCCGTCTGGAAAAATACTATTAGAGAGGGACTTCACTTTTCATTAATAATATTAAGAGGGAAAGTTTATAATAGGATTTGTGACCCACAGATCCCAACGTGTTACATAAATAATACAGGAAACTGCAAAATGATCTTATGTAAAGTCATTCCACAAGATGCATGTTTAATTAGCACCTACTAGTAAAACAGATGCATGTGAAATTATTTAGGGTGACATGTACTATTCTAAACAATACGATGTCAGCCGTGGATGCCAAGGGCAGGCAACATAACCTGTTTTTAATTGAGCAGTTTATCACCAAACAAAATAGGAGACAGCTTGTGTTTTATATATTTCTGTAGTACAGCATTATCCAACAATAAATGCAAAAGTCAATTACAAAAAAGCAAATCTTAAGCAGGAAAAAAATTGAAGGCACAGACATTTTTGGACTTAGCCATTCAAAGACTTTATGTGAAAACAGAGGTAAGTACCATGCTGTTTATTTTAAAAGCAAAACTTTTGTGCTCTCTTTTTACTTGACCATGTTATTTCCAATATATTTTAAGAACTCCCTTTGAAGAAAATCCCAGAGCATTCTTACAGATAAGACTTTCAAAATCAGAATTTATTTTGACTTTGTACAAACTCAAAAAGGAGGCTTTCTTTTAGTTGAAATAGGTTATTTTGCACTACACACACAGAATAAAAGAAATAACTGGCAAATCAGAAGGTGAGAAACAGCAAACGTCAACTTTATAGCAGGACTGTCCATGGAAGGTTTTAGTGCCCAGGGCGACCCTGGGGACTTCTGTGGGAGGGGTTGGCTCATCACTCTTTGACAACAGTGCTGACGTTTGTGAATAGAACGACTGTTAAAGACAGTCTTGAAGGAGGAAACACCACATCAAATATTGCTACTTGACATATAAATAGGGGAAGGTCGAAGGGCAGTTCTTCCCACTTGCCTTGAAACTATCCTTGGTACTAGCTACCGTTTATTGTGCTTATCTGACTTGCCTTTGCCTTTAGATTTAGCATGCACTGCCTTTCTCTTCCAGCAACTACTTCCTCTTCTCTTGTCATATCTCCCTGCCCTTTTAACCTACACCTGCCTTTTTTTTAAAAAGGAACATTACAGGCAAGAATGTAGGCCAGCAGTGAGAGGAAGAGAGGAGGAAGGACTTTGTTTTCTTTAGTTGTATGTCTTAGTCCCTGGGACAAGAAACAAGTCCTTGGGATGTATGTGGATGGTACCAGCTGACAAAGCTGCTATTCCACCTGGGCACGGACCTCTACCCTTTCACTCTGAGAAGCTGCGTTCCAGGGTCTCAGTCCTTCAAAAGCATTATGGGATATTGAAATGAGAACCTGAGTCTTCCTCTGACCTGTAGTAACTATGAATTCAGAAGTCAATAAGGAAATGTGTTCACTCTTTCTCCAGGCAGAATTCCAGAAATATTTTGGGTACTTATTTTAGGCAAGGCACTGAACTGGGTGCTATCAGGTGAAACTGGCCTGTCATCAGGAGGTTACAATCCAGTAAACATAATGAGAATTTTTAAGAGAATGATGAGGAAGGAGTTCAGGTAAGAGCTTATAGAAGTTAATCAGATGAATAGAATCCTGGTCTAATAGGAAAAGTCTATGTTACCACTATTTGCCAGTTGATGTCATGTCCCCTTAGTCAAGTTTTTGGTTAAATATTCTAAGGTAGTTGTCACTGCCATATCCAGAACGGATTGGTTTGTGTTTGCATCCCATGCAATCAAAATGGTTTATTCATGCTGCTTCATAGCATAAAGAATGTAAAGTGCCAGATATATCTGCAACAACATGAATGTATTTTACTTGCAAAGACTCACTATTTAAAGGAATCTTCAATAGTGGTGAATTATTTGGTTAACTGAAAAACACTTTTGTAAAGTAAATATTAGCCTAATTTCTCTGGCTTAAAAGTCTGGATTTGTGTATATTTGGTTCTCCAAAAGATATACGTATGCATATTTCTTGGGTGAAATATTCTAACATTGACTTTAAGACTCAGTATCCGAATTCCATATATACTTTATATACAACCTCATTTTTCTTTAGATTCACCTTTCTCACTTTTTTCACTTCTTTTCTTTTCCTCTTATTTCCCATGTCTCTATGTAAACTACCTTCAATCCCTTCTGTAACTAGTAGCTGTAACTGTAACTAGATAACGTTTTAACAAATGAAATAAAATAAAACAGAGAGATCTTCTTTTTCTATGACATAACATATCCTTATGTTGCTATGCCAGACCTAGCTCAGAGGCTGGAGAACTCTGGTTGATTCCATGATGCCATTAAAAATATCGACCAACCTGTAAAGCCCATAATTCATTAGCAGTCACTTTCTGTTAAAGGTCATTGACTTTTGGGTCCTAAAGCACAGAGCTCACATTTTTGCTCTTAAAGACATGATTTGCATGTTATGTCAGAAGGGTATTTTGATATAATTTTTGAATATGAATAAGAAAAGAAAAACAGGCTGCCAGCTCTTTAGCCCCCTAAACATCAGAGGCCAAGAAACAACATTTTCAAACCTTTTCTGTATCAACAGAATAAAATATTTTGAAGACACGCTAGTCACATATGGTTATCCCAGAATATCCCAATCCATGAATATGAGTGTTATTGTTTTTTGTTCTGCAAGAAAGCTTCACACGCTCTTTCACAGATATGCCAAGTATAGCTTGATTCATAATAGATTCATAATAGATGCTGAAAGACGAATACACGATCTGACTGCAAAGTAGTTACCCATGTTTGATTTGCTGTTGACAAAGCTAGACGCATTTTCTTTGCCTTAGAGTGGGAATCAGGAAATTTAACCATTGGTCTGAAAACCAAATGAGATTAGTATGAAACTGAAGGGGACTGTGTCATTTCACTATTCTTTATCTCAGTGAATCCTTCAAAAAGTCCTATTTAAAAAAATGACATCCCCCCACTACAGTGTGAATAACAAAGGAGAAATCATCTGCAAAATCCTTTGTATATGTGGAAGGAAAGTACAACAAAATAGATGTAGCTATTTTAAAGCTAATATTATATGTTTCTCTTTTGTAATACACAAAATCCAAGAACTAGAGTAAGTTCTGGTTCTTACCCTCCAGTTAACTACTGTGTGATGTTGGACTTTAATGTGCTCATATGACATATTTGGTCCACCAGCATTTAGTAGTGTATTTATAAAAGGTACCATTCTGGATAGAGGCTAATAAGATAGAGCCCCAGTTCTCTTGGAACTTATAGTCACTAAACTTTAAGAGAGAGAAAATATATAAAAAACAGAAAGAACATAGAATGGTAAAACTGAGGAGTATGTGAGTTTCAAAGTTTAAAAAAAAGCCATCTTGTAAGATCTTTCTGAGCACTATGATGTAAAAACCTTATCCTAATGAGGAAGATAATTTTAGTCTTCTGAATAGGATATGCTTTAAGAAATAATTGATTAATGAATAGATTGATCATAGTAAGAATGGGTATGACCCTGAACTAAATCCATGTGAGGGGCTAATAGCAAGTAACACTGTGTCTCCAAGTGGGAGCAGGAAGTGGAGCTGGAAATTGAGAATCACCATCAAGGCAAGCAGTTGGGAACACATGATGCAAAAGACATGGTAAAGATTCCCTAAATGACCAACATGATGTGAAAACTCAAGAGTAGGAGATCTAACAAGCAGGGCAGAGCAGACATGTAGCTGACATGAAAGAAAGTCAACGAAAGAAAATAGACTTGCAGCCTCTGAGAGGGGGCTCAGGGACATGGGTATAACTCCTGGGAAAGGAAGAACAGCCCTGAGTAAGGCTGAGTTCTAGACAGTTCAGCATGATAGGGACAGTGATAGGGATCAGGAGAGAAGCCTTCTTAGAAAAAGAGAAACAAATACAAGATGTGAGCAGAAGCAAAGGTGTTGTGATGCTCAACAGGAGGCCATTACTAGAATACTTGTCTTCCCACCCAAGTGATGATTGTTCTCGAGAAGTGAAGGCAGGGCAGAGTCTTGACTGAGAGGTGAAGGCAGTGATGGGTAACAGGGTATGGGGCAAGACAGAATGAGGTCAAAAACTCCTTTTATAAAATGGGCTTCCTTCAATATAATGAAGTCTCTCTTCATGGATGGATGGCCATTTCTCCTAAATGTGGTATATTAGTAAGAGTTCTTCAGAGAAACAGCAGCCAAGCTGACACATAAAATTAACTCTCACACGTGGTTAGAGGAAGTCCGAATTAGGTGTGTTTTATCTCTGAAGTTCCTTTTAACTCTGACATGCTCCGTTTCCATGTGCTGGATCCCTGCTCCATAGAATGTATCATGCTGAGGGCCACTGTTTGGACCAAGCAAATATTCTTCCTGTGTATCTGTAGGGGATTTTGAGATGGTCTCTTGAATAATTCATTCATATCATCTCTCTGCCATAGTTTGGCCTATTAGTCTTCACCTCCAGGGGTGACTCCTGATTGTTTTAATCAGGGTAATCCC
Organism: Solenodon paradoxus; assembly: GCA_004363575.1. Lineage (NCBI taxonomy): Eukaryota > Metazoa > Chordata > Mammalia > Eulipotyphla > Solenodontidae > Solenodon > Solenodon paradoxus. The sequence continues at coordinate 351,962 of RJWH01000378.1, forward strand.
TTGTTACTTGCCAATGAATGGCTCTTAACCCAGATTTAAGCCAATCAATGCATAAGCCTTCAGCTGAACAGGGGTGTTGTTCTGGTTTCATTATTCACTTCAACCAGTATGATATAAAATAAATTTTTTTGGATCTTCAGGTAGGTTTGCTTGAGCCAAATTGAGATGCATAGGAGAAGATGCTCTTTCCTTCCTCTGACCTTGTAAAAGACTGATGTGAGGGCTGGTCCATTGTAGCCATTTCACCATCACTTTGAGAGTAAAGAATTGGGATGAGGATGAAGCCATGGGATCATGAGGAGACAGACTTAAGTGCTGTAACAAGTCACATGTCATATCTGACCTACTTCTAGACCTCCAATTATGTAAGCCAACAAAATTCTTTAAGTCAGGTGACTTGGATTTTTCTCTCACCTGCAGCCGAAATTGAAATTCTTATCTAATTCAGTGTTTTGCCCTTAAGGATCATTTATCATTAGGAAGTTATAAATCAAATCTAATCCTAGATGTTTCTAAAAGGAAAACCATGTTATTAATAGTCAATTTAATAGTATTGTTTCAGGCTAGGAGACAGAGAGCAATGGACCAGACTTGTCTGCCCAGGCTCTTCCACTCACTGCTTCCATATTCATGGACAACCTGGCTTCTCCAGTTGCCTTCTGTGTCCTGATGGCTTTTATCCTTTGTAGATTTTTTTCCAGCTCTACTATTTCTTTCTTCATCAATACTGGTGAAAGAATTTACGTCCCAGACATGGTACTGGGCACTAAGAATAGATCACTGACATATGAGTCCGCTGCTTTGAGGTCCTCTGGAGCACGGAATCTGTGGTGGGTCTGCTGTCTCCAGGGAAATAAATCTAATCGATGGTTAAGAGAATGGGGACTGAGCTAGAGAGAGGTCTTGATGCTTCTACATGAAGTCAGACTAAAACCATCAGCACATTTTGGTCTGAACAAGTATACCTAGGGAGAGATATGCTATATACAGAGAAAGTAAACGACCAATTGCTCATCGTTTTTCTCCCTAAATGCAATTTTTGAATCTTAAAATTGGAAATCTTAAGCTAAAAGAATAGAAAAGAGATCTAACTTTATGCCTTCAGATCTGAGAATCTAAGAGCTAGGGTACTTTGAGGGGATTTGTAATTTACTCCAGATTAAAATCTAGATATTTGTTTAAGGGTTTCCTGGGGAGAAATTCTTAACTGTTTTGCTTAGTACCTTTTTGGCAGAAAAACTGGAAAATAATAAATAGACTGTGGTGACGATTCTCTCCCCTGCTTATCTCTAAAGGGTGCTGAGTGGTGGGAGGTCTCTGAGCAACAGTGTCTTTATTCATATTGGGGTTCCCAGGGTCTGTGGGGCCCCTCATCTCTGCCCACAGCATTAGTCAATATGAAAGACACTCCATAGCTTTTCCTCTTAGTGATGGTTCATACTAGGGGGGCTAACCCAGATCAGATAAATATATCTACATAGCTTCCAGGGAGAAGTTCCTTATGCTTTTTTCTTTTGAGTTCTTTATAGTTATTGGGATGATTATCTAATAATCATCCCAAATATTCCTGTGGATAACACAAAATGTGGTAAAAGAACATGAAATGAAATAAAAGAGACTGGGGTTTGAATTCCAGGTCCATTGCATCTGCATTGTGTGAACTTGGGCAAGTAAATTATTTCACCTCTTTGAGCTTCAGTTTTTACACAAATTGAGAGTAATACTTTGGACTGCTATGAGTACTAACTCGATATTATGCAAAATATCCAGAAGACCACAATAAAATATTATCTAGCCCTCATGAGAGTGTTCTAGAAACAGCAAGTGTTGGCGAGGGTATGGAGAAAAGGGAACCACTGGACACTGTCCATGAAAATGCAAATCGGTGTAGCCCACTTTGGAAAACACTATGAAACACTATTTACAATAGCCAAGAAATAAAAATGACCTAGGTGCCCATCAACAGATGACTGGATAAATAAGATGTAGTCTATATTTCATTGGAGTTTTGACTTGCCTTTCCTAATAAGAAGTGATGATGAGCATCTTTTCATGTGCCTCTTTGCCATCTGAATGTCTTCTTTGGAGAAGTATCTATTCAGATATTCTACCCAATTTTGACTGTTTTTTTTCCTTTTTGTTGTTGAGTTGTATCAGTTCTTTTTATTTCTTGGATTTTAACTCCTTGCCAGATATATGATGTGCAAATATCTTCTCCCATTCAGTTGGCTGTTATTCTGTTTTAATGATAGTTCCTTTTGCTATGCAGAAACTTTTAAATTTGATGTAGTTCCATTTGTTTATTTTTGGTTTTGTTTCTCTTACCACTGGAATCAAATCCCTAATGATATCTCCAAAGCTGATGTCATGGAATTTATTGTCTATATTTTTCTCTATGTCTTTCATGGCTTCCAGTGTTATATCCGAGTCCACTTTGAATCTAATTCTCTATGTCTTTCATGGCTTACAGTGTTACATCCGAGTCCACTTTGAATCTAATCCACTTTTAATTAATTTTTGTGTCTGATGTTAGAGAGCAATCTATATTGATTCTTTCGCATGTGGCTATCGAGTTTTCCCAACACCATTTATTGGAAAGTCTTTCCTTTCTATAGCATATGCTCTAGGCTCATTTGCTATAAATTAATTCACCATATAGGTGAGTTTATTTTTGGCATCTTAATTCTATTCCACTTATATGTATATTTTTATTCCAATACTATTCTGTTTGGATTACTATCATTTTGTGGCATAGTTTGAAATACACTTTGTTCTTATTTCTCATCATTGCTTTGGTTATTCTGGGTCTTTTGTGATGCCATACAAATTTTTTAAAAATTATTCTATATCCTTGAGTATTCCAAGGAATACTGACAAGGATTCCATTAAGTTTGTGTATTGCTTTAAGTAGGTTGGCCATTTTAACAACGTTGATTCTTCCCAGTAACAAGTTTTGACAAGGATATGGGGAAAAAGGAACTCTGTAATACTCCTGTGGGAATTTAAGTTGATGCACTCATTTTGGAAAACAGTATGAATCACAAAATGAGCATGGGATATTTTTCCATATCTTTGTGGCTTCTTCTATCTCTTTTAACAATATCTTATAGTTTTCATTGTATTCATCTTTCACCTCCTTTTGTAAGTTTATTCCAGGATATTTAACTCTTTCTGTTATGATTGTAAATGGGATTGTTTTCTTAATTTTTTTCTTTAAGCTCATTGTATATAAAACCATAATAGATTTTTGTATATTAATTTTGTAACTACCACTTTAATATACCTTATATATATTCTTTCACTCTCCTTTGCCATTAGGGGGTAATTCAATAGAAATATTTTAAAACTACTTCTTTGAAGGATGCAATGGCCTTCCCCCCACCATAACGGTACTCTGTTTTATGCTCCAATACCCAACCCACCCCAAAATTATTGAGGAGAATTTTTGCTGACTTGCTTTAATTTTTGAAAGAAACAAAGTGAAGATGAATGTATAAGAGAAAGAAGATGGGAGGAAGATGTGAAATAATGGAAGGAAGTGTGCCTTGGAGAGCTGAGAATAAAAACTGACCTTCTCACATCATTAAGGTGAATAAAATTACATCTCCGCTTCTCTGAGAAGAACTTCTGAGGGTGGGGCTGACATTTTCCAATCCCAGGGAATTAAATTAGCTCCTTAAGTTTAAAACTTCATAGCAACCACTGCAGTGAGTAGAAGGTGGAGGGGAGTGATGAGACTTTTATTCCCTTGATTTATCTGTTCTTTGTTTTGGTTCTTAACTGGGTCATTGTATTGGCAGGGGACCTTTAGCTTTAAATTGTGTCTTCACTGTTTCCAGTCATTTTCATTGAAGGGGAAACCTTCCTCTTTAATGAGAGCTCCCAACAACATGTTATCTGGAAGCAATCCTTGGTTAGAAATGGGTCATCCTTAGAAAGAATATGAAGGAGGAGTGGGTGGGAGGAAGGGAGAACTTCTTGAAAGGAGGTCAAATCACACTGGTAAAAATCCCAGTATTTATGGAGATGAGTTGTTTCTTAGACTCTTTCTTAGCTCCCTAACACAACTATTATTACATCTGTCCCAATCACTGTCACAGGGAGACCTAAAATACTAACATTTATTTTATCTACTTACACCAGAGACATTTATTGATCACCTATATATGTTGGCATGTATCCTGGAGATACAAAGATGAATGGGTTATTTTTTCAGAAGGCTATTTGTGTAGACTACAGCCAACACATTAATGATTACAGGATGATAAAAGGTAGTGTTAGATATAGACTCAGGTTATTATGGAAGCTCCAAATCTGGACAGTGATCAGAACTGGTGGTGATCACGGTGAATACTTGGAATGGTGGTTTCCAGGAGGAGGTAACGACTGAAAAAGATCTGGTTCCTCTTTATTTCAACCTCATCTCATCCAACTCCTTCCCTATTTACTTGGCTCTAGCCATATGGATTTCTATTTTTGTACTCCTATAATGCTATGTTCTTCATTGACTTAGAGGCTTTCTTCTACTGTTCCCTCTGCCAGCAGTGGTTTCCTCTTATCTTGGCTGGTTCCTTCTCATTCTTTGTTCACATTCCTTGGAAAGTCATTTCCTGACTATCCTAGCTAAAGTATCCTGTGTTAGTTTGGATAAGTTTGGCTATGGTAACAAATAAACTGTGATGTCTATAATGACTTAAATGCATGAAGTTTATTTGTCTGTCACTCATGGAATAATCCATGTTGGGTTTTATAGCTAACAAGTGCCTACCTTGATACAAGTATTCGAAGATCCGGTTTTTTTTTTTGGAAACTGTCATCCCCTTATGCCTCATTTTTGCCTATACTTGTTGACAGAATGGTGGGGATATACCCATGTCTTAAAATCTTCGACCCAGAAATGGCATATATCTCTTCACATTTCATTGCCAAAAATGACCATAGCTGAATGCATAAAGAGACTGAGAAATGTAGTGTTGTTATGTGCTTAGGAAAAAGAAGAAAGGGACATTTGAAGATCTGCTAGTTCATTTATGTGAATTCTACTACAAAATCCTTACCAATTAATCATATCACATCATCTTGCTAATTCTTTGTGACACTTTTCACAGACCTGTCATCATCTTAGTATTGATTTATTTTCTTGTTATGTTGACTCCCTCTATTAGGATGTAAGTTCTGTGAAGGAAGGAATCTTGAAGTCTATTAGTCCATGCTGTATTCCCATTATTATCAGAGCATTTAGTATCCAGTAAATATTAAAAATAATGTTCACTGAATTAATAAATGGATAAATGTGAAGAGTCTTAACAGGTAAGTAGGAGAGGGAAGTGGGGGAATGTGTGTATGTGTGTGTATGAGGAAAGGAATTCCAGGCAGAGAGGATAGTTTCAGCAATGACATGGAGGTGGGAATTAGTACAATATATGCAGACAGTTACCAGTGGTATATGTTAGTATATAAGTTAAGGAATGGTTGTTGATGGTGCCAGAGATATAGGGAGATGTTAACATCTGTGCCGCCCCTTCTTCAAAGGCTTTTAATATTAACTTTTGTCCTATGGTCTCCATGGTTTACAAGCCCATGTAGTTCTCCCTTTCTGTAACATACTAAAAAATCTTCCATGGTTTGATACAGCTTTATCCCTCCAACTCTATTTTCTACTATTCCTCTATCTCACTGCATTGCTCATGAGAATTTCTATCATTTTTCTCTATTGCTCAGTTTACGTTATTTCTTCACCTGGTAAATCATTCTTTTTCTCCAAGATGCTTCCCATTTTTTAGTTAAATTTTGTATGATCCACACAACCTTCCTCAGTCTCTCCAATCCACATCATTGTGCACTGGATAAACAAGATCAGAAGTGTAATACATCCTATGACCCACCCTTTACTGTGCTTCTGACAGTAACAGATACCAGAGATTGAAAAGTTGTATAAGACTTGCTTTTTCCTGAGACATGCACACAACCTGATAGGTGAAGCAGGACCAGACTTAGGGAACTGTTTCTTTTAAACTGGGATTTAAGAAGTTCATGGCCTTGTTGCCAAGAGAGTCCAGTGGCTCACATATTCACTTGTCACTACTGATGGTCTCAAACAGTCCAATCCGTTCTGAATTCTAGCCAATGACTCCATGTTTTCTTTTACAGTTTTCACAGGAAACTAAGATTGCAGTTAAGCTCGAGGAAAAGTGCATATTACCACGTGACATCTGTTGGTTTATGATCAGAAAGATAAACCCATCAGTTCACTTGGGTCTGATTGAAGCCACAGGAAGCAAATTGTTGGCCATTTATTAAGTATTAGCCACTAGCTGGGCACAGATGCTGGCCTGAGGACCATTTTTGGTTCTGCTTAATTATTAGAGGCAACCTGTGATCTGAAAGGAGGCAGGACCAGCGGTGATAATGCTTTCACTTTTCCTCTTTCCCAGTCTGGGGCTGCAGTTCTGTCACAGGTGTTCACTTTTGATGCATTGCACTTTCTGAAGGGGAAAGGAGGAATCCTGGGTGTAGAGATGACCTGGGGGAGTCCTTCAGGAGGAGGGAATGGTTGGCTTTATTGAATAAAGCCATCTTGTATCAGTTATTAAGTGTCACCATGGCCATCCGACACTTACATATTATGAGCCTTCTAAATATCCCTCTGTCTTGGAAAAACACAGCAAATTGTGGGGCAGAAAGGACACACATATAGCCAAATACAGTACCTTTATTTATCCATTTGTTAGCAAGAGTGAAACATGGGAGTATAGGGGATTGAACTCCACTTTTATTTTGTTAGGGACTTCTATCTCCTCCACCGGGTTTTTTGATAAATGGAAAATGTCTCTTATCTTTCATACTTTCAACTCTTTCTTTACCCAGCCCACTCTCCAGAGAATCAAAGGGATGGCCAAAGAGAGATGGGATAAATTACATGGCTTGAATAGTAACTAAGGTGGGTATCTAGAGCTAAACTTGTTAGTCAGATGTCTTGTCTTTTTTATTTTCTCTCTGTCTTTTGTCATCACAACTCACCAATCTTGTGTGTAACCCATCATCCCCCAACTTTATGAGCATGCCACTTACCCAAGGTTGTCTTCGCAGTCTTCAGACTAATGCCTTTATTAATCACATCTCATAGGGAAAGTTACTGCTCCCTAAACACTCCTCTATTTTCTGCCTCCTTTGAGTTCACTTGGGGCCACATGACTTGTTTTGACCAATGGAAACAGAAGTGACGATTGTTATGAGTGTCGTGTCTCTTCTCTCCCTCTCTTTCATCAGAGGGTGTGTACTCCAGATGATGTAGCTTCAAGAGGAAATTATATGAGATTTTATGTAAGCAAGAGACAAACCTTGATTGTATTCAGTCTCTGACATAAAGGGATTTATCTGTTGCTGCAGTTAGCTTTAATTACTCTAATAAACCATGTAACTAAAAGCAATATTCTCAGCTCTTATTGCATTTCAAATTTTTTTTTTAAATGTGTTTTGGAAGCACATTTAAAGGATTTAAAAATGTAAACTCAGTCAACAATGATTACTGCACAATCACAGAGGCAGCATAATTATGTCTTGTAACATATACAAAGGCATACTCAGTTGTTGCTCTCCTTTCTGAATGCCCTTTCACCATTGTTCTTGTTGAAAAGGGACTAGTTTTTATCTGACCAGGTTCTCCTATAGACTTATGGCAAAAATTTTGCAGGTTTCAATAAACATGCAGTTTTAGGTGCAGTAACTTGTTATTATGCTATACATTTTAGCTCTTTACTGCAGTCAGTTACACAAGGCTTTATGCAATGCTGTGTATCTTATTCAATTCAATATTTCTCCTATAGTCATTGCTACAATAGCATATATTTTTAGTTAAAACACAACTGAATGTTACCTAAGGGTCAAACATGGAGCAGTGCTTGTGGGGTCCTAGTATGCTAGAAACCTGCAGCATGCATCATTCTAGTCTTTCCCAAACTTCCCAATCCCTCAATTGTGCTCAGAAACCCAAATTTCCACTACTATGACTTTCCCACAAATTTTTGTTCTTGTTTCTCTCTAATTTTAATGCCCTCCTTCTTTTGTACTTTTCCATTCTTATTGTCTCTCTCCCTCCCACCTTTCTAATTTCCACTAGTATTTTAGGATCCAGCTCAAGCATCATCTCATCTACAAAAGCTTTTCAAAAACTTCTCATCAGCTCTCAGAGCATCTGTGCTTATCTCTAGTGTAGCAAGTATTCAGGTATAATTCAGTGACTTCCAGTATACTCACATATATGTGCAACCATCTCTACCATAAATATTAGAAAATTTTGTTCACTTCAAAAGATATTCCTTGGTATACCTGGTGGCTCACATGCTAAGTTGGTGAACAGGATGTGGACCATGTAAAACCCAAGGTACTGCATTTGAGATCCAGAACCTGGGGAAATAACCAAAGTAAATAGACAAGTGAAAGAACTTCTACCTCCTCTCCTTTCCTTCCTTCTTCCTTCTCTCCTCCTTCCCTCCCTCTCTCTTCATCCTCTTCTCACTTCCTTCTTTTTTAAAAAACCCAAAGTCAAAAGGAAACCCCATACCCTTTAACTATCATTTCCCCTATACTCTCAACCCTCCCCTAAGGAGCCCTAAGGAGACATTGATCTGTTTTTTACAGATTTTCCTGCTGTGGAAATTCATCTAAATGGAATATTATAATATTTTGAACAGCTTCTTTCACCAAGTATTGTGTTTCCAAGGCTCATTATTTCATTTATTTTTATCACTGGATCATATTATATGGTTATAACACATTTTGTTTATCCATTCATCTGTTAATAGACACTTGAGGTATTTCTACTTTTACACTATTATGTATCATGCTGTGGTGTATATTCACATACAAGTTTTTGTGCTGACATGCTTCAATTCTCTTGGGTATATGTCAAGAAGGAAAATATTCTCATAACTATTATTGACCATTTGAACTGCAAGATTGTTTTTCAAAGTGGCTGGATATTCAAGAGAAGAGTTCTGATTTGTCTACATCCTTCCTATTACTTGCTACTCTGACTATTGGATTCTAGTCATCTTGGTGAGTGTGAAGGGGCATCTCACTGTGATTTTGATTTGCATTTTTCATGAGATTTTGGGGCATTTTATATCATATTGGGAAAGGTGTCTATTCAGATATTTTGGTCATTTTTAAAATTGAGATTTTTATCTTTCTATTGAGTTGTAGAAAACCTTTAATGTATCTAGATATAAGTCCCTCATTGGATATATATCATCTGAAAAGATTTTATCCCACTCGGTAGTTTGTCTTTTTGCTTCCTTGATTGTATCCTCTGAAGTACAAAAGGTTTGAAATCTAAGAAGTACAACTTACTTTTTCATTTTTTGCTCGTGCTTTTGGTGCCATAGCAGAAATCTAATCCAGGCTAATAAAGATTTATCACTGTTTTCTTCTAAGAGTTTCATAATTTTAACCTTCCCGTTTAGGTTTTCGATCTTTTGATTTAATAATGTATATGGCATGTGGCAGGGTCTGATGTCATTCTTTTATATGTAAAAATCCATTTGTCCCAGCACCATTTGTTTAAAAAATATTATTCCCTCTTTGTAATGCCTTGGCACTCTTGTTGGAACTCAGTTGACCATAAGCATGAGCGTTTAACTCTGTATTCTCAATTCTATTGCACCATTCTATATGTCTATACTTATGCCAGTACCACACTGTCTTCATTACTGTGTCTTGGTGTAAGCTTTTCATTCAGGAAGTATGAGTCCTCTAGCTGTTCTTTTTCAAGATTATTTTGGGTCATGTGTAATTCTAGACCAATTTTGAATCATCTTGTCAATTTTTATGTAGGGGACAACACAGCATAAATAAGTTTATTTCTCAATCCAAATTCTTGAAAGTTGATTGTTTTATTTAAAAAAATAATCTCCCAAATTTTGAAGAAATAGTAATAAATGGAAGTTGAGTGATAAATTTATTTTGTGTGATTCAGTAAGTGAAAGTCTCAGCTGAATAATTTCTAATCTGTGTTAATATATACTTTCCTTCATATTACATTCGCATAGACTCTATTATCTGATCCTACTGCGATCTTGTTTAGAGTACAGAGAAATTTTCATTTAAAGCAAAAGAACCAAATCAACAGTACTCTAGTGCAATGCTCTAGAAAGAGGCAAAGTCTACAATGGATTTTCACTGTGGGAGACTCCATGGCATTCATCTGCTCCGCAGTCTTAGTTCAAACTCGACAGTAAAGATAAGCCAAGAACTATGAACTGACTTCTGAGAACATCAGGCAAACAACAGTCTTTGCTCGACCATCTATTTTTTGCCCAGTTTTAACACTGAAGGGTTTAGGGAGAGAACTGCCAACATTTTCAATGTGAAGCTTATTCAATGTTTCTGTGTTGCTACAATTAAGCATCTCAGAAACATATGTGCTGCCTTTCTGTTCAAACCCAATCGTCCCTTCTGACAGGTCACAGACAAAAGCCAGGATAATGACATTCTAGCTTGCTCACAGGATCCAGACACAGCAGACTGGTGTAGATCAGAAAAGAAAACAACCACCCGAATGCTGATTTAATTTCCTTTTCCTCAAATATTGAGTTCACATTGAAATTGAGCATACTGAGTGTGAATTTTGCTAAGAATAGTACTCTTTGTGTTATATAAAATCCACAAAAGTATCTCCAGGTAATTGCAAAGTCTTAACATATCCTGGCCCATGTTCATTCATTTTTCTGTAAGTTCCGATATTAGCAGGGACACTATGCTCCTTATCCAGACAAAACGAAGATAGTTGAGGGGATTATTTAGGAAATTTAGAATTTTAGAGAAAAAGACTTCCAATGATCTAGAAAATTGAGGTAGAGAATGACATAAATTATTTTGACCAAGCACACAATGTCAGTTTGCTTTAGCATCTCAAGTCTCTCTCTTCTTTTTATGTTGTTAGCATTTAAAGTTGTTTATCTAGTTTGCACAATTCCCATTCAGGATATAGTAAGCCCAAGAGACTTTTTTGAACTCTGATTTTAAAGAAAATAAAACTTTATAGCATTGGCATACAATAATTTTCTTCCCATTGCCCAGATTTGGCCACCATCAGTAACTTTCTGAAAATGGAAGTGTGGATAACATGATGACTTATTGCATGGTCACTTTTAATTTTAGGCTACTTCTTCTGCCTGAACCCCTGTCTAGTCTGTCAAATGTACCTGTACAAACCCTGTGGAAGGTTGAATGATGGCCCCCAAAGCTGTTCACTTCCTAAACCCCAGGACCTGTGAATATGTCACCTTATGTGGCACAAGGGACTTTGAAGATGTGATTCATGTAAGGATCTGAGATGAGACCATTTTTGGATTACCCAAGTAGGCCCACTTCAACCCCAGGGTTCTGGTAAGAGTCGTTCAACATCAGAGAAGGAGATACAATGGTGACAGCAGAACTTTCAGCAAAGTGGGTTGTGAATCAAGAAATTTGAGCAACTCTTAAAAGCTGAGGAGTTCAACATCAGAGAAGGAGATACAATGGTGACAGCAGAACTTTCAGCAAAGTGGGTTGTGAATCAAGAAATTTGAGCAACTCTTAAAAGCTGAAATAATCAAGGAAATGAATTCTCTCCTAGAACTTCCAATAAGAACCTGCTAAACACTTTCAGATTTTGATCTCCACAACTGGAAGTTCATGAATTGTGTGGGCACCAAGCTTGTGATGGTTTCTAACGGCAGCAGCAGGAAACCAATACAGAGCCCCTACTCAGTTTTGCCTGATAGAATGAGCTGACTAAGAGAATAAATTCCTTACTATCTTTCCCCTGACTTTTTCAGAGAAGAGCTCTTCAACTGGGCTAGAATGGAAATCTGACTTCTGAAATTATATTCACAACTGTGTGTCAAATGCATTTTTCTAGAAAAGTTATCCATAGATTTAAGTAGGCTCACAAAGGGAACCTATGATGTTAAAATTATAAATATGACTGATTAGGCCTTCTCAACTTTTACATCTTAAACCCCAGCAGGCTGTGGGTGGAGTAAAGGAAAGCGTGTGAGAAGAACTTTCAAAATATCTTTATTCTTTAATAAGTGCTTTTTTCTCCACTTCTCGGGATGAGGCTGGTGGGCTTTGCTCTATGACATTGCTCCTCAGTGTTACTCTTGTCTTTTAACTTGCCAAACTCTGTCCCCAAGAAAGAGACTGTAGCTGCTTATGATTTCACTGGGCTGGGGACTGGGTGATTCTGCTGAATCCTCATGGCTCCACTAGGCGTGGTGGCAACGGCGATGCTGCTGGGGTGGACAGGGGTGTCATAGCATCACTATTATTCTATATGATCCTCTGTTAATGTCTTAACTGTTACGTGGACTCTCAGGGCAGCGCTGCAATGTGCAGTCATTTTCTGGGCCAGAAAGGATGTAGGCAGGTAGCAGAAGAAAAGGTTTTCTCTCTTTAGCCTTCAGATGATGGATTACTAACATAATTGCATATGCAAAGTAGGAGAGATAAGCCATAGTGCCACAGAGACAAGGTATTGTTTGAAAAGGATTCTATTTACTGTCATTATAAAACAAAAGCAGACAAGAAGCTTCTACTCTTCATTGTATAGCAGTTGTTACTTTGTCTGTGAATATAATTCTATTTTATTATGAGTCTTTGGTTTCTGCTAGGACATAAAGGCTCTGTTCACCTTACATCTGTTACACCTTTAGGGAGCAACTTACAGGGGAAATTGTTGCCTTGTTTGTGTCAGTCAGTTCCTCCTAAAATACTTAGTTATTCCATATTTGTTAAATGCCCATTGGGTATTGGCCAATGTCCAAGACACAGCGACAATCCCCACCCACACGCATACATGTGCCAAAGAGAGATGGCAACTGGTGCTGTGATGTACTTCTCCGACCACTGTGGATGGCATTCTTCTGAAACAAAGAGAGTCAACAGCAACCCAGCTGTAGATTTCTTCCAAGAAAGCTATAAAAGAAACGGAATGTGTTTGGTTTTCTTAGCAGCATGTTGTGAAAGAACCCATAACAACAACTTGACAGTGCATGCAGAAGCATTGCAGTCGCCAAAGTCGTCCACGTCAGCTCCATGTCACTGATTCTTGCCATTTTTTTGAGATACTTGGGGCAGATACTGCTATCTTTCCCAGGGATATGGGTCTCTGAGAGGTTACAGAACTTGTCCAACAAAAGTATGCCAGCAACCTCAGAGGTAGAACCTGATGCCAGAGATTCTGAATCTGATTTTAGTGATTCCTCCCCACCCAGCACACTACCCCACTTCCCATACATCAACAGTGTCACTTATCAGCGAAGGAGCTTCCAAGTAGAAATGATGAACTGTGGTACTGGCAGTCTGTTTCCTTTCATTCAATGAGAATTCATAGGGGAAAATCATTTAAATTGTCTTTTCCCTAGTAAAAAGTTTTCTCCACACAATCTTTTGAATACACCAGTAACCAGTGACAAGTTTTGGAAGGCAGAAGCCAGCTAAATAAATGCTCAGTTAAATAGAATTCACATTCTCTTTGGCTGTGATTGTCTTTGAAAATGGCAAAATTTTCTAAAATAGAGTTTTGCCGTCAGGCATTAATTTGATTTAAACATCTAGAATCACCTTTAGTCATCAAGTGTGTGTGTATGAGTGTGTGTGTAAAATCACTGAGTTCCCTAGAGCTCCACAGAACATGAATAAACATATGGACTGTTCTCTTACACCTATCCCACAAGTCTGAGTATTGAGGATTTATATAGTTAGAGACTATGTGGTGTAAATATGTATAAATTTATATTGTGTTAATTTATGGCATGCAGTACAGAAGGCTGTTTGCAAGTTGCAGTGCACTTCTTCCCACATTTCTGCTGAAATATTCATCTCTGGGTTCTTTCCCCATGTTTTCCTTTGTCTCCCCACAGATGTTTAGGCAGCTTGTTTTCAGGAGAAGCTGCCGCATCTTGGAAGTAGTTTTGCCGAATGCAATTCAGGTAAAGAATACACGATCTCTATTACAACTTGGCTGAAGGACATGCTTCCTTTCCTTTGGAAACTGTTCTTTTCTGTTATGAAGACAGTTGTTCCAGAGCAGCCATGCTCTGAGTGGCTTTTGTTCCTTGGCCAGATGTCCTTAAGGTCCAAAGATCAAGTCTAAGTAGATGAGCATCATTTCATTATTTGTAAAAGGAAACACAAATCTTATGCTTTCAGGTTCTTTGCCAAAGCATCTGAATTTACATGCGAGGGCCTCCAATCTAGTCCACCTCTAGTTACTGTGGTTATGTTAGTGGTCACAGCTGAATGAAGTTCACAGAGCGCTCACAACCACATTTTATCTGACCAGCTCTTTTACCAGTGTAAGTTGTTAAAAGTGCTTGTATTGACTTCTTTGAGTTAATCAATGTCTTCTTTCCTGGTCCTCCTCCCATGGGGAGTGTGCTAATGGGCAGTGGATGATTGAGAAGGAGGCAGTGGGCAGGAAGAGGAAGAAAAACAAACCCCACACTGAGTCAACAGTCCGCGAATGATCAAAAGCTGACTGTAGATGGAAAGAGGTTTGAATTCCCCAAAGGAGCTCTACGGCAAGGTGACTGCCCAGTTCACACATGTTCCTCCAAATTTAGGAGACATTCATATTTTTAGATTGTTTGACTGCTTTCCCTCTGCCCTGAGGGTGGCCCTGCTTATGAAATTTGAGGACAGAAATATTGAGGGAATAATGGGATTATCCACCATAGGATTACATTTCCTGATAAAAAGAATTTTTCTGGGGCTTCTTTCAAGGACTATGAGTTCACTAGTCCTCACAATGACTCTTTAAGAGCAAGCAGTGTTTTTCTAATCCTTTAACTTCTTTAAACTTTATTTCTTCATTTTTAACCTACAATGACTCATCATCTCCTCCCGACTATCTGATAAGGTTCAAACTTTTTAACAAGGAAAGAAAGGACATCTTAAGAAATTAAGTTGAGCATCTTAAGGTTACACAGATAGAAAATAATCATGACCAGAAATCAAATCCTGGTCATTTTTTTAAAGCCAAGATATGGCTGTAAGTCGGTCTACTCTACCATTCTGAGTGAGGTTTGAAAAAAAAAAATTTGTCTAAAGTATTTATTTAAATCTAAGTTCTGCCAACTCATCTGGTGTTTCTGTTACATTTTCTCAATGTACTGAATTTCTCTGGACTTTATTGTTTCACATCAGACACACCCTATTAGAATGTCCTGTTGGAAAAGAAGTCTTGTGGAACATTGAAACTAAAAACAACAGAAAGATATTTGAGTGGATTTGGTCATAGACTTGGTTAAATGTCAGGGTAGAGTTTGGACTTTAGGCAATGATAAGCCACAGGAATATTTAGAGAAGCAATGAATACCTGGTAATTGTTTATAATTTGCAAATTTCTGTATGTGCAGTCTTTCAGAGAATCCTCCTAACTATTTTTCAAGGAGAAGACAACATTATTATTCCATTGTAACTCTGCAGGAAGGTAAGGCTCAGAGAATGATGTTACTAGATTAAGTAACCAGTCAATGATAAAATTGAGTCTTGAAGCTAAATAGTAAATGGTCCTTTCAGACAGTTGATCAAGGAGTGACTTCTAGAATAATTTCAAAGGAAGAAAACAGTTAGAAGCTCTTTCAGAAATCCATGCAATGGATTCTTTAAGTTAAAAATCTGAATGCAAACATCAATTCTCATGGCCATGATGTAGATTGATGCTCTTCTCAGGGGGGTAGAGGCAAAGGAATGGTCTCTGTGTCTAAAAACAAGTTGCATTCATCCACGTGTCTTTCTCTCTGACAGTTATATGAGTAATTGACTTCATTTATCAAACAGTCTGAGCGCAGCGTAAAATCATGCTACTCATCTGAACTGAAAAAATATTCTCCGTTTTCCAGAAGAGTCTCTGAGCACCATGTGTGAGAGAACACGACAGAATAGAAACTGATTATGCAAAATGTGCAAGAAAGAACTGCAGCTCTTGGTGACATGTGGCAGCCTCTTTGGGGGGGGAGAGTTGTGGAACGCTGGGTGCTGTCTGAAGTTGACTGCTGTGTGTCACAGACTGAATAGCAGGAGAGGGTTAGGATATGAATTTGTGAACTGTTGCTCATAGCTCTCTAAGGCATTCACCTGCTGCACACAGGTACAGGAAGAGATCCTGAGAGCCTACTTGGCTGCAGTGCTCACACAGAAGGAAAAAAGAAAATGTCTTTAACTTTTGTTTGTTTTTTGATGTTTTGCTCCAGGGTCCGTATTCCTGCCTTTCCACATTTTTCTAAAGATATGAATGCTTCTGAGAGCCCCTCCTACTCAATGCAAAAGTTGTAAAAACTCTTAAGAGGATTGTATTAGTCAGGATTCATCAGAGAAATAGAACATGTACAGTTGAGCAACACGAGGGTAAGGGTCCTCTTGCTGACTGGAAATGGGGGTCAGCCCTCTCGAGCCTAGGGTTCCACATCCATGGATTCAACCAACTGACATCGATGACTGATTGAGTCTGTGACTATGGAATCTGTAGATAGAAAAATATCCATGTGCAAGTGAAAACTGTGTTGCTCAAGAGTACACAAACATTGAGAGGAAGAGAGAGGGAGGGAGGGGTGTGGGAAGGAGAGAGAGGAAAATATTCATTGTAAGTAATTGTACTGTCCTATGCAACATAGAGGTAGAATATTTTCAACAACTATCATTGAAAAGCTGGAGATCATGAGAACAGATAGTCTAAGTTTGAAGACTGACAGTCCCAAGACCCAAGGAGATCTGATGTTTTAGTCGACTCTGAAGGTGGAGAAAAACTGATGTCCCAACTCAACCAACTGCTGTCCTAGTTAGTCAGAAATTTCCTCTTACTCAGTCCATTTGATCTGATCCACGACCAACAGACTATGAGGCCCATCCTTGTTGGATGGGCCATCCTTGCTTTACGCAGTGCACTAATTCAAATGTTAGTCTTATCCAGACACCCCCACAGAAACACCAATTATTTGGGAACCTCATGACCCAGTCAAGTTGACATACAAAATCAGCCATCACAAAACCGAAGCAAGCCTAAGGTTGAGTAGAGGAGCAGCAGGAACACCAGAGGGGTAAGAACTTTTCACTATTTGAGAACTGCAGACAGAGCAAAAAGTCAAAATTGCCTTAAGAAGACGATAAGCCTCAGTCTGTCTGGCAAAGTTGACACACTTAAGGAGCCATCCAGGGTAAAGCTTCTTTCACTCTGGTTCTTTCTAACCTTGGGGTCAGATCCTTTCATTTGATATCTGACATCAAGCCTCTTCCTTGGACTTGGCTTCACTTCTAATTCATACCAGCTTCCTTCCCTCATCTGTATTCTATTGGACTTCAATGATACCAGTTACAAACTCTAGCAAGCCTCAAGTATGATTTAGATAATCAACTGCACCAATGGCACTTTCACTTTGGTTTTAATAATTGGCTGCCTGTCCCCTATGGTTTCTAATAAAAGTGGGCACATACCCATCATTATACTACACAGCCATGAAATTCATATTTTTACTTGGATTTTTTCATAAACACATTTGAAACTATGTCTAATATATCATGCCTTTCTTTTTTGGTGAATAAAAAGTAGTCAGATTTATAGATTTTTCTAATTTAATCACATATGAGTATATACAGAAGTTTGTAGCAATTATTATCACAAAAGAATATGTTATCAAGAAATATCTGAGGAAATATAGAATGAATCCAGCAAATTGATATCTAATGCCTATTCTAGCTATGGGGAAATGTACAGTGAAAATATGAAAGCAACTTCTAGAACAGGCTGATGATTTGATCTTAGGAATTTGACTCTGCATGCTAATCTTGTTGGAGATGAGTAATTGAATCTAAAAAGAGAGTGTCTCAGATTGGAGGGGTTTCTACTGACTAGATCTGGGGAAATTGGAACAAAAATTAAGTATAGTAATTAATCATAAAATATTGAAACATAGGAACTCTGATGCTACATAAGTAAATAAATAATTCAGGGGAAGAGAGGACTCTTGCTAACAGTTGATTATCAGAAATCAATTAATAATGGTTGGAATAATCACCATTTGAAAGCATCATAATGAAGACTGAATCTGTCAAAAATATAAATGAATAATCAATCTGTGAAAATTTGAAGAGAAGGATATTTTCATGGTCTTAAAGTATATGTTTGTGTTGGGGTTGGGGAAGGGAAGGACAGGAAGAATGAGGGTGGGGGCTTTTGGAATACAGGAACTCCTTGAAATTTTAACTAGCTACAATTGAAAGGATGCTGGTCACACTGAGCCTCAAACGAAAATTAGTTTGACCCCCAAACTTTCTCACAATTTAAAAAATATGGTAGATATTAGAAACAACATCCAGATAATTGGAAGGGATGGTGATTCATAAATTCTGTGCCAAGCTACATCATTGTTCTGAGAAGGGAGGAGATGATATTTTAAACTCTGCAATTATTTTTTGAATCTACAGCTCATACATTATCTTTTACAAATATTCAAAACTGAGTGAATAACCAAAATAAAGTATTCAAGAACAGAGTAATCTTAACATAAAAGTTCCAGTAAAGTCTTCAAATAACTTAAACACAATTTTTCTAAATAATATTAAGAAGGATGAGTGAAGAAACAGAATACAAATGTCCTTTACATATCCACAGACGTAAGCACTACATAAAATAAATGAAAATGGCAATGAAAAACTATGACATTGTATCTAAAATTCTGTTTTAACTAACAAAAATTGTGGTTGGAAGGGTTAATGTGTTGAGAAAGTGAGTTAATTTTATTTTTTACGCATGAGACACAGGAAACAGATCACTCGCTTGTAATGTAATTCTGTTTCATGAAGAAACTATTATAGCCCTTCTACAAGGGATGGTGGAATCAAGAGACGGTGAGAGACCTTGGGGTGGTAACATCACGTAGTTGTCACCAACTCCTAGGCCTGAAGAAGTAAGAAGGAATGGCTACTGGAACCCAGAAAGAGTCGTAGCTGTATCAGTAGAAATAGATATCATGGAATTAGCAAATAAGAAGCTTAAATCAGCTATTATAAATTTTATATATATAGCCAAGAATATTAAAGAAAACATGAATAAATATGAGAAAAAAAGATTACCAAAGAATAAAATGGAAAACACTATACCAGAAGTGAAAATGATGCTGAATAGTACATTGGACATTGCAGAGACATTGGAAACATAGTAATAGAAATTTCTAAAATAAAACATGGAACTTTTTTAAGACCTGAAAAAAGTGAATAGAATTTAAGTGATCCGTGGAAGAATATGAAGCAGTTTGACATCTGTGTAACCTAAGTCCTAGAGAAGAGGGAAAAAAGAAAGAATAGGAGAATATTTGGAGAAATGTTGGCTAAAATGTCAAAGCTTGATGAAAAGTGTAAACTTGCAGATCCAAGGAGGCTCAATTAATCCAAGTATAAGAATCCAAACCACACCAGGGTACATATTAGCAATTGTATAAAATCAGTGATAAAGAGAAAACCATAAAAGCAGCAAGAGGAAAAAATCGTATTATTTTCAGAAGAACAAAGTAAGGATGACAGCAGATTTTCCGTCAGAAATAATACAGTCTACAAAGACCTGGAACAGCATCTACAAAGTAGAGAGAAAAATCTATTTACCTAGAATTCTCTATTCAACAAAGCATCTTTCACAAATAAAAGCTAAATAAAGACTTTTCAACAAAAATGGTGTTTTTTTGTTTGTTTTACCAGCAGAACTTCACTGTAAGCATTTTGACAGAAGTTTATGAATGGGAGGAACTTAATATTGATGGAAATTTGGATCCGTGCACAAAAATGAAGGAATCAAAAGTATGAGAAATAAAAGTATATTGATAACTATAAAAGTTTTATTATTTTAATATATCTTTAAGATATTATTTTATCAAATTATAGTTTAGAATATATTATATAGAAATCTCTATTTTATATATGTCAAGTATATGACTATCTCTGTAAAGGGCAGGACAGTTAAAATAAAGTATGATTATAAGTCTGTTAACATGTGAAGTGGTATACAAGTACGTGAAAATAGACTGTTGTAAGTTACAGATGCATATTATAAACCTTGGAATGAGCACTGAAAAATAAAATGGAGGATAGCATTAGTGGAGACAAAATATACTCTTGAATAACACTCAGTTAATCCAAAAGAAGGGAGGGAAAGAAAAATGGCAACCAAGAACATGGGACAGAAAGAAAGTAAATAGCAATGTGAGAGACAAGCGTAAGAATTACATAAAATATAAATGATTTTTTCACTATAGTTAAAAAGCAGAGATTATCAGACTGGATCACCAAGTAAGGCCCAACAATATACTAAATATAAACAAGTTATTTTAAAAACAGGTGCACAGAGTTTCAAAGTAAAAGCATGGAATAGCTAGGATATGCATATTTGAATTAAAGAAAGTTGCATTGATGGATTATATTAATATCCAATATAGTAGACTTCAGAATAAGAAATATGAGAGGTAAAGAGAAAAATTTCCTAATGACAAAGGATCATTTCATCAAGGAAAACATAAGCATCTTAAATGTGTATTCACTTTATAAAAACAAAATATGCAATGTGAAAAAAATTGATAGAATTGTAAAGGAGAATATGGAAATCCATAATTATAGCAAGGAGTCCAGTAATTATTTCTCAATAATTGATGGGACAAGCAGGCAAAACTTTGTAAGCACTGAGAAGACCCGGGCAACACTTTAGTCTAGCAGACTTTTAGAACATGCCATCCTACAACACCAGCAGGATCCACATTCTTTTGAAGTGCACATAGAATATTCATCAAGATATACAATCTTCTGGACCACCATGTAACACGTTTTAATATATTTTAAATGGGCTGGAATCAAAGTACGTTCTTTGACTACAAAATGAGTTCTCTGGAATTCCCTAAAATAGGATTTAACCTTTATACATTGACATTTTCTAATATAACCAGAGTGCGTATTTGGTTGTCATTCACAATACAAACTGAAGCGAAGAGGGAATAAATTGGCTTAAACAACTGAAAGGAACTTTGGGATTGCCCACAAGGTTGAAGAGAAATCTAAAGCACAGGGAAACAGATTTAACACTTGGAACTCAGTGCCATAGATACCAGCCTATATTCCCCAAAGCTTTTCTCTTATTTATACCAGTCTCTGCTTCCAGTTATTCTGTGGACAGTCTCAATCAACAGCATAGGGAAATAATCCCAGATTGCTATTGTTCCTTTTAGTAATCCCACTATCTGCACATCATTTCCAGGGAGGAAATGATTAACCAAACTTTGTTCACATGCCTAGTCCTATCATCAGGATGCAGCCTCTGAGAAGAGAGTGAGGAGGAAATTTTTTTCTGGAAAGTACAAAATGAATAGCTACCATTGTCTACTACAGAATTATTTGAAACAAACTATACTTTATCTTTGTGTATTCTTTCTTTTTCAGGCAGATAGTCATTGTTTTAATGATCAAGTGATCGAATGTGGAGACCACTATGTACAGACGAGAAAGAGTTTTATTTCTTGATCTCTTCTTCCTTGGATAGTCTTGATGATTTCCTCCTTGGTGTTGAACTGGTCCTCATGAAGTTTGCCTGCTTCTTTATTTTTAGACCTGTGAGCCTCAACCTGGTGTGCCAGGAGCTTCTTGAAAGTGTAGCCTGTCTTCAGTATGGGGATGTTTTCCATGAGGAGCCATATGTTTTTGAAGACACGACCCTTTGTCTGGAGGTACAAATGGTGATACCTATAGCAGTCAATCTTAGATTCACAGTGTCTTCTGAGGAGACAGTGCAATATTCTTATTCTAGTCATCCAGGCTACTTTCTCAGACATTTAAGCAGTGCCAATACACTTTCACCTATCTATGTCCACACCCTGCCTTCCAGGGGGCCAGTGTGTTTATCCCAGCTCAAGCCCAGGAATGGACAGTCACCAGCTTCTGGATAATCAAACCATCTTTGATCAGCTTGCAGAGCTGCCAACACCAGTTGTCAATTATGATATCCCTGGTTTCAATGGGATCCAACCAGATCTTGTTGCCACAGCAGAGGACACTGGAGACTGAGCATACTCATGGCTGCAACCGCATGGGCGAAAGGAAAGAATCACATTATTTTTTTTTCTTAAAAATGCATGTGTCTGGGTAAATTATCATCTTCATTTGCAAAGCTTAGATGCACAGAGGCTGAAAAATGCCAGTAGGGGAACCAAAAAGTTAAAATAAAAATCCTTTATCTTCTTCAAGTATGAGACACCACCACCAACTGGGTATCAAGAAGAGAATCTTTCCATTATCAGAGGGGTAATAAAAACAATATTAATAACCCATATATGTTCCACATAACTGCACAAAACTCAAGGGAAGAGCTTTTTTTATTCTCAATGCCTGACATATTTGGTTAAGAAATTATGTTTGTGTGTTAACCCCCTTGTTTCTAAAAAGGATCCACCTGCATGAGATTTCTTTTCCTAATTCAGTGTTTTTGGAACAGAAGATCTATTCTCTATTTACGCAACCCCCATCCTAAAGAACAAATCAAAAACACCCTGTTTTTGAAAGAACCATTGGTAAATTTTCCTTTTACTATAAAAGCTAGGCAGAATAGGGTCTGTTTTTTCATACTTATGCCAAGCTCATTCTCAAATGATATTAAAGGAATTCTTATAAAGATGTTATTTACTACTTATATTAGTTTCCATTAGCTGTCATAATAAATTACCAGAAATGTCATTTCTTAAAGATTTCAAGGTCCAAATTTTGACATTTGTCTTAAATCTCACTTCTTTCTTATTTTGATCCACTTGCCTCCCTTTTTAAGGACTCTCATACTTTACCAGGCCCACCTTAAGAATCAAGGATAATCTTCCAATTGTAAAAATTTTAATTTAATCACACTTGAAAAGTTCATATAAATTAATATTAACAAGTTCAAGGAAGAGGATATGGATCTCTTGGGGGATGCTTTCTGTCTACCATACTAGCAATACCTACATTATTGTGAACATTCTAGTCTTTTAAAGTCTCTGGCCTGGCAGAACAATTTTCAGGAAATCCATGATCTCACCTTATCTGGCTTTTCACAGAGAAATCTCTCAGAACTTTGTGTCTGGTGCAGCGGCACTGCGCTTGTCTCTGAATTTCATCTCTGCCATTCTTTGACTATTTTGAAGGCTTGAATGTAGAATGGGTCCTATTTCTGGGACTGGGTAATAAATCTATAGAAAGGCTTTGCTTTACAATTATACTTCATTATTGTCCTCAGGGAGAGATGCCTTTGCAACCAAGTAGAAATTAATTTTAGGGTCTAACTGACCACAAAGAACTAAACTTATCCAAGCTAGCTCCAACTTCAGAGAATATTTTCTGGGAAGATATAAAACGGCCCAGCCTCAGGGATAGAACTGGAATGTCCACATTTAATGGTACTCTCTGAGTCCCTCAGATTCTTTATGGATCCCCCTATCCCCACCCAGATCAACTTTCTGAGCATCTGCAACACAGGCTGAAACACAAGAGGACCAGTCCAGGCTTTATCTCACCTGGGGGTTTAAGCACTCAGCATAGACTAACAGTGGTTTTGAGTCTCAATTTCTAATTCCAGGGTGACCTTGATTGGCTTAGTTTAGGTTGGTGCCTCTTTTTTTTTATTCAACTGTAACAAGGAGTGGAAGAATAAAAGCATGTGTTCATTGCTACTCACACAGTTCTATATACTCAGACTTTGTTGGAAGGGTTAAGAATTCGCTCAGAAGGAGGAGGTGGGGGAGGGAGGAAATCATTGCTATTTGATATTGACTATAGATTTTAAACACTTTGGAGAAGAAACACTGGGTTTCCCACTCAAGTGAGGGAGAACAGCACCAACATCAGGATTTTGCAGACTGAAGTGACAAGGTGTGACACTTACCTTAACAGTAAGTGAACCAAAAGTTTTAATAGACAGTAATTCTCTATCTTCTTTAAGCATGAGTCCCCACCAGCAACTGGATGCTAAAGATTATACTACTGGGGGTCACTGCTAAATTTCACTCTATAACAGAAGAATTATTGCTTAATTTTTGTCTCAAACCATCTTTTTTTTACTTGATGTATGATTGGCATTTAACAGTTTGGGATGTACAAGATGATTATGTACTTACCTACATGCAAAATGGCCACCATGATGTTTAACTTTCATTAACATACAAAGTTACAAAATTTTTTCTTGTGATAAGAATTCTTAAGATATATTTAAAATCAACTTTTGGACATGCAATGTAGCATTATTAACTATGACCACTATACTATGCATTACATTCTCTAAGACTTATTTATCTTATAACTCAAAATTTGTGATGCTCCCCCACCACTCATACCCACTACTCTGTTCTCTGTATCATTGAGCTTTGTTTTGCCCAGATTAGATTTGTAAGTGAGATCATAAATATTTGCCTTTCTCTGACTTATCTCATTTGGCATAGTGCTCTCAAGTTCCATCCATGTTGTTGCAAATGGCAAGATTTCATTCTCTATGGGGCTGAATAATATTCCATTGTGTGTGTGTGTCTCACAAGTTCCTTATTCATTCATCCATTGATGAGTAGATGGCACTTAGGTTGTTTCTTTAGCTTGGCTATTGTAAGTAATGCTGTGATGAACATGAGTGTGCATATATCTTTCCCAGTTAGTGTTTTCATTTCCTTTGGATATATGCCCAGAAGTAGGATTACTGGATCATATGGCAGTTGTGCTTTTAACTTTTGAGGCACTTGTATGCTGTCTTCTGTAGTGACTAAATCAATAGTGCACGAAGTCCCCTTTTATCTTCACCCTCATCAGCACTTGTTGCTTGTCCTTTTGATAGCAGTCATTCTAACATGTGTGAGGTAATAGCTTATTGCAGTGTTTATTTTATTTTCTCTGATGGTAAGTGGTAATGAACATCTTTTCATCTGTCTGTTGTCTATCTGTATGTCTTCTTTGGAAGAACATCTATTCAGGTCTTCTGCCCATTTTTTAAACTGATTACATTTTTGCTATTGAGTTATATGGGTTCTGTATGTATTTTGGATAATAAGACCTTAACAGACATACTATTTGCAATATTTCTTCCCTAGATGTAGTTTACCTTTTTGTTATATTGATGGTTGTGCTCTTTCTTAATGAACAATTGTCACTGAAAGTAACCACCAGGCTAGGGTCCAAAGTTTACAGCTTCCTTGAATTTAGTTGCAGTCCTATGGCTGAGATCTTCCTAATAAAATACTATCAGGTTATGCCAACTAAAGCCACTCAGTAGACACTCTCCATGTTAATTCGCAGTTGACTCTTGGCTTCTGAGGTCTCAGTTTCTTCTGGGTGGAGGAGCCATATCACAGAAGGAGACGGGAGGAAATCTGCTCACCAACCAGAAAGCCTCACTGGGCCATTAAATGAGTAGAAATTAACTTGTGTTAAGCCATTGATACCTTATAATTCACTTATGACTACTAATACTTAAAAGTACTTCTAATTCAACAAAGGATAGCTCTGGAAAACTATTTGAATTCTCTGCATATCTGCCTAAGACTGAACAAGCATTTACTTCTGCTGAACACTTTAAGCCAGAGGAAGGGCAAATGATTGTGCATAGATTGTTCTTCCTTCCGAGGGTTGATTTTCACTTTTGCCTAGAAAACAACATATAAAAATCAGGAAACAAGTTCCTTTCATTTTCTGCCTTCATAAAAAAAAAAATAGTATTGCACTGGTCACCCTGCATTGCCAGGTTGAAGGAGGACTGTTTTGAAAACTTGTTCTGGGGATTAAAATTCTTAGTTTTATCACTGAGTCATCAGTTTGCTATATAAAAAATGATTAGAGTAAGGGGAAAATGATGTCTTTGTAGTACAAGAACTGCTGATACTCCCGTAAAGACATGAAACTTTGAAGAATACGGGGCATATATGGTTATTCGTATACTCATACATGTGGATCTGAAAACTGCAAACTTTTACCTATATTAGCAAAAGGCAGTTTGAAAACTACATGAAAGGAAAGAAGAGTTTGCCATAGAATTTGGGGGAAATTTCAGAGACTGCTAATCAGTTTCAAAGGAAAGCAACATTTAATAAGAAATAGCTTGAAAAGATATAAGGAGTAGGACCCTTTGTGACAAGGAGAAAGGAATCTAATGGCATTTCTTTCTGTGCCATTCAAAGGGCACTAGAGGTTTTAGGTAACTCCCAGTTGACAAATGAGTTCTCTTTCTAAGCTCATTGTGATTTATTCATTCTTTTATTCATTTAATAAATGATTAAACTGCCTTATATACTAGTATTATTATATACTAGTATTAACTATGGAGCAAAAATGATAAACGAAAGAAAGCTCTTACTGTGAGGAAAAGTACATGACTCTGAATATATAACAAATTATTGTGCTACAAGAGCCTGATAATGAAAATATGAGTCGGTTGTTCAAAGTGAAGAGCATGTTTTCTTCAATAAATAATGTTATTACAATATCTGGAATATAAAATCAATGAACCAAAAACCCTATTTGACCGACGATGTACTTGAAAAAGCATCACTTTAGCTGCCTCTTACTGGCTTTTATGCTACTCATTTATTTTCACAAAAGATTAAGTCAGAGAAGGTAGTCTTGTTCATGAGTAACCTGTTATCATTCTACACTGAAGAAGTAAAGTCTTTACACCTTGTTCCTTCTCCAACACTTCATATGGAGAAATCAATTGTATTAAATGAGCGATCCAAATTCTTCATTTTCAAGGTGATGCCAAGTCTTGAATGAAGGAGATGGGTCCTGTTGAATAAGGCTCCATCAGTACCCAGCAGTTTTTAGAAGTGGGCCTTAAGGTACCTCTGAGCTCAGGAGAATATGAATTCCAGTTTCCTCCCAACTGGTAGAGTAAATAAAAAAAATGGTTATGAGCAACTGTTTCAGTTGGACTTCTGGCAGGAAACAGATGGCACACTCGATTGGGAATTTGAGAAACTTTATGAAAGGAATTATTTAAAGAGATGTGGGCAGGGCCAAAGGAACCAGCAAGCAGGGTTGAGTCGCCCAAAGGCTGACAACAATGACAATGCTACATTTCAAGGTTTGAAGGGGTGTATTTGCCAGGGTTCTCCAGAGAAACAGACTCAATAGGGCATAATTGTAAGGAAGAATGTATGTGTGTACTATAAGAAATTGCCTCATGTAATTATGAAGACTGAGAAGTTTCAAGTTGCAAGTTGCAAGCGACAATCCAGAGAGCTTCAAGAGCTGATGGGTTTGAACTCCAGTTTGAATCTGAAGGCTTGAGAAGCAGAACCAATGACGTAAGTCATAGTCTGAATCTGAGTCCAAAGTCAGAAGAAAACTCAAAAACAGCCAAGTAGAGAAAAAGGAATCTTTCATATGCAATCTTTTATTTTGTTTAGGCTTCCAACACATTCAATGAGGCCTACCTATATTGGGGAGGATAATATATTTTATTCAGTCTACTGATTCAAATGTTAATCCCATGACAGGCAACCAGTCAATTGCCATATGACTGAATCAGACTTAGAGAGTCTGAATAAGTTAGGTCAATGAAATGGACTGCTATTTTGCATTTATACTCCATTGTACAGTCCACAACTCTACTACAGGTTGATTTTTTGACAGAACTTGGGCTTGCTACAACACAGATATAGTATTATTAATCATGACCACACAAGTATAATAAAGTTATGTGTTTTACTCAAATTTACCCCCAAAACTTGGGTCCACTGATGAGAGGTTCTTGAAATTGAAGAGTCCAAGTAAGAAAAATATTCACACAATGGTGATATTTTCTTTAAGAAAGTCAAAAGGCAGTATATCCCTCAGGGAAGCATCTTTTATATATTCAAAGAAAACAGTATCTTCATCTGCTAATTTCAGTTTGCTCCCGAAGCATGAAAAATCATTGTTTAGGAGCCAGGAATATTCACTGGGGAAAGGATAGTCTTTTCAATAGGTAGAGGTGGGGAAGCTGGATAGCCACAAATAGAAGAGTGAAATTAGACTCCTATCTTATACTATTCACAAAAAATTAAATTGAAATGGATAAAAAAGAAAACCACTTATGGGATTGTGGCTTATAATAAGAAATATTTTTTGGCCTTTGTCCTATTACTGGAGGAGGGCTTTTAAATCCTTTGGAATTTCCTAAGAAAGCCAAAGAAGTTGTCTTTTGCTATGTTCATGAGGAAAGGTTGGGTCTGATTGCCAGAGGAACCAACCAAATGATTTAGGGGCATGGAACTTTCAGTCCCACCTGGGACCTTCAGGACTGTAGAAAGAGTGGAGATTGAGTAATCTCTATCATGAAGCCACCATAACAATCCAAAAGGACACTGAGTTGGTGAACACATGTAGATCCTGGAAGAGTGGCACACTTCCAGAGAGCATGAAATCTCTGAACTTCTTTCTGCAAGCATGGCCCTATCCATCTATCCCACCCTGTATTATATCCTTTTTTAATAAACTGGTCATCTAGTAAATAAAATATTTCTCTGAGTTCTGTGAGCTACTCTAACAAATTAATCAAAACCAAAGAAAGAAAGCATCCTTGGAACCTCTACTTTATAGCTGGTTGGTCAGAGAACAGGTGACAACTTAGATTTGCAATTGGCATCTGAAGTTGGGTGCCCTTAATCTTTGAACTATGATCCTCTCTAGGTTGATAGCATCATTATTGAATTAAATTGTAGAGCATCCAGTTAGTGTGAAAATTTGTTTAGTTGTATGGAAATAAACACATATCAGAAAGATTAAATATAAAAATCAAAACTATAAAACTCCTAGAAGAAAGCATAAAAAAAATACTCCTTAACACTGGCCTTGGCAAAAATTTTTTGGATATGATGCCAAAAGCTTAAGCAATGAAACAAAAAATAAATAAGCAATATTACATCAAACTAAGAACTTCTGCACAGCAAAATTAAAACATCAATGAAATGAAAAGACAACTTACGGTATAGGAGAAAATATTTGCAAATCATTTATCTGATAGAGGTTAATATCCCAAAAATATAAAGAATTCTACAACTCCATAGCCAAAAGAAAAAAAAATCTAATTTAAAAAATGGGCAGAGAACTGAGAAGAGATTCCTGCTCCAGCCCCACCACTGCCAAAAAAAAAAAACAAAAAAAACCCAGATAGAAAACAGGTAAAAGAAACAGTCTCAACTTTACTAATCATCAGGGAAATGCAAATAAATACCTCATATCCATTAGAAAAGTTATTATCAAAAAATCAAGGGACAGTACTGTTGGCTAGGATGTGGAGAAAAGGGAACACTTGATGAGTGCTTGTGGGAATGTAAATTGGTTCAATCACTATAGAAAATAATATGGAGGGTCCTCAGTAAATTAAAAACACAGCTACCACATGATCCTGTAATCCCACTTTTGGGCATACAGCCAAAGGAAGTAAAAACCTATATAGAAGCTATATTTGCATTTCCATATTTATTGCAGCATTATGGAAAGAACGTAATTATCAATGAATAAAGAAAAAATATGCATGTGTATAATATATGTGCTTACAGTTGAAAATATTCCATTGTGTGTCTATGTGTGAGTATATATATATATATATATATATATGGACTATTCTTCAGCCACATACACACACACAATGGAATATTTCTCAGTCATAAAAAATGAAATCCCTGAGGGCATTATGCTAAGTGAGATAAGCCAGGCAAAGAAAGACCAATAAATATGACATCACATATATGGTATCTTAAACATTCAACCTCACTGAAACACAGAGAATGATTACCAAGGAGTAGGGGTGGGGAGATATTAGTCAAAGAAAAGAAACTTCCATTTACAAGATGAATTCTGGGAACCTAATATATAACACTGTGATTATAGTTAATATTGTATTATATACTTGAAATTTGCTAAAACAAAACATCTTAAATCTTGTCACTATGAAAAATGAATGGTACTTATGTAATGTGATAGAAGGGTTAGCTAGTTCTATGGTGGTAATTGTTTTACAATATATAAATGCATTATTAACTCAATACATTGTGCACTTGAAACTCACATAATATTGTATGCCAATTATATCTCAATAAAGCTGACAAAAGAATTTTAAAAGTCACTATTTACTTGAGTGAGTTCTCTCATAGCAATATGTCTTCCAGCTTCCTTTTCTAGAATCCGATCTTGCTTCCATAATACTGCAAAAGTGGATCCGAGTCCCTGCTGTTTGTGTCAAATAGCAATTCTTTTATGTTACTGTATTATAAATGCTGCTCAGACATTTTGAGTCAAAACTGTGAAATATCTCTCTTTGCCTTCCCATTATCATTTAATAGTTGTGAATAATTCTGTATGTGACCTTGGTTAGAAGATTCTTTTTTTAGTGATCTCTTCAAGTAGGATATGCCAGTAGTTGAACATCCTACATACTTTTTTAAAGAACTTTATTATTTGATCTCAAAATACTCTGTAACCGGATGGAATATATTTTCTCCAGAATTTAACATTATGCTCATTATAACTATCATGGGCTCTGAGACATATATTGGAATTATTTAACTAATGTCAATCAAAATTTTACCTTGAATAGTGTCAATCGAATGGAAAATTTTTTGGCTTTCTTAATATGATCACTATTAATATCTTCTAATTAGCTTGCTAATTTCTCATTAGTTACACTTTTGGTTTAGAAAAGAAAATAATACTGATGATACTTCCTTCTGAATATTAAGAATTGTTGAGAAAGAAGATTAATGCAACTTATTTTATAAATATTTGTAGATATGTTTATAGATTTTAAGCTTTTCAACTAAGAGATATTTTATATGTTTTCTTCCTCATAACCAGTTCATAGTATAGAAAATATATATATAATAAGTGCTCCACAAATGTTTGTAGAACTGAATCAATATGATTTTTGAAAGCTGTAACATGCAGTAACAGGAATAAAATATTGAACAGAAGCCTTTCAGAACATGAACTAAGGAGTAAACTTAAAGTCTATTAGGAGAAAGAGAAGATCGAAAGCCAGTGATCAGTAATCTTATAAAGCTAGATCTTTGAACAAAACCTAGGTAGCTATAAGGCAATTAAGTGGTTCTTTGAAAATTCGGAGGACTTAGTCCAACCGAGAATTCTCCACACAAATCTATTATTAATCAAGTAACAGAAGAAAACTAAAACATTTGGGACCATACAAGTTCTCAAAAATATAATCTTTACATATCCTTTCTCATGACACAGGAAATTTGTTCCACCCAAGCAAGAGAGCAAACCAGTAAAGAGGAGCACAGCAGATCCAGGCAAGAGATCAAAGGAACTACCTAGTATTGTGATAAAAAACCAGGATGAAAAAGCAGGATGAAAACTGCACCTCAAGACTAAGGGCCCAGAGCTCAGATTAAATCAGCAGGTTAGAGAGTTTCAGGAGAGATAGGATGAAGAGAAACATAGATGGATATAATTCTTTATGGTTTGCTCATGATAAGATGACTCATTTTATACCTGTATAGCAGGGCTTAGGTATACTGAATATTCTGTAGCAGTCGTGGTATGCTGAAAAAGATATAAAAATACTAATGCAATTATAAACTCTAGAAAAAAACCAAAACATTTGTACAATAAAGTAAATATACATGTATCATATTTTGTATCTTACTTTGAATACTTCTACCATAATCAAAATTACTATACTGGGAACATGAAAGATGAGAAAGTATTGTGTGTGTGTATTATAAGAGAGTAAGAGACTACATTTTCATCTCCACTGAAATAACAAAAATTAGCAGTTAAATTAAAAATTTGTAAAATAGTTAAATAAACTGATTATTTAATATTGTTGTGGTACATGTAAAAAGAAAGAAAATGTTGAAAGTGATTAACCTGTTAGGTGGGCACAACTCAGAGGTGTGGAATAATAGAACTGAGGATAAAGTAAATATTTGATAAAGAATTTCATTACGATCCCCCCAAATTGATATTCAACTCTATTTCTATAATATATACTTTCTTTGAATGGGTTATTTTTTTGGATGATTTATCTCTAGTGAGTTGTCAAAAGCACCATTACCAACCACACATATATAGTAGTACCACAGATGTATTTTTCAATAGCTGTTTAAAAGACAACCTCAAAGTACCTTAGTTTAACTTAATAAAAAATTCACAAGCAAGGTTTGCTACCATATCTTGGTGAACTTTCAAAGCATTTGACCTTATAGATCATCTGTAAAGTATAGGAAGTCTTAAATTACTTATATTTGATATTATACATAAACCATACTAAAATACCTTTCATCAAATGAAAGGCAAGATTTAGATATGGGGAATTTTAATTGCCATAGTTAAAACCAGAAAGATCACATTACCAGTTTATCTTTAGGCCTTACCTTTAATAGAATGATGAACACAGCTAGAAACACAAGTGAGTCTTGCTCTGTTTTATGAAACAGTGAAGGAACTTCCTCAGTATATAAATATATTACTACAAACCGTCATATAAATCTAAATATAAAACCAGTCTCCTACAGGTTTTGAGCTGGCATTCACCAGCTCTGAAAAGTTGAACATAACAGTTAATTTCATCTATGTCTTTGGAGGGAGAAAGCAGAGAATGTATTTCCTAAACCAAAATTACTATCAAAATTTTTTAAATGGCCACGTTTATTTAACCTCAAGCCAGTCTTAGGTATATCAGAACTGCCCAACAAAAATATTCTACCAGTCATCTATGATCCGAATCCTAGTGTATCAGATCAATTTAAATATGATACACATTAAAAAAAAAGCTAGTCATGAGACACTTGTGTGGTAATAAATAAGGATATTACTATTACTCATTGGAAATATTTTTGAGATAACCTGTCAACTCTGCCCATTCTGACACCTGAAAGCCAGCAAAGATCATTTTGCTCCAGGGATGTACTTCTTAGGGTTCTCCAAAGACTCCACCAGTGTCTCCTCTCCCCAGGTGATGTCTTTGTTCTTGGTGGTATCTGTGTATGAGAATCCAGTAACCTGACCTGTCTGTCACCCACACAGACCCTGGAGATCTGGTTCAGTCTTGTGCTTGCCTCCCTTTCCCACGGTATGGCACCGGGCACACTTCTGAACAAAAGTCTTCCTGCCCTTCTCAACCTCACCCATTTTAAAATCACTCTTTCATCATGCGGGACACAAAGATTTTCACTTAGAAGCCAGACGTCTAGCTCTTTAAGTCCGATGGACTCTTAAATTACACCCTTAATAACAGAAATATTTGAAATCACTTTCTTGGTTACATTGTTCTACTTTAAAATTATTTGTATTTTTTACTTTTCCTATTTATTTTCGAAAGTGATTGAGAAAGTCAATATTTTAAAAAATCATTTTGAAATACAAAGAAGCTAGGTAAGACATAGAAACTAAGTTAGTGCTATAACTGAGCATTACATTGTGCTCATGCCTATGCACAGTGAGTGAAAATTATTTATTTTTAACCTAAGGAAAATAAACACACAGAATTAAATTTAGTTAATTAATTGCCATTCAGCAAGGAAAAAACAAATTCTATAAGGAAAATAATGTTTTTCATAGATGACACAATTAATTACATATGTAAAATATCTGAAGTAACCTTTGATACATTATTGGAATTAATGAATATGGGCAGAAAGTTTGGAGGGTATGATATTCAACCATACTGCTTTGGGTAAGCAGCAGGCAACACAATTAAAGAAAAAGCCACTCACGTTCTCATGAAAAACGTGCTACTAAGGAATATATTCAATAAAATATCTCTGTGAAGAAAATTTAAAACATTATTGATACACTTTAAATAAGACAACTAACTTGAAATACCTACAATGTATATAAATGAGAAAGCTTTGTAAAAGATCATTTTCCCATCTAGATTTTAAGACAAACATTCTTTTCTCTTTTTCCTTCATTATCCCTTTCCATGTGAATCTTGACAAAACAATACAAATAATTAACATGAATATGATGAAGGCCAAAATAGCAAATATCTCTTGGATAAGAAAATGATGGGAGTCCCTCTATTAAATATCCAAATTTAAGAGACTGTGTTCATCAGTGTAGTATGGGTGTAAACTAATGGAAGAAAATATAGAGCCCATAAACAAACCACACATATACAGGTATGTGATTTATATCAGAAGTTATAGACTAGAGCAGTGGGAAGAAGGGCCATTTCAAAGTGTTCCTGATATACTGCTAATCCTATCAAATCAGACATTTTT
Organism: Solenodon paradoxus; assembly: GCA_004363575.1. Taxonomy (NCBI): domain Eukaryota; kingdom Metazoa; phylum Chordata; class Mammalia; order Eulipotyphla; family Solenodontidae; genus Solenodon; species Solenodon paradoxus. Next base: position 386,206 of record RJWH01000378.1, read on the forward strand.
TTGCAACTAACACAAAAATCAACACCAGAATGATAGACCTAGAGGCAAAAGACAAAGCTATAATCTTTTATTTACTTATTTATTTTTAGAGGAAAGGTGCAGGCAGGAATGAAGGCAAGTAGGCAGGCAGGCAGGAAGAGAGAGGAGGAAGCACTTCGTTTTACTTACATTTAGTTGCTCACACAGGTTGTTTCCCTCAGACCTGAGACTCGAACCCAGGGGTATGTAGCTTGGGCTCTTTGGAGGGGAGTGACCTAACTGCTGATCCACCAGGGTGCGCCAAAGCCATAATCTTTAAAGATGTTAGTGTAAAGTATATTTTGAGCATGGAATAGGAAAAAATTTTAAACGATACCACAAGTGCTAATACAGGAAAATAATGATAAACTTAACCTTATCAAAATAAAAACCTTTTGTTCATTAAAAGACACAATAAGGGTGTGCCCTTGTGACTCAGGCAGCCAAGAAACTGGGGTGCAAACTACGTAAAGATCAAAACCCTGGTTGAAGACCTGGTCTGGGGTAAAAAACCAAAAGGAAAAAACTAAATAAAGTGATTTCTGTAAGGTTTTTCTGGGCTCCGCGAGGAGAAAAGCTCAATCAGACAAAAAATGTCGAATAGCCAGGGCTTTATTGGGGTTTGCACACCCGGGCGAAACTCCCAAATCCGCAGAGGGCCGGGAAGTCGAGGGCTTGGAAGTCGCGCGCAGAACAAAGGGGGACCGGCTCTTTAAGCAGAGGAATTTCGCGGGCTTCCCATATGGTGATTGGGATTGGCCCTGTGAATTCAGGTGTGGGGGTCGCATCCCTTATTCTGACGTCATCCACCTTTTTCCCCCGGGCTTGGCCTTTCCCGGGCATGGCAGCTGCTGCTTTTGTCCCTGGGCCAGCCTAACAATTTCTTTCTCTTCTTCTTCCCTCCTTCCTTCCCTTCTTCCTTCCTTAAATAATTCATTCTCCTTTACCTTCCTTCCTTTTTTAATAAAAAAGACACCATAGAGGGAAAAGAAAAGTTACTAAAATAGAAGATGTTTGTAGTAATGGATAAGTGATTTGACTCCAGGATATATAAGAATTCTTTAAATAAAAAAGAAAAGAATTCAAAAGTCAATGGAAAAATAGTTAAGATACTTAAAAAGTATTTTACAAAAATATGAGAACATCCTCAGTCTATTAAGCAAAATAGAAATGCAAATTAAATTCACAATAGAATCCTTCTATGCTAATCCAAAAGATTAGCAAAAATTGTAAGGTCTGATAAGACCAAGTGCTAGTGAGTGAGATCACACAACAGTAATTTCTCTTTAATGGTTGCTGGAACATAAATTAGTAGTATCTAACAAACTATTTAGGTGCTACAGCTTTGAAAAGCATTTTGACAATATCAAATAAAATTGAAGATATTTTCTATAACCAGGCAATTTAACTTATGAATTTATTACCATGGGATAATCCATGAAAATTGTGTCTTAAATTATATCTACAATACTATTTTCACAGTTCCATTTTTCACATTGTTTCTACACTGAGCCCCCCACCATGTCCATCAAAAGTAGAGTAGATAAAATATAGTGTACTCATACATAAAATTCTATATATAAGTGAAAAGGAATAATATGAAGCTGCACTCTGGATTATATAAAAATCTTAAAAACGTAACATCAAATGAAAGAAAGCACAAGAATAGTGTAGTAGAATTCTATTTGAAAAGTTTAGCCACAGGAGAGTATAAATTGTATATATATACATATATATGTAGTAGAATTCTAAAGAAGATTGAAGAAGCTCTATTTTAAGAATTATGGTCATTACTGCTTCTGGGATGAGAGATACAGTATGACTAGGAAGAAGCATGAACATGTTTCTGGGATTTGGCATTGTTCTATTTCTTTTTCTTTTGTTTCATACTGGCCCCAAGTTTTGAACCTGGATCCTTGGGCTTTAACATGATCTGCACCTTAGCTGCCTGAGTCACAGAATGTGCTGATTCTACTTCTTGACCTGGGTGATGCTTTTGTTAGAGCTCATGCTCCATTAGTTATCATTGTATACAATCTTGTTTACCCTCCTTTTGTATTCATGTTGTATTTCTCAACTGAAAACAAATATAATTCTCATGAAAGGTCGTATTTCTCTTGCTAACATTTTTCTTTGTATTTAGGTGACAAATACCCTTTTTTCTGGTCCTGACATATTACCCTTTCTCCATGACCCTTTCTTCTTTCCTTTTCTTCCAGAATTTGATGCTGCATCTTTTCCTACCCTTATCACCTGGCAAATATCTCTGCTGAAATATCTGCCATCATGCATTATTATTATCTGCTTACATATTGGATTGTGTGTGGGCACACAGATGCACACAAACACATGTATATTCACCTGGACAGGTACTGTTTGATGTTATCAGCAATAATCACAAATGCTCACAAACACTTGAAATGTACTAGTCCGAATTTAGAGGTGCTGTAAATATAAAATACATGTAGGACTTTGAAGTCCTGCTATGAAAGAAGATGAATAATATCCCAACACTATTTTCGCTCTCTCGTCAGAACCCATTCTTTTAACAAAAAATGCAAGTGTTCAATACAGTATTGTTAACTAGAGGCATTATGTTGTTCAGAAGATATCCAGAGTGATTCATCTTACATAACTGAAACTTTGTACCTGCTGAGTAACTGATTTCCACATTATCAATCCCTAGGAACTAACTTTCTACTCTCTGCTTTCCTATGTTTGACTATTTGAGATACCTTGCATATGTGGAATCCTGTAGCATTTGTCCTGTCACTGGTTTATTTCATTTTGCACAATTTTCTCTAGGTTCATTCACCTGTCACATATGGCAGGATTTCTTTCTTTTTAAAAATTGAATAATATTCTCTCTATGTATTTTCTATATACACTACATTTTCTTTATCCATATAGGTATCAATATACATGTGTATTGTTTTTATATATTGGCTATTATGAATATTGATGCAATGGACATGGAAATACAGAAAGCTCTACTGATTTAGATTCTTTTGAATATATACCCAGAAGTGAGATTGCTGGATCATATGCTAGTTCTGCTTTTAATTCTTTGATGTACTTCCATGCTATTACCTATAACAGCTATACCATTTTACATTCCCACTAACAGTGTATAAACATGAGAAAAGAAGACACACACGAATGGAAAGACACTCCCAGCTCATTCATTGGAAGACTTAGTATCATTAAAATAGTCATACTACCCAAAGCAACCTGTAGATTCAATACTATCCCCAACAGAATTCCAATGGCATTTTTTACAGAAATTCATATGGAACAAGAAAATACCCAAATAGCCAAAGAAATCCTTGAAATAGAACAGCAGTAGAAGTGTCACAATCCTTTATTTTAAAATATGCTATATGGCTACAGTAATTAAAAGAGCACAATACTGACATTAACAAAGAGCAATAAAACAGACAGTCTAGAAATAAACTCACATACAGCTGGTATCTGACAAGTCTACACAATGGGTAAAGGGTCAAGCCAACCCTTCAGCAAATGGGTTGTGAAAACTAGCTCTCCACCTGCAAAAGAATAAAATTGGATCCTTATCTTATGCCAAACACAAAGTGCATTTAAAGACTTAAACATAAGACCTGAAACTGCAAAATTTCTGGAAGAAAACATAGAGGGAAAACTTTTTGACATTGGTTTTAGCAATGATTTCTTAGACATGGCATCAAAAGCATAGGTGACAAAAGCAAAAAAAAAAAAAAAAAAAAGTAGTACGAAGGCAAACTGAAAAGCTTTTTCACATAAAAAACATCAAAAAAGTGAAAAGGCAGTTTAAAAATGGATCTCATTTTTGCAAAACCTATACTTGATAAGGAGTTAATACCAATGGTATCCTTTTTTTTAAAAGGAAAGGTGAAGGAAGGAATGAAGACAAGCAGAGACAGGAAGGCAGGAAGAGAAAGGAAGAGGAATCACTTTTATTTATTATTTTGTTTAGTTTCTTCTCTTAGTTGTTGCTCCTGACTATGCTGAACCTGAGTCTTTAGGATGTAAGTGGACCGTGTCTGGTAGCTTTATCTTCTAGGCCACCAGAGTGCACCCAACACTATATTTGTATATTGATTTAACGTTAATGATAACGTTTTTGATATATTGCATTAAGTAAAACAAGTGATTAAAATCTATTTTGCCTGTTGCTTTTGTTTTTTGCTGAATGTGACTACTTCTAATATAAGATTACACGTGTGGCGTTATATTTTTATGAATTCCTTATTCCTGCGGTGCAAGGGTTACATTTCCTCCATTTTTTGAATCTATATTTAGCATTTTCCTAGCATATTAGAGATGATAAAAACTGTTTAAGGAAGCAATGAACAAGACAATTATTATTAGGGTTGCTACTGGTCAGGACTCAATCTCACTGCATAGAACAGAACAACCTCAAAATAACTGTGGTCTGGATAATTAAAAATTTATTTCTCACAGTAAAGTAGTTCAGAGACAGGCAATTGAGGGCTGTATGTTGACTCTGCAAATTCCTGAGTCTCCTCCAGCTTCTTGCACCCATCTTAGTTTTCAAAGTCATCAAATATATGTTTGCAAATGGTGCCCAAGTCAACTACAAGAATATATTTATTTACCTCCAGTACAATCTACCTTAGAGTACAAAGGCGTCTGTAGGAGGCTCATAGGGAATGTCCGGATACATTGATTTTGAAATATTTACACTTAAGAGAGAAATTCTCAAGTACTTAAAGAAATGTGTAGTTAGCATGTCTTAAAGTTTCCCCTTCAAATATCAGATGTTTCAAGCAAACTTTTGCCAAGCGCTGGAACAGAGACAGCAATGGACTCTCTGAGGAGTACCTGAAGAGCCTATGTTTGGTGTTGTTGATTAAAAAGAGAGCCATATGCTTTAGATAACAGGTATGCAGGTGGCAAAGCTGGCGTTCCGTTGTGCAAATTTAGTCTCCTGACTTGTATATTGTCCCAGATGGAGGGCCATCCTATTTGTACACAGTAGCTGATAATAGAATATCTGTGCAAAGTTAGAGTTTACTGGGAAAATGAGCTTTGAATTCAAGCGCTTGAATAAGAATTTGTTGAAAATCCTTGCCCAAAGAATGAATGAGAGTTTTGGACAGGAAAAGGGGCAAGTGGAACCATTTTGCAGCGTCCATCATAATATAACCTAAGCATTGTCTTTGCAAAGAAAGAACTTTAGAAGGGTGGACCCTAATGAGTTAGTTGCAAAATATATTCCAAGATTCTGAATAAGTCAATTTAAGTTTAATGGCTTTTTTTTTATTTGAACTTTGAAGATTGTCCCCAGTAAGTTTGGCTTTTGTTTAGTTGGTATGTGGTAATCCAATGGAAAATTTCACTCACACTATAATCTGGATGTGCAGTATACATTCAATTCTTTTTGTGTCTCTCTGTTTTTATTCCTGCCACCCACAACAATCTACCTGCTGTGTATTCCACAGCAAAGTTTCTGGTCTGGTAGGAAAGTTATCTTCTCTTCACTTGGATGAATTCTGTGAAATAAATCCTTCGAACTTGTGATAAAGGGTAAGATAAAGAATTTGGAAAATCTTTCAAGAAAATAGCTTGAATTGCTTGGTTTTGTATTTGACTGTATAATCCCTTTAAATGTCAGTAGCTGAATATTACTGCAATATTGCCCTTTAAATTCTATTTGTTATATATTCTCCTATTTCCTCCAGTATATGGGTTCCAAGGAAGAGCAGGTGAAGGTCATTTACTAAGGTAAGTGAGGAAAATTTTGAACTTTCAAAAAAACAAAACCACTTTTTAAGCTAATCTCTACTTGATTCCAGCAGTCTATCATTGGCACAATCTTGGATGTGCAGTAGATTACAAATATTTTCAGAGCAAAGATAATTTTGTTGTTTCCCATTATACACCAAACTCCTAGGATACTGTTTTAAGGACTCAGTAAGCAACCAGTAAATATTTTTTGAATGAATGAATAAACCATAAAAAATCTGGAATCTATATCCAGATGGAACAGATTAACCCAGAGATGACTCATATTCATCTAAGTCCAAGAAACTTCATCTTTCGTAATGTTGAGAGAAAGCTGATGTAGATCATTGAGGAGACGAATAGTAAACCAATGAGTCTTTAATTTAGGGCAGATGCAGAATGTTCCAGGTTAAATGTGGGCTGTACTGCATTTGAAAAATACTTTGAATGAACTACATCTGAGGAGAAAATTAGGACAATTAGGCAAAATTTCGAGGCAACCAAAGAAAGGGAATAGAACCCAACACACGCACACACAGGCACACATGCACAAAATCTGAGCAAGATCAGTAGATTATATCAGAGTCAACATCCTGTCTGTGAAGTATACTAGTTTAAAAATTTTTTACCATTACAGGGAAGTGGGAAAAATGTACAAGGACTCTCTCTATAGCATTTCTTACAACTCCATGCAAACCTATAATTATCTCAGTAAAATTCCAGTTAAAAGAAAAATTATAAGAGGGCAAGAAAGAGTGCTCATTAAAACTACAAAGGTCACCAAAAGTTGGGGACCACCTGGTTCAGATGGACTAAAGCCATTCTGACTAAACTTCTGGGAGTTTACTTAGCTAAAATGATGGAAGAGATGTTTCAAATGGATATTTTTTCCAGAGTTAAAACTGGGATCTATAAAATGCGAAGAGATAGTGGGAGATTTAAAGTCAGAAGAAATAATTTATGAAATCAAGAAAGTTCAGTGCTCCTGGTAGCTGTTTTGCACAAGGCACACCAGGTGCAGCTACTTTGGGAGTATTTTCCATTTGTTTTTGTTTCTGGCTGTTCAACTTAATACCTTTGTCTGAGATCTAGATGTCCCAATTTTTTTAAAGGATGTTTATGCTTTTAACCTTACCATTTTTTCCTTTTTCTTATTATAAATGTTTATTAAACTAAAATATATGTTCTGTTTATCCAAAGAGGGCTGTCAAGATGGGTTTCAGCTTACCTATAATTTCATTTCTTTTTTTCCTGGGCCCAGGTACTTGAACCTGTATCCATGGGTTTTACATAGCCTGCACTTTAGCTGCTGGAGTCACAGAAATGCACCTATAATTTTATTTTCGATTGATTGGGGGGCAGAATCGTGATCATATGCTTTTAATCATCTCTTGTAATATTAGCTTTTCTGTATCACAGCCCTGCATATCTAGCTTTGTGTATGATCAGATTCATTTTTAGAATGTTGTTTTGGTAGAAGACTGTTAGATATAATGAGATAAAAATTCCTTCAATTTGGTTATGTAACAAAATCAATGTTTCATTTATCTGTGCTATCTCTTAAAGCTATCAATATGTATTTTCAGCTTTTACATATTTTCAGCAATTTACAGCTATAATTAGTCTTAATTTTCACTTACCACTATACCATGAGGGTTTTCTACTTTTGTTCCATGAATGCATTAATCATTTATTCATTCAATTAACATTTTTAATTATTAATAAGCACCTTCTACTGTGATGGTGTAACTTTGAGGAAAGGTGGGGGTGGAACCTAATGCTTTACAACCTGTCTTAAAATATCCATTTTGAAAACAGAGAAAAACTGAACAGGTGAAGATTTCTTACTAGGCAATAAAATTTCCCCTTAATTAAAGATAAAGGTCAAGTTCACAACAAAGCCACCTAATATATCATCAGTGAGTAATCATGATATTCCTTTAGTTCATTTGGTGGCTCCTACATACGTCGCTGGTGATATGTCCACAGGGATGCATCTCCACTCGCCGTATTTTCTGTAGATGAAAATGTAAAGAACCATTGCCAAACCTGTCATTCAATTTTCCAACAAGTGTTCTGTAAGTTAACGTATGTTGAAAACTGTCAAAATGATTCCACACATTACAGGAAACTGTGTGCCATTAGTAGGTAGGACTGATATTTGTTGATAGTCTGGGCTGATCTCATCAGGAAGCTGGAGTAGAATGGGAAAGAAAAAGGACATTCTTCCTATCTGAGTGAAAGCAATCACATTCCCCCAGGATTCCACAAGTTGACCTTCCAATGATAACAAAAATCAATGTAGCCAGAGCATAATTCCTCTACCTCAAAGTTTGAAAAGAATGCAAGGGAGAAGTGAAGATGCAGATAAGGAAGGATTTTCTGAAGCATGAGCATGCTGTAAGTGGTTTATATTACAGGTGAAGAAAAGCTTTATCAAGTTAGGATGTTTGTCTTCTCTCTCACGCTTAAGGAAAAGAGCTGTCACTGGAAGACACTTTTTAGGCACTCTCATTGTCAGAAAAAAAAGGCAATATTTCTCTTTAAAGACTTGTCCTTAAATGGCTTTAGAGTGGCTGACGTGTGGCTGAGCAGGCATAACTTCAGGGTAGAGCCTCGCAGTAAAGGGAAGAATCTGAGTCTATCAGTCAGTCCATCTTCAGAGGGCAAGTCTTGTGAAACAGTCAAGCAGATACAGAACGTAACCTTGTTTTGTGACCACTGAGAAAGAGATTGACTGAGGGTTGGGGCTAATCTTTCCGGGGAGAGATGAGCAGAGCAATTTGCCAGAGAGTTTCTACTTATGGAAATGGTATCAGACCGGAGTCTATTGACCTTGTGAGGAGAATCTTGGTTAAACCTTTGACTCTTATCCCGCTTCCTTTCAAACAGTGTGGTAGCTTTTTGCACATGCTCAGGAAAACATGTAGAATGTGACCTTTCTTATCTGGCCTCCTTGACTCATTTTCCCTTCTTAGGAGTTGAGCTTAACATTATTTGCATGTGTTCAGAGTCCCGGACATAGAAAGGCTGCACAATTCCAGTCAGGTTCTGGTCGTGACAGAATGGTACAAGATCTTTTCTAATGAGGGGTGACCCAGCAGGTCTGTCTTCCTCTGTCTTAAAGATACCAGAGGGTGCTGACTGTACTCCAAGATGACTTTTTTGTTGCTCTTAATGATGAGAGAAGAGAGTAGAGAAATTAGTATCCAAAACTTTTAAAGTTTAGGTCTTGGGATCAGAGATACAATGCACTCAGCTTTGTTGAGCTGCTCTATAGTGTCTACATTGAGGACCACAGAGGTGCTTCTAAAATAGAATCTGTGTAATGCTACATAGATGAGTGTGGTCTGGATATAAGCTCTCATACACTTCTTTCTCAATCTCTGACATTCGGCATACCGGGAAGTATAGATTATGCCAGAAATATATATATATATATATATATATATATATGTATGTGTATATATATATATGTATGTATGTGTGTATATATATATATATAGTGTCAATGTACACTTTCTTCAGATAAGGATTGCTGGTCCTAAATTACAAAAGCCACATTTCCTAAGAACTCATCAGAACAACTGCTTCAGCTGGGCTCCTTTTCGCCTTTATGCGATATTTTTGGCCTGTAGTTTCTCTTGCCAGGAGCTGTGATATTTGATGTGGAGGTATCAACCCGCCCCAGGGGATGATCTCTGTAATCAGGGGGTTCTCGTAGATCTGTTATAAGTGATACAACTCTTCAGAACTGCAGCAACAGCTAAACAAATCTAAAATTCATTAAAACTGCTAAGGACTATTGGTAAGTGGGTTTTACCATTAATGTGAACAAGTTCTGTTTGATTTAAAACGAAAATTGAATAATTAATTCTGTAAAGGACAAGTTTAAGCCATAAACTGAAATCTTTGAGGTTTCTAGTAGAGATTTCCAAGGGGCTCAATGATTCAACGGATGGATTTGATTAAAAGCTAGAACCTATGAATTAGTTCATTTTTTGGTTGCTTTCTCTATGTACCACATATAAGCACCATCATATGATGTCTCTATTTCTTCTTCTGAATTATCTCACTGAACATGATTTTCTCGAGGTCTATCATGCTGCTGTAAATAGCAGGATTTCATTCATTTTGGATAGCTGAGCAAATGGAGTAAATCAAACTAAAATAGACTCAGTCTATAAGATCAAATTGGTGGTTACAAAAGAGGAAGGAGGAGGGGGTGAGGCAAATTAGATGGAAGGGGTCAATTATATGGTGAAGGGAGCACTGAATTGGTAATAAGCTTAATGTATTATATACGGATGTTGATTTATAATGATGCTCACCTTAAACCTATATAATGTTTGTGTACAATGTTCCTTCAATAAAATTAATTAAAAAATAATTTAGAATACAATATACCTGCAAGGCAAAGGTAAGTCAGAGCCTGGAATGAGATCAGGGCAGGGGTCCTGATTCAGATAATCTCCTTATCAGAACAGCTGCATTCAACATTTAGACCAGGGACAGGCAATTTTTTTTTTCTATCTTGCTGAGATCTTCATTCCCATACCCTCTACTTCTTAGGACTGTGAAGCAGGTTTTTTGGGTTTTTTTCGACTTGCTTTATAGGCTCAAGTTTATGAAGGGAGAGTTTATTGATCTTTCTTTCAGCAAGACATCTTTCATTTTAACTAAGCAACATGCCTAAAATCTGTTATGTAGCAAGTAATAAATTTGTACTTTGCATCTTTACAACATGCTAAACATGCAGTTAAGGGTGATGATAACTTCTCAAATTCTACTAAAGCTGCATAAGTCAAAACATAAGACAAAGTCAGACATTTAAAAAATATCCTCAGAAAATCTGTGCTTAGGACCCCCAAATCTTCATGATGCTAAAATTATTTTTCATGTTCTTTCTTACTATAAGAGTAGTATGTAATCATTGTGAATTATTTAGAACCTTAGAAAATGATAAAAAGAAAGTAGAACTCAGTTTGAATCTACTTACAAAGGCACAAAAATACTTAGGAATAAGTTTAACAAAAGAAGTTTAAGAATTATGAACTGAAAGCTAAAAAATATTGTTCAAAGTAAATGAAATAATAAAGACCACCCCCAATTTATGGATCAGAAGAGTTGATATTATTAAGGTGGTAATAGTCCCTAAATTGTTCTACAAATAAAATGCAATCTGCATCAGAATTCTTGTTGCCTTTTGTTGAGCAGAAACTGATTACTAATTGTAAAATTCATGTGGAAATTCAAGGAACCCAGAACAGTCAAACACTGAGAAGAAAAAAAAAATAAGGGGCTTGTATTTCCTCATACAATAATAAAGACAGTGAAGTACTAGCACTCGTCTGGTCATATAGATCAATGAAATAGAATTGAGAGTACAAAATTAGACTCTACATTTATAAGCAAGTAATTTTTGACAAGGTTTTCAAGATCACTTAGTAGGGAAAGAACAATCTTTTCAACAAATGATACTAGGGAAATGAAAAAACGGATATCCATAAAAAAGAGTGAAATTAGACCTTTTCAAATAATATACAAAAACTAACTAAAAATGGATCATTGATCTAGACATAAAAGCTACAGCTATAAACTCCTTGAAGAAAACAAGCCTACATTTCTGTGACCTTAACTTAGGCAAAGGATTTTTAGATATGATACTCAAACTGTAACAACAAAAGAAAGTATAGTTGGGCTAAATAAAAATGTAAAAATGCTATGCTTCAAAGGGCACTGTCAAAGAAGTGAAAAAAACTTATGGAATAGGAGAAAATATTTTAAACCACATATCTGATAAGGAACTTAAATATATAAATAGTTCCTATAACTCAATAACAAGAAGACAACCCAAATGAAAAATAGGCAGAAGATTTGACTAGACATTTATTTCAAGAAGATGTGCAAATGACAAGAAATCACATGTAAGATGCTGAATTATTTAGTTATCTGGGAAATATAAATTAAAACCCCAGTAAAATACCATTTTATATCAATAGGGTGACTAAAGTCAAAATGACACTAATGGATATTGTCAAGGATATGGAGAAATTGGAATCCTAGGACACTACTGATTGAATTATAAAATGGTGTGGCCATCTTGGAAAACAGGTGGGCAGTTCCTTCAGTGGTCAAAGTTAGGACTATTACATAATTCAGCAATTCTACTCTTATATTCATATAAATCTTGTACACAAATGTTCATAACAAATTCATTCCTAATAGTCAAAAACTAGAAATAGCAAAATTGTCTATCAACTAATGAATGGATAAATTTAAATGTGGTATGTCCAGACACTGAAATGCTAGTCTACAATAAAAATGATGGAAATAGTAAAACATGCTACAATAGGTGGACCTTGAAACATGCTATTTGAAAGCAGTCAATGACAAAAGACCACATATTATCTGATTCTATTTATATGTAATTTCCAGAGCAGGCAATTCCTTAGACACAGAAAGTAGGTTAATGATTGCCAGGGGCTGGGAGTAGGGAAAAATGGGGGAGTGACTTCTTTATGGAGTGATGGAAATGTTCTAACAGACCTTAGTATACATCTCTATGAATATACCACAAAACATTGAATTTCATATTTTAAAAGGGTGAATTTTCTCATATGTGAATTTCAGGAAAGTTATTAATAAAAATGAATTAATCATCACTTATAAATAAAGTGCCACTCTAAAAACAATGTAACTCATCTGAGACCATATTATACATGAATAGAACTAACTGCTATTAACATATTGGAGTATATATGTACCTTTTCATACACACCACAAACACATACCTATTCTCACAAAATTTTGATCAAACTGCATTTTATGCTTGCTTTTTTTTTTTTTCAGGTAAGAGCATAGTCTTTTCCCTGAGACACCAAATACTCTCCTGGAGCAGGGTTTCTCAAAAGAAAAAAAAAAGAGAGATACAAGTACCATGAAGGATACTTGGGATGATTTTATTGATACTTAGTTGTACCCTTTTAATTTTAATAGCCACTATTCATGATCATGTGTACCGAAAAAATACTTGGCATATCAAATTCATGATATCATAGATATCAATGCTTAGGATGAGGATAAAGTAGAAATACATGTTTTAAAAAGGAGCTAATTAAAATTATATATATGTATACATATGCATATGTATATATATACACACACACACATATATATATATATACAATAACTATGACTCAGTTGTGTCCTCCTTTCCATGGCTGGCCGGGCTGGGTCACTGATGTAGCTTTCATAGACTCCTTCAGTAAAGGTTTGCTTGTGTAAGTTCGGAATGCAAATATACCTGAGGGAACACTGGGGTGTGTTTGAAAGTTTCACATTCCCCAGGAAAATAAGACGAAAGATGGCAAACAGCCATGATGGGTTAAACTCTTTCCTCTTCTCTTGGTTCTCCTAATCCTCATGCCCTGCTTTCTCTAGGATTTTTAACCTGATGACTCCTGAAAAAGTAATGATCAGGAGATCTAGGGGTTCTTCCCACAAGAGCCTTCTCTGTTGTTTGCAGTCACTTCCTTCCTCTTCCCCAGGCTCTTGCAAGCAAAGGGTTCAGAATAGCGAGGCCACTCAGTGAAACCAGCTCTGATCTGTGTTTGAAAGGCAACACCATGTATTTAGAAATAACCTGCTTTCAGGAAATTCAGAACAATCTTCTTTAAAGTTCTGCTGTAGCTAGCCAGTTTCTCTTTTAGGGTCACTTGTTCGTATTAATAGAAATCCATCTGCATAAAGTGACAGTCTACGTTCCTGCTTCCCCGCCTGTCACCAGATGGAGACTTGGTCAATGTGGGATGCTGTCTTTCACACAGATGCCAGCATATATAAAAAGACAAGTTATTGGTGGAAATTATAATAGATGGAGATTAGGACCATTCTAAAACAGATTTGGATCTCTGCTTTTGACACAGGAAATGTTGTTTACACCATTTCAGTGGGATTGCCTAAAATATATCAGTTCCACACTAAAGAGAATTACTTACACTACTTACTAACAGAGTAAGTTTTTGAAAAAAAAAAATCAACTCTTCCACTGAACATTTATTTATTTATTTATTCTTTGTACTCACCTTTCCTTGACAATGGGTTTTTTTAAATAAGTGAATGTATGAGATGTGAAAAGAAGATGGCAGCCATTCTAGGAGCTGGGAGGTTGGCATTCAGCAATTGCCCTCATCTCCTCCATTCCCAAATCTAGGCTATTGTCTCTGCTAAGCCAAACCAATAGGCAGGGTGGTTGGATGCAAGTGACGCCTGAAACTGAGCATCCTGGAGGAAATGAAGGAAATGGTGTGCGTATTTTGTCACCATGGCCTGGCCAAGCACCTGGTCACTGGGTCAATACACATTGAGGAAAGAAGCCAATTCTGGGAAGAGTGTGGGATGTCTTTCCCAGCCCCATGTTATGCCACAGCCGATGCCACAGCCCATGCCACTCTCTCTTGTTTCTTGCAAGATCCTGCTCTATAGCTAGACCAGTGATGTTCAGGGGTGTCCTAGTCACCTGAGGTCAGGTCAAGATGCAGCCTTCCTGTTTTCCTGGGATATTGACTGACTTCTCCTGGAATTTCCTGGTCTATTTTTCAGACTCCCCCATTGTATAAGATTACAGCTTATTTGTTCAGAGCCCAAAGTCCCATCTAACACCTTAATAGCCCTTTGCTTTTCCTTTCTCTCATAAAATATTGGAGGATCCAGAATTGGTTAGGATTGCTTTGACCTTCAAAACAGTTGGTTATAGAAACTTAGCCGAAGGACTGTTTTTTTCTCATAGAGCAGAAACTCCAGAGGAGGCATCAGTCTCAGACCTCTGAAACAGCCCTTCCTCATCAAGGATGACCAGCTCAACCATCAATGCGTGATTTTCATCTTTATGGTTATAAGACAGCTTCCCACCCCCAGACCTCAAATCTATTTCCAGGCAGGTTGAAAGATGAAGTCCTAAAGGCACGAATCACCGGAGATCTGTCCTTTCTCTTTTCAAGAAAAGAATAATATCAGAAAACGTTACCCAAAAGACTTACTTTCAACCTATTGGCCAATACAGGGTAATACCACCATCCCAATATTGAGAGGCGAAGGAAGTGAGTTTTCAACTGACACTTCCTAATCCCAAATAAAATGTGGGTTATATTATAAAGAAGACAGAGAAAATGGATATTGGGTAACACTGCAACCAGCAGCATTCTCCACAAACCAAGATCAAAGGAAAAGGAGGGTCACTTGGAATGACAATGCTCCCATATGTGTACTTTCCTGTAGCATTATAGGTAATGGGAAAACAATTGTAAACATATTAAATATTCTCCACCTGGCTTCTCTTGCACCCATGTCTGTCAGGACTTTCTTGCTGTTGCTGGTGACTGGAATATGTCATTCCTCTAGACGCTGCACGTTGGCTATTGGCAGTGGTGCTCAGCAGTCAACCCCGTAGCTAGTTAAGTTCTGGGACATGTCCTTTTTGCCCAGCCATTTCATGCCAGTCTCATATAAGCTCACATCTTGTGACCAAGACAATATAAATTATGACAAGGCAGAGTTTCAAACATGTTGGAGAGAAACAGGGATGAAAGAAACTTGGGAGACTTTCATCCATTCAGGTGACATAGCAATGCTGGGGATTAGAAAATATGAGTGGCAAGTAAGGAGCCCATTTTTCTTTAGTCTTTCATCCTGACCCCAGAGACATTTCTTTTGTTTGTTTGTTTCTGGTATAGCCTGCCAGAAATTTTCTAACCCATTACAAATATATACAGTTGAATTTTTCTAAGTGTGACACAAATGGGAATACACTGCACATCTGTTCTGTAACTTCATAGTTTTCAACAAACAATACATCTTGGGTATTTTTCCATGCCAGTACAGAGAGATCTACCTAATGCTGCTGGGTGTTATGTTATGTAGATGTCTCAAAATTTCTCACACCATTTCTCTACTGAAGGACATTCCAGTTGTTTACCATTAACCATAATACTGCAGCTTTCTACAATGGACGTTAATCACCTATGTGATTATGTGTGTTGGACAATTTTCTATAAGAGTAATAGGAATTCATACATGTTAAAAAGACTAAAATTGGGATTGCCCCAGCAATTGTTGATTGCATAGGCAAAATAATTAGAACTATTTTCTGCTCACAAATAACCATGTAGATCTAAGTGAGAAATGATTTTCCCATTCACTATAAGCTACAATGGAAAACTCAGAGAAAAAAATTTCCTCTCTTTTGGTTTCTCCTTAGGGGACATTTAAATGATATTCCTGCCCCAGAAAAAAATCCACAAGTTAATAAAAAAATTATAAGATTTCTTAGTATTACACTTTTGCAAAGTGCAGAGCATTACTAGACATGGAGATTTGAATAATTCAGAAGAGAAACTGAACCACTTTACCTTAAAATAGCCAGAAGACTGAATCCAAAGTGTTGTGAGCTCCCTGAAGGATGCCATTTTACTATGAAATTGGGGGTGGGGGATATTGAAATGCGTATTTTATGGTGTACACTTTCAAATTTATGCTATAAGTTACTCTAGGACCTTGGTCTTCTATACATTAGCTTCTGCAATTAATGGTATGTCTATGCCAAATTTTCACTAATGAACTTATTAATTTTTCCTTCTTTTCCTCATTTTGTACAAATGCATACACAGACAGATTTAAAAGATGACTACAAACCAATTATATTCAAGTGCTGATGGAGGGCTCATGGCATTAGCAACGCTAACTAGTATTAGAGTAGTGCATTGTTTTGTGCTGAAGTTAATAAATATTAAGGTCCGGGATAGTAAAACTAGATGTCAGCGTTTAAAGTAGTCTATCATTAGGCTCTTGGTTGACCTGAGGTCAAAATAGAGAGTAGGTCATAGGATTTTGAAACACTTTTTTAAGAATTCAAAATGATGAACAAATTTTCTGTCCATGTCAAAGGACTTTTATAATGTCTGCAAGCATTTGTTGAAACCAGATGTATACCATTTCATAGTGTATTTCCTAAAGCTTTAAATTTCTCTCATACTCAAGACCTTTGGAATTTCAGCTATTTCTTTTACCTGTCCTGGTATTATGTAAAAGTAAGCCCTCTACATTGTTTGTCTTTGTTCGGTGTCTCTTTTTATAAAGATGAATGATGACCTTATGACTTCTGAACACCAGTGATAGGTTATTTCAGGACTTTCTCCCCTCAATAGAGTTGACTCTTTTTTTTATTAACCTTTTTATCTATTTTGGAGTGAAACATTGGCAGTATTACCTTGGTCTTCTGACTTTTGCAGTGACTAAGAAAAATATCAACTTCTTAAAAGGATTTTTTTTTTCTTTTATGCTTAACACTCCTCATACTTTCTCATTTTTTTTTTCTGTTTGCATCAAAGATCTGTTTTGCTCGGTAGTCAGTTGGTATGCATTCTCTTGCTGTGTCCAGTTACTGGTGTCTTCAACAACATCCTCCACAAGTACACAGACACAAAAGGGAGTTTTGTTGTCTCCTCAACTGGGTTTTGATAGAATTGAGATCAAATGTAGAGCTTTTATTTACACCTGTGCTTTCCCTCTTGCTTCATAACTGACTTCCTTTCACCTCTGGTACTTCGAGTGATGGGATCATAAACAGTGAGTATGAGCAGAGTGTCTGAATGTGATTTTGTAAGAGTGCGTGTGTGTGCACGAAATCTGACGTTCCGGTTGCCAATCAAGACTTGACTGCTAGCCTATCCTTTTCTGGTTTCTGAGCCCACCTGCAGACCTAATCCCTAGATTTCTCTCTCATTTCCTAAACCCGAGCCTGTGTTTAGTAATCAGCCTGTACCTCAAACTCTCTCAGTCAGCAGCCATGCCTCCTTCTTGGTCTCTCTGCACTTAACAGCCAACCATTCACTGTCTTCTGACAAGATGCTCACAATCCTTTGTTCCCCTGTGTGTTCCCCCAAAAGTGTGTCATTTTTTCCTCAGAGCTTTCAAGATTTTTTTTTTAAATCTTTGGTTTTCAGTAGTTTGATTATGATGTGTCAAGTGCAGTTTGCTTTGAGTGTATCACACATAGGATTTTTTCTGAACTCTTTGAATCTCTAAATTTATGTCTTTCTTCGATTTTGCAAGTTTGAGGTTCCAATTTTTTTCTTCTCTTTCTGCAATTCTCATAGTTTATATGTTATACCTTTGATGTTGTTCTACAGGTCCCTGAAGTACTATTTTTGCTTTATTTTTCCCTCGTTTTTCAGATTGGATAACTTTTTTCTTTATTTTCAAGTTCACTGAACTTTTTTCTGACAGAAATCAGAGATATCTTTGTTCTATTGTTGAGACTACCCAATGAGTTTTTTTAACTATCACAGATTGGACTTTTTAATTCTATGCTTTCTAATTGGTTCCTTTTTATAGTATTAATTTCTCTTCTGAAAATGTCTTTCTTTCCATTCACAACAAGTATTTTTTTTTATCTTTTTATGATGGCTCATAGTTAAATAACTCCTTTAAAAGCACTGAGAATGTTATCATCTAGGTCCATTCAGAGTTGACATAGTTGCTTGTCTTTTCCTTTGAGAATTAGTCACATTTTTCTGATTCCATGTATGTTTGAGCAATTTTGGGTTGTATCCTGGTCTTCATGAATATTGTTACATAGATTCTTGTTCTAATTTTCTAAAAAAATATTGATTTTTAAAAAATTATTATTATTCATAAGGCAGTCAACTAGGTAGGTTCAGACTGAAAGTTCTGTTTTGCCTTCTCTGGCCAGAGGTTCTCATCTCAGTTTGGCTTTTAAACCTTACATATGCTGCTTGGTGTTTGAGCCACATGTGTGCCACTCAAGAATTATAGCTGGGCTGCACTTTAAATATCAGTTCATTTCTCAAAGTCTTTCCTGTGTTCATTTGTATCTTACCCATGCAGGCACTCATGTGGGTTCATAAACAGAATCATGGATCCCCACCCAGCATTCTCTCTTGTCCATACTCCCTGACCTATAGACCCCCTTTCTTGTCTCTTAGACCAGAAAGTTAGGTTCTTTTCTCAATGTTGGCTGCTACGATGCTGATGAGACCTTCCCAGTTCTGTGTTTGGGGCAGTCCTCAGGACAAACTCATGAGAAAATGAAAAGAGACCTTTGCCAGACTGTTCTCCAACTTTCAACTTCCATTTGCAATCTGGCTGCTCTGACTTCAGTTTTAGAGTCCTCCGGTGAGTGTTAACTGTAATCAGAAGTAGACTGTTCAGGGACTTGTCCTGCTATGCTAGAAACGGAGTCCAAATTCATGTGGAAAAGTACATTTTTAATGCACTGTATTTAATTTTAATGCCTAGCAATCTGGGTTTTTTACCGCCATTTCCCAGGACTTCGACCTCCACACTGCCTCAGGCATAGTTAGTGGAGGGTCTGAGTGGCTAGCTGCTAAGACTCGGCTCATCTTTCTGACCTGAATAACTGGTGAAAGACATTCTCGCAAACCAGAGAGGAGAGCGCTCTAGCAGGGATGTCCCTAATTCTGC
The DNA here is from genome assembly GCA_004363575.1 of Solenodon paradoxus. NCBI lineage: Eukaryota > Metazoa > Chordata > Mammalia > Eulipotyphla > Solenodontidae > Solenodon > Solenodon paradoxus. The sequence continues at coordinate 405,472 of RJWH01000378.1, forward strand.
TTAGGAACCGACAGACAGGTCATACGTAGATTAGATTACACTGGATAGAAGATGAGATTCAGGTCATAACTGGTGGGTGGGTGTGGCTTGTGGGGGGTTGGGGAGAGGAAAAAAATCCTTCTTTCTCTGAGATGAAATTGGGGCATGGCTGATGACTCCCAGAACTTCTGGGGTGAAGAGAAAGGAAACTGAGTTGGCTGTTCTCTTTCATGCTACTGAGATCAGCCGCCAAAAGTGCGTGGGGCTGACTGAAACCGCCTTCAGCTGATGAACCCTCATGAAGTTCACAGGGACTCTGTGCATCTATATCAAGTCAGATGGACAAAGGGCACCTTTACCGCACCCCCTAAACCACCATCCACCATTGTTCCTAGAGGAGTCAAGGTCAGGACAGAACTAGCCAGGAAAAACTGAGACCTAAACTTGGGTAACACGTGCATGGCATATTCTCTCCATTTCTAGAATTGAAAATGGTTTTGGAAAAAAAAAAATCATACAGTTATAATATGTGGACCACAGAAGAAAGAAGAAAAGTTAGCAATGTTCTGGGAATGCTGCCCAGCTCTTTTATGATTCTGAGTAGCAAAGTTACAACATGCCACATGCAAACTTGCTTGGCAGAGTGCTCACTGAAGCAAAGCTCAGGCAAGGCCATGCACTCATTCGTCCCTTTTTTTTTTTTTTTTGCCAGCATTATGATTATTGATGAAGCACAACTGAGTCTCCTGGCAGGTTTGAGTTAGCTTTGATGTAATTGTCCATTATCTCTCTTGTAATGACTTTCCTGCAGTTCAGAGTCCTCCCTTTTGTTTCTTGAAATCTGACTCCAGCTCTCTGACTCTTGGTGAAGCAAAATGCCAAGTCACTTCAGGTCAGGTGTCTTCGAACTTTCCCTTTTGCAGACTAAATGGTGTGCCTCTTTCACTTGCAGAGAAAAGTCATTTAGAGATTTAGCATTGATTCAATTCCTGTTAACCAAGTTCCTCTATCAACATTTTCCTCCAGGCAGAGGTACAAATGACACATTTTTTCCATATGTGGTTTGTGTGTATGGCTGTACTTTAAGACTGTTTTTATTAACACGAAGCAAGATCTACTTCCTGTGAGAATCAATGTTTTGTTGTTGAAGAAGGGGTTTAAAGTTTCTCGATTAAACTTCCCCCCAGGCTAGGGTAGGGATTGAAGGGGTGGATACTGACTAAGGACTGACCCAAGAATATCAGTTCAAATGGTCTCAGACGAATTTGAGGACAAGGGCTAAAGAATGCTTTAGAGGATGAAAAATGACACGGAAATGGACTATCAACCACAAACTGCCAAGTTGATTAGCTTAAAATTAATAATGTGCTGAACGATGATCTCCTTTTGACATTGGTGGGGTTTTAATATGTCTTTCAATCACCCAGGTAATCTGGATTTTCAAAAGTGAATTCCAATGTCAAACTAAATAGGACACGATCCTCATGAGCTGTTGTCTCATAAGTCAGAACCCCACGGATGGGTTTATGAGTTCTAGAAAGAAATTAAATTGCAGTCTCTTAGCATTTAGGATTTTAATTTTTTTTTAAAACCATTGAGTCCAACGTCTTTATTATCACCAGAAATGGAAACATGAGAGAAGTTAAGCAATTAGCTAAAGGCCACACAGCTGGTGGCTGACCTAGTCAAACCTCAGACACATGTGTCTTCACTCCCTGTCTGTCTGCTTCCCATTGAACCACACAATTCCTGCTTGTCCTGTTGCCTTTGCTCAGTCTCTTCAATTGAGGCACGGAAGCACAACGGTGAGGAAAGCCAGAGTTTACAGGTAGAGAGTCCTTTGCAAGAGACTCAGGTGGCTATATGCTGATACTACTCTATTGTGAGATTTTTGTTCACTTAACTTGTGATACTCACTCCTAACAGGATTCCAGGGATTAAGAGACTCCTAAGACCCTCCAACATTTCGCAATAATGGCAGACCAGTGTCTTCTTGAGCTCAAAGCATATTATTGATGTCCCGACCTAAACTTTCCCTGCCCCCATAGCCAACATACACAGTTCACATCAAATTATGAAGAACTTGTTGCAAACAGAGTTAAGATTTTGTAAACATGGTTAGATTTGGTTAGCATGAGAATTTTCTCTTGAAAACAATCTCCAATTCATGCTTTATGAAAATTCTGGTGACCTCCAGGTAACTTAGAAAATGCAACTTTTATTTATATTTTCAGTGCTCACCCTCTCATATCAACATGAGTCAGTCTGGTGAAGATAAAACCAGGTAAAAATAGTTTCTCGGGTGTTATTTAGGAAGTAGCAATCCTCAGTGTTGTAAAATCAGAATGGGCAGTCAAACAGCTTCCAAGTCAGGGTTAGGAAGCCAGAATTCTGATGACCCTAGAAATTCAGTCTGAGGATCCAGCATGGACTTGAACTAGCCTATCCCAGACACATAAAACTACCAGCCAGGTTGCCGGGGTGGAATTGTTGGACAAATATTCTGCTTCAGACTGCAGGGATTATTTTCTGAGATATTCTGAGCATTGTGCCTCATCTCTACCCCAGATTCCTCTTCTCCCTTCTTCTGTTGTGGTAACCAGACAGAAGTCACCTGGTCAGTGACTCAGGAGAATAGCTGGTTCAGCTATGCTAAACAAGACCCAAGACTCGTTTGTACATAGGCTACCGGCCGAGAACACACCTCTGGTCTCAGATGGAAATAACCTTCCTCTCATCCACAGATAACCCTGTGACTGCTCTTAACTTATTTTTAAAAACCAAGTTAGACATGTTAACATGTGGAACAAACAGGTTTAAAATCAGAAGTCCTCAGGGGCCCAGTCTTGGTGGGAACAAAACCACAACTGGCTGAAAGATTTCACTTCTACCCTCCTGATTTCTAAGTGCTCACACTTTCAAAATAAGTTATACCATCATTTCTAGATTAAATTCTATCTGTGACCCTGCCAAGGCTGCACATTAGTCATTATAACTTGTATTTAGTATTGCTTGTTTTGGCTTGTTAACTCAGAGTGTAGTCCATGGACAATAAGTGGAGGCTGGAAAGAAATAAAAGTCTCATTCTTAAAAAAATTAAGAATAGAAATTTTATATGATCCAGTTATCCTACTTGTGGATATTTACAGAAGTCACACACACACACACGCACACACACATGTGATTTCTAAGATATATATGCACCCCCATGTTTATTACAGCATTATTTAGAATAGTTAAGAGCTGGAACAATTTCAGTGCTCTTGACAGATGAATGAATAAAAAAGATGTGATATATATTATGAATACTATTCAACTATAAAAATAAAAAGATCAAATTCCACCATTTGCAAAACAGAAACAAAACAAAATACCACGGATAGACCTAGAGGGTATTATGCTTAGTGAAATAACTCAGATAAAGACAAACACCACTCATATGTGGTACATAAAGAAATAAAACAAATGAGTGAACTAAGTAAAACAAAAAATGAACTTTTAGACTGCAAGACAAATTAGTGGTTGCCAGAAGGGAAGGAGGAAGGGGAGTCAATATATAGTGAAAAGGGGTCTGTTATATAGAGAAGGATGGAATCGGAATTTTTGTGCTGAGCTTAATGTATTATATACAGATTTTGATTTGTAATGATGCACACCTTAAACTTATATAATGTTATAAGTCATTGTCATTTCAATAAAAAATTTTAAAGGCAAAGAAATACAAATCTGAGGCCCTGTCCCAGACCTAGTGAATAAAAATCTGCATTTTAACAAGATCTCCATGTGACTGGTTTTAAAATCAATGCTCTGTTGGACTCTCAGAAAAACAGGTTTGAAACTAAACAATTTCATCTATCTTATGGCTTTTGGGGGTCTAACAGGTAAAAACAAACTACAAATATCTATTCTTCGTTACATATGTACATATACCAAACAATATCTGGGCATGTGCATATATATATGTACATGTTTCGATAGCTTATATATTTTGTCTCTCTCTATATACATGCAACCCATTTTTATACATACAGGGATCCTCTGAATAAGGAGCTAAATGAAATTTGTTCTGTAATTGCGTTCTTGTATCTCTCAGTGATGAATATGGAGCACACCCTATTTCCAGCACACGCTAGGAATAGCTGATACAGTGTGGAGCAAAATATTCATACTTCCTGCCCTTCTGGAGCTACAGTCCAGTAAGAAGCTCTCTGTATAACTAGAAAAGAGACTTTCTGCATGTAAAATGTCTTTTACCTGAGTCTTCCAAAGTGTCTAGAACTAGAACAATATAGTAAGTGTTCGATAAATTTTGCTCAACATCAAATGATAATAGCAGAATCTTGGAGAGTACCTGAATAATATTTTATAAATGCTCAAGAGGTTTGGGCAAACCCATGAAGAAACTGAGAAGAATAAGTCTTACCTTTTTAATTTATTCAGTTTCTATTCCTGTTAAGGAGCTTGGAACAGTTTTTGAGGGTTTGTTGGTAACATGTAACCTTCCAAAGGCCAAATAATAATGTTTCTTGTTACACAAAAGTAATATTTGATACAATATTGCCTAAGCTGCATCTATGTGATGGGGAAAATAAGATTTCAGCAGAAAAGAAAGCAGTATGTTCACTTGGAACTTGTTCTACTTTTGTTTTTTTCTATGTTGGTTTCTACGTTTGTTTCAGAATGTTTGTTTCAGAATGATTTCCAGACCACAATTTTTGGTTAAGTGACAGTGAGCCTGGTAGCACCCTGTCTTATCTCTAATACTTTCCTTACAAATGAACAATAGGAAAATTCCATCAGCACAGAAAGCTTGGAAAATATCAAACTGGGGGGTAGGGGATGAGAGGGGATGGGAGAATGCTGGTAAATAAAAGCAGAAGGAAAAGCTCAGAGCTGGAAGAAGCTTGGATAATATCTAATTGTGTGGAAGGTGGCGGAGTAAGTGCTGCAGTGCCTTGCCCCCTCACTTTGCAAATGAGGAAAAGAGACTTAGAAGGGAAAAATGATTTACTTATTGTTAACCATAATTTAGGGAAACAAATAGAAATGCTTTTAGAGGGATGTGTTTGGTTTTGCAGGAAAGGTTCTCTAGTGAAGGCATGATGTGGATTTTCATTTTCATTAACTCAGGTTTATAAAGCAAATTGTGAGGTAGGTGATAATTGTCTGTAGTATTCAAACCACTTTCTCCTTCCATTCCTCACTTTAATGTCACTCTGTGGCCTTTTCTCCATCTTCTCTTGCCAATGTATTTTTTTTTTTGTATCTTCATTCAATCAATTGTTGAGAGAGGTGCCTAAATCTCCAACTATGACTGAATGTATCCATTTTTCCTTTCCAATTTTCTCTTTACTGGGTTTTGCTTTGAGTGTTTAGAAACTGTTTTAAGGTGCATATATGTGTAGGATTGTTATGTCTTCTTGGTGAAATGATGATTTTATCATTATCTAATGTTCCTTATCATCCTCAACTATTTCCTTTTCTCTGATGTCTATGTTGTCTGATTATTAAAATAAGTACTCAAATTCTTTTGATTAAGTTTTAAATAATATATCTTATCTCATCCGTTTACTTTTAACCTACCTTTATCATTATATTCTAAGTGAGTTTCTTACAAATATCATCTATTGGGTCATGAATTTCTTTTTATACAGAACAATCTCTGTCTTTTAATTGGTATAAATAGTTTATATTTATATTTTTTAAAGGACAGTTTCAGGCAAGAATGAATAAGAATGAATAAGTAGGCAAGCAGGCAGGGAAATGGAGAAGAAAGATGTACTTGCAATTATTTTTCATTTAGTTATTCATCCTGACCCTGGGACTTGAATCCTGGTCCTTGAGATATATGTGGACGTGCTCGACTGCAGGTGGTAGACGGAGCCACTATTCCACCAGGGCACGCCTAAACTATTTGCATTTAAGAATAACTAAGGAAGAGCTGTAATTTAGGTCTGCTCTTTACTATTTGTTTCTGTTTTAACATTCTGTTTTCATCTTTGCCTTCTTTGGGTGTGTTTGAATGTTTTCATTTTTTATAACATTGAATTTTTTATATTATATACTTGACTTTACCATATATATGTATATGTATATGTATGTACATATATTCCTTTTTAGTGGTTTCTCTGGAGATTGCAATAAATATATTAACTCTTTTACAAACTACTTAGGATCGATATTTTACCACTTCCAATAGAATGCAGAAACCTTACCATCGTTAGATTCCTTTGCCTTCTCCCATTATTGTTGTAGTCTTCTTCTATGTGATATCTGTATATTTCAAAACCGCAATCAGATACAGTTATTATAATTTATGCTTTCAATCATGCTGCATATTGCAAATAACTAGAGAGAAGAGGAAATAATCCTCTATATTTATCTGTGAAGCTAATATTTCTGTGATCTCATTTTTGGTGTTTCAAAATTCTGTTTGGTATTTTTCTTCTGTCTGAACTTCATTTTAGAAGTTTTTGTTTTTGTCTTGTTTTTTTAGGGGGGAAATCTGTTGATTAAGACTACTTAGTTTTTCTTCTTCTAAGAATACCTTTATTTTCCTTCATTCTTCAAGGTTATTTTTGCTGGATATAGAATTCTTGATTGATAGCCCTTTTCTTTCAGTACTTAAAAAATATGCCACGTTCTTCTGGCCTCCACAATCAGAAATTCATAGTCATTTTTAAAATGACGTGCCCCTTCCTTCTTACTTTATGGTTTCTTATAAGAGATCCACAGTCAACTGAAACATTGTTCCCTATAAGTAATGTCATTTTTGCTTTGACTGCTTTTTACACATTTTCTTTGCTTTTAGTTTTCAATAGTTTGATTATGATGTGCGTTGGCATGGGTTTTTCTGTAGATTTTTGTCTCCTTCTTTTGAGTCATCTGAGCTCCTTAAATCTGTAGGTTTATGTCTTTCCCAAAATTTAATTCACAACTGCCTCTTCAATTATTTTTCTGCACTTCATTTTCTCCTCCCCTTCTGGGACTTTAATGACATGAAGAGTAGACATTTTGGTATTATTACACAGGTTCCTAAAACTCTATTTATGTTTTTATAAATATTTTTTCTCAGTTGTTTACACTGGATAGTTTTTACTGACTTACCTTCAATTTACTGACTCTTTCCTTTGTCATTTCCATTTTTCTACTGAGTTCATCTAATGAGTTTTTACATTGTGTATTCTCTTTCTTAGGCTTATTTTTTTAATTTTGTTCTTTATAATTTCTGTTTCTTGATAAGACTTTCTATTCATCCAGTCATTTCAAGAGAATGTACTCTTACTTCTTGCTATATTTACTCTTATTATATTTCTAATGGCTGCTTTAAAGTCTTCGCCAAACAACCCAACATCTATATCATACTAGCATTTATATCTGTTGATTGATTTCTCTCATGTAAATTGAGATTTTAAAGGTTGTGCATATGCTGAACATTTGGGAATTTGTTCTGGAAATGTTTAATTATATATGAAACTCTAGGTTATATTTTACTCTGTAGATTTTTATTTTTTTAAGAGAGGCAGAAGAATTTCTTTATATTTTTATTTAGTTATTCACATTGGTTGCTCCTCCAGGCCCTGGATTGCAAACCCAGGACTTTGGAATGTGTGTGGATTGTTCTAGGATATACTAGACCACCAGGGTGTGCCTTCTATAGACAATTTTAAGGTGTGTTATTTTCAGCCAAACAACATGGTTAGATTCAAATCACTGGGGCCAAAAAAGTCTTCTGCAATTTCTGTGTCTATTTCATTTTCAAAACTTTACTATTCTGATCAGTCCCAAATTTGCACCATCAGATGCCATATTTTGGGACCTGATTGGTGATCTCCCTTACAGCTCAGCTCTCAAAACCTATGGGATGCTGGTTAGGATGCAATCTATACCTTGCAGCTCATGAGACTGGAAGTTGCTATGTACTTTTATGAGGTCACTTTTTCAAGCTTTATCCATTCTGCTATATACCTGATAAATTCCATTTCTTACCCCTTTTTTTGGTCCTTTGGCCAGAAAACTGGAGCTTTGTTTGCCAAATGTTTTGTGCAATATGCCTATCTCCAGGGTCACAAAGTGGGAGGACACAGAGAGAAAGTGAAAGAACAGGGTTCCCTACACTCTCTTGGAGCCACATCTCCTGTCATCTGAGAAAGACTCCTTCCCTCAGAGTTTTAGATCCCTACAGGCTCCTGAGGCTGAAGGAGTCAGGGTATAGGTGAAAAAAAAAGAAATAAAAATTGGGATTCTCTCCAATCTTTCTGTATGTCACTGTAGAACAGAACTCCTTCTAGAGGTGTCTGTTCTGGCCAATTGTCACTCCAGGGTTTGGAATGCCTCAAATTCAGTGTAAAAAAAGGCGGGGTGGGGGTTTGTGCATTTCTTGGTGGTTTAGTGGGACTGATAATTCTGGCGTTCTTCTCCAACGTGTGCTTTATACAACCTATTCAAGTTTTACAGCTGCACTCAGTGGAGACATGGGATGGCCTGTGCTTTTTCATCTTCCTCCAGAACTCCAGAAGCTTTCAAAATACAAAACAAAACTTAATTCTTAGTCCCCCAAGATTCTGATTCAATGTGAATAAGATGTCATATGAGCAAAAGTTTTTTTTTAAGCTAGCCCTTTTGGTACATAATGAAGTTGAGAAGTTTTGCCTAAACCAAGATACAAAGGGGCATATTTTTAGCTTAAAATCCGTAGCTATATTTTATTACTGTCTTTGAAAGACATTCTACTTATTATTTTAAGGGTTACTGTATAGATTATGGTTAAAAGCTCATGATCTGGAAGGAGTTGTACCTGGTTTCTGTGACACCCGTTGGTTGTGTGATCTTTGGTGAGTTACTTAACCAAGCCTCCGTTTTGTAGCTGGGAAATGGAAACCATTATAAAATCTACACTAAAGGGTATTTGGAAGGATCAAATGAGATAATAAACAAATCATTCAGCATAGTGCCTGGACTATAGCAGGTATTCAATAAATATTATCTGTTAGGACCATTCACATTTTATAGGTGAGAAACTCAGCTAGGTTAAATGGCTTAACCAAAGCTTCTTTCTAGTGCTTTTAAAGTTGCAATGACAAGCTCCCAAACATGTTATAGTGCCTTCTATGATGATTGAAACCTTTCAGATATTGTTTTACCTTTTTGAAAGAACTTTGTTCAATTCATCTAATATGTTCATAGGTGATAGTTAAGGAGCCAGCTTTTTCCATTCTTATTTACTACACATGGGTAGTGTCACAAGTATTTCTTCTAGAAACCTCCAGTGACATCTTCCTTCCAAATGTGCAAATGCTTAAATTTTTACATAGTGATAGAGGATAAGGAAACCGCCCACTTATAATTTCCTCTTCTGCAACTTTGAGTCCAGAAACAAAAATTTTTTAAAGTTCTTGAGCAGAATGCATATAGACTAAACATTGTGTTCAGATGATACAGGTAAATGGTTGTTAAACATACAATCCGTGTGTGTAGTATATAGTATGATGCAATACTTGAAATTCTTGTATAGTGTTTTACTACCTAGTGAATTTTAAATTAAGAGGGGACTTCTCCCAGGTTTTCTAAATGAAAAGATTCTAGCAATATTTTAATTTATTTGTTTCCAAACTGTCTGTTTAATTTTAATTTTCCTTTCTAGTTTTTGCCTTCCTATCATCTTAAAACAGAAAAATTTTTATCCTAGGCAGAAGAGATCCTGGTACTCTCCTAGGAGAAGTTCTATCATTATAGTATGATTCCCTTTTAGAGAGTCAGAACTGGTGGCTCACTCTTATATTTTACCTGCAAATTTATTAATAGGAATAGCTCTTTCGAGATCTTTATTCTATCATGTAAAATTATCCACGTCAGAAGCACAACTTCTAGCATAAATTCAATGTACCTTTTAAAACCACACTGTTGAAATATTCACAAGCTGTAAACGTGCTCTTGCTCTGTATGTGTAGGTGGAGGGAGAGGGAGTGGTAATTGAGTGGGAGGAGCAGGGAAGAGAAGCTGAATGTATAAGGGAAATGACTCGTTTGATTCTCTGATGGTAAAGGTCAATATTTTCCCAAATCCAAATGTGACATTTGCAACAAAAGTTAACTTCTGTCATGTCTTCATGGAACAATGACAAGTTCTCGACTTTGTAATTACTGTTTATCACCTAACAGCATCTTTTGCTTTTTTTGTGACTGTCCTTTGTAGCTCTCAATCTTGAAGACTCAGCTTTGAAAGACAACTGCATTTCATAGCTGGGCAATGGGAATCACTATAAAATCTACACTAAAGGGTTCTTTGAAGGATCAAACAAAACAATAAACATAAAGCACACAGTATAGTGCCAGGGATATAGCAGGTGTTCAATAAGTGTTATCTATTAGGACCACTCGCATTTTATAGGTGAGAAATTTGAAACTCGCATTAAAAGGCTTACCCAGAGCTTCTTTCTGGTGCTTTTAAAGTTGCTCCCAAACATGTAATGAGCCTTCTGTGATGATTGAAATAGTTCAGATATGGTTTTGCCTTTTCAAAAAAGTTTTTTATTATCAGATAACCTACTGGATTTTTCTAACGTCAGCTTACATGGGAGTAAGTGGTTACTGGCAGCATAGCCCAGTAAATATTGTACATATGACAATACCTTGGATGGGGGAAACTAAGAAATTATTCGTCACGTTATTGTAATGATCCAAAGGATTTCTTGGAAAAGGATCAGTGCTTATAAGCAGGACAGGGGGAATCCGTGACTCTGAGTTATCTTAGTATGTTCAGTGCACGTGAAGTGTTTATGGCTTTTAAGACATAGGACCTCTGCTAATAGAACCTCTTTGAACAAAGGTAGAGATCACATACTTTGGTTTATATGACTAGCAGATTGATTTTTTAAAAATATAAATGGTCAATTGGGCTTTTGACTTTCATTTTCTAACAACATAACATCATGGTTTAGGAGCAGTTGTGTCTGGAAAGGAAAAGACAAATGTTCTTACCTGATCCCAAATGTATCCCTTGTGTGCATCCCACTAGAGATATTTGTCCTTCTAGCTTTTCTGATTTTAGAAGACAATATGGAAGAGGTGGGGAAAGTTGTATTTAACTAGATTTAATCTTGGTCCTGCTATTTGCCAGTCATCATTGTAATACAGCTCTCCTCTGGATCTCAATTCTCTTGTCTGTAAGACAGGAGCAAAAGTAATAATGACCCACTGTTATGATGACAATTAAGAGAGAGAACAGTTAAAAATAAATCTCGAAACTATAATGCTTCAAATAAAGTGAATAAAATCAAAACAATGATGATATTAGCATATATTTATGATGGTAAGTGATTATTGAACACGTATAACGTACCAGTACTGCGATAAATACTCTTCATGCACCTTACCATTTGATCCTCAGAGCACCTCGAAGAAACAAAGACCAAACACGACACTTGACACCAAATAAGGGCTCACTAAGTATATTTTTAAAGGATTTCTCAGAGCAGAAAGAGGTTTAGAGCTTATGTTTTTATCCACTTATTTAATGCTCAAATTCATGCAAATACTTTATTTTTGCAAATAAGGATTTCAAGGTCCCAGAGGGAAGAACACACATCTCTCTGGTTTGCCAGGATGCCTAGTGAGAATGATGGAATAAATGTAGATTAGCAACTCTGAACTCAAAAATTCTTCAACTCTCAACTAGGGGTGATTTTGCCACCCGGGGAATATTTGGTGGTGTTCAGAGACTTGTCACAACTGTGGGGAGTTACTGGCATCTAGTCGGTGGGAGCCAGGGATACTGTTAAACATCCTATCATGCATAAGACATTCCCCTACAACAAAAGTTGTCCCACCCAAAATGTCCACAGTGCTGAGGGAGAGAAATTCTAATTTAGATATGTGAAAAAATTAAATGAATAAATTAATGGATGTGCTGAATTGTCTCCTAGAACACAATGTGTGATGCAAACTCTACGAAGACATCAGAAGATAGCATACTCTTTGTCTTTTTCTGATTCTGGCCTTCAACATCATCCCTTCAGTTTCTTGATTCTACTATTTGTGTTTGAGGAGCAGAGAGGACTGTGTTCCAGTCATTTTGATGATTCAACAACAAATAGAAAACCAAAGAGAAATCTAGACAACCTGTTTTCCACAGAAGATGGTCTCCTCTTCTAACTCCACAAAAGGAATTTTGGTAAAGCAACTTCTCTGAATAGATCTGATCAGTCGCAATAAGAAGAGGAACCAATCTCAGCAAGTTGAAAGCAAGATTTGTTTCTTGGTACTTTTTTCTAAGCATTTAAGTTGGGAAGGAAAAAGATAAAGAAGTGCCTTTATTTATTTAGTTGTTTATTTTGGTTTTTCATCCTGGCCCCAGGTTTCAAACTCTAGTCCTTTGTCTTTAATGGTCCACATACCAGAGACTCAGATGCTTGAGCTACAAGGCATACCCTCCTGGTACTTTTTAACTTTTCATTTTCATTTTTCTCTTTACTCATTTTCTGACCAACGGTTAATTTATCTTATCCTTCCACATTATTCATGTTTTTAAAGCTATCATTAATAACTTCTGGCATAAGGCAAGAATAAAACAGTAAAGGGAGTCATTCCAATATAACATTCCTCAAATATTTTTCTTTACTCCATCATCATTCTTAGTCAGGGTTAGGAATGTTTTTCTGTTAAGAATCACTAAACTGGTATACAAATCTCCAAATGCATCAGAAGCAACCAACCTATTTGGGGTGGAAGGCAGAGATGGGGAGAGAAACCAGGGAAGGAGATAACAAAGATATTTTGATTCATTTTTAAGTATTTTTAGTAAAAATATACAACTTCAGTTCATAAATACAAAACCATAAATATGCTTCAGATACATGTCACCCAAGGAAATGAGATAATGTTTAAGAAAAGAGACTAAGAAGAAGAAGGAAATACAAAGAAGGAGAGAGAAGATCAGAAGAACCGATAAAGACCAAAATCTTCTAACCACCCAGTTCCCATTCTCTGAGACGTCTACCCCCTTGTCCTGCTTCTTCAAAGAGTCACACCCTGTCAGGCAAAACCTCCAGAGAAGAGCTATCATACAAAATTCATTGTGAGACTTAAAGAAGTGTAAAATGAGAATATTAATTACCTTTTCAATGTTTTATTCACATTTTATAGTCTACAAGAATCAGGAAGTTTCATTCCTTAATTATTTGTAAGTAACCTCCTCCCTCCAAAACCAAGACACCCCCTTCCCTTTATAGAATGAGCTATGTTGACACAGGTCCTATCTTCCTAATACTTCCATTCTGTAAATAAAGCAAAACACACAGAGAAAACAATTAAGGGGAAGTCAGTAAAATTTAAGCATAAGCAAATTTTTAATTTATTTTTTTTCTTTACAGTATTGTAACTGCTTTTTTCCAATTTTCAATTCTGTTGGGAGAAATGACTGGCCACTTTACATAGACCTCCCTACACACTCACACACATACACACACACACACATACACACACACACACACACACACACATACACACACACACACCAATAATTAGCTTGTTGGCTGTGCTGATAGACATTTGAAATAATAGCTATGTTTCCTTTAGTGATGAATGATGATGTTTGAAGGTTAGTTATCCTATTTAAAATTCCTGGCAAATTAATTGCTCTGCTGTTTGACTGTTGAACATTATTTGATCTCTCATAATTTCAACATTAAAGGCCTTTCCTAATTTGTGGTGTTTACATCACCCAACTAAAATGTCTTTGCCTAACCCAAAGACACATTTAGCTCTTTCAAGATTCTGATAATAAACAGCTTTAAGATAAAACACAAGTTTAGCCTACTGGCAAAACTCACAGAACTCAGGCAATTCGAAGGGAAAAGCATGGTATACATAGTGTATAATCATGGTGTAACTGGTGTAAACTTTGAAGTGCTTTGAAAAGAATTATTCATTTTTCTATGAAGGTATGGATAACTCTTCTTTCTTCTTTCTTCTTTCCTCTCTGATAACCTACAGATAGTAAACAATATCACAGGAAATTATGTTGAAATTCTGTAAGTCACAAGTTTTTGATTTGCAGCTGGAGCTGTTATTTGTGACCCTGTCTCTAAAAGTGTATTGGGTCTCAGATTAGTGGATGGCCCAAGACTTTGTTGGAAAAGGTCCTCAACAAGGTTCCAGATTCTTTTTCTGCTGCTTTAATTTGCTGTTAGATGTTCATTATAAATCGATGTTTCAGAGAGGGTCTTTCTTTCCAAAGGTATTGCCTATTTCTGATTGCTGAGATATTGAAGTATCATTTTTAGAAATGTGTATACACATTTCAAAAACATTTGCTGAATACCTCTTAGACACATGGAGATAAATCACAGTCCTTCCTCTCAAAGAGTTTGCTCCTGCAGTGTTGAACTAAGGCAATAATGGATTTTAAAAGTCTACTAGTAGGCTACAACATGTATTATTCTCATTAAACGACATTCTGGAAAAGGTAAAACTATGAAGACAGCAAAAAGATCAGTGGTTTCAGAGAAAAGGGGCAAGGAAGGGATGAATAGGTACAGCAAGGGGATTTTTAAGGGCAGTGAAACTTCTTTGTATAACATTATAATGGTGAATACGTGCTATTATATATTGTCTCAATACACAGACTATACAACACCAAGGGTGAACATTAATGTAAATTATGGACATGGGCAATTTTTATGTGTCAATGTAGGTTCATCAACAATGTATCACTGTGATGCAGGATATTAATAATAGGGAAGGTTAGGCCATAAAGGAGCAGGGAATATATGGGGAATCTCTGTAGCTTCCTGTCAATTTTGTTGTGAAGATAAAACTAAAGAAAAAAAGAGTAAGTCTTTAAAAATCATCCATTAGTAAAATGAAATATATCTCATAAAGGGCAAAACCGTTCACTGATCGGGTATTCTGAATGTATTCTAATCACCTATCAGTTTGTTTAGTATTTTCCCACTACCAATAGCAAAGACATTTGAAGGGGCACAGGTAAAGAAGATTTTGGCGGGGACATTTAGAAAGGTATCTCTGTAGAAGGGAGGACTGTGGAGAGAGAGAGGCCTATGTAGACCATTGCAAGAAGATAATGAGCAATATTTGCTTGAGGTAGTTGGGATATGGGTGCTGGTACGGCAACATAAGAATTAAAGTTTCACAGAAGGCAAATTGGTCCAAATGACATTGTGACCTAAAATGGACCTATGACCCATATATAAATGTGGAAACTATTAACTCATGAAAAAACATATGCATAGATTTTCATGACTTTGGATTTAGCAATGATTTCTTTTCTATGATACCAAAAGCACAAGTAACAAAAGAAAAAAAATAAATTGAACTTTGTTAAAATTTAAAACTTTGGGGCATCAAATGACACCATTGAGAGAGTGAAAAGACAGCACACAGAATGGGAAAAATATTTTCTAATCATAGATCTGAAAGAGTCTAGTATCCAAAGTATATAAAGAACTGTTATAATTCAGCAAAAAAAAATAAACAACCCAAAAGATGAGCAAAAGACTTTAACAGATCATTTCTTCCAAAGACTAGCAAGCACATGAAAAGATGTACAATGATGTTAAGTCATTAGGGAATGCAAGTCAAAGCCACAAGATATACTACTAAGTTTACCCGATAAGATGGCTATAATAAAGGAAGGATGGAAGGAAGGAAGGAAGGAAAGAAGGAAGGCAGGAAGGAAGGAAAGAAAGAAGGAAGGAAGGACAAATTTTTACAAGGATATGGAGAGTTTGGAACCCTACAGTACATTGTTGGTGGGAATGTAAAATAATACAGCTGCTATGGAAAACAATTTGGTGGTTGTTCAATAAGTCAAACACAGATTTATCATGTGACCCAGCAACTCTACTCCTAGGTATGTACCTGCCCCCAAATAAAAACAATTGTTCAAAAAATACCAAAAACCCAAAACCCAAAACAAAAACAAAAACTCATTTGTTCAAACAAAAACTTGTGCACCCATGTTCCTAGCAGTACTATTCACAATCACCAAAACGTAGAAACAACCTGAGTGCCCATGAACTGATGAATCAATATATAATCCATGGTGCATCCATACAATAGAATTATTCAACTATAAAAGGTTATACTAAGTAAAAAAGTCAGACACAAAGGCCACATATTATAAAATATAATTTAAGTGAAACATAAGGGTAGATAAATTTTAAAAAATAGAACACATATGAATGGTTGCCAGGGACTATGACATGGGACCATGGGTAAGGACTGATTAATGGATATAGTTTCTTGATAGTGGTGAGACAAATGTTCTGGAACTTCATAGTGGTGATTGCTTCACAACTTGTGAATATACTAAATGCCACTAAAATTTATATGTAAAAATCAATAAAATTATGAATTGTATGTACAGTCTACCACATTTGAAAAAGCTTGCTGCTAAATAGACTAGAGTCAAGCACTGTCTCCACAGAGGGAGATAAATTAGTACATAATATAGGTATCTGGAGCTTTTAATTGGAATGATATAATTATCTGATGACTACATCATCTTGCACAGTCTAGAATATTGCATGCTATTTGTACACACAACCTCAACTGCATAGAATGTAATACTTGTATGACCAGGTTTATACAGACGATCTTAAGCAGGATTTGACAAATTAATAAAAGTAGTTCACCAAATACAATTTTTTTAAGTACAATGTGATACCATTTATTATTTTACTTGGCTTTTTGCTTAGATGGTTAGACATCCCAGCATCATGGTTGCATTAAGGGAATGTCTTATAGGTTATAGAATTGCCTGATGTCTCCTTGAATTGGGGACCACAAAAGTCTCTAGTGGGTCCCTATTATCAAAAGGGGATGAGGATCAGGTAATATCCTAATTTTCCATAAAACATAGAAAGCTATAATAGTGCCTCTTCTGAGGAAAAGTCACCCTGGCAGAGTTAAGAAATCTTTCCAGGATTTTGCTATAGGATGTAGGAGAATCCGAACTGGTCTCTCAGTCTTTCCACTCCACCATGTTACTGTCCAAACTTTTCAGTCATATCTTCAAAGTTCTTCACGATTTGACAGATCATCTACTGAAATACCTATTTTGAAGCTTTCCAACTTTGATTTCCCACTGATCAGGCTGATCCTCCTTTATCTTATAAATATGCCATTTAATTCCCCATTCCAAATCTTATGCTATTTCCCCTTCTTTGGTCCCATCATCTTCCTGTTTTAGTATATACAACTTTTCACCATCTGCAGAATCCAATTCCAGGTTGCAATATTCATGAGAAGCTCTCTAGCCACTCCTCTCTAGTTGGCTTTCTTAAAAATAAAACAAAACAGAAACCACCTTGGGCCTAATTATTTGTAGAACATACCTGGGCTCTTCACCATTGTTGAATAGAACACTTGGGCTTAGTTCATCTCTCATACACCCTTTTCCTGGAGCAGGTTCTCAACTTGAACACATTGACATTTGCACCAGAGAATTATTTCTCCTGGGGGCTGTTCTGTACACACAGAATGTTAGCAATATCCATGGCCTCCACCAACAGGTGCAATAGCAGCTATACCCCAAATGTGCCAAGAATATCTCCAGACATCGCCAATTTTCTCTTGGGCAGGGGAGGGGAGCAAGCTCACTCCCAGTTGAGAATACTCCCAGGGCATGCCCCTGAACCTCGATGGCTAAAAAGCTGAAAACTACCTTTTCAGATGTGGCTGTAGCTAGGATCAGTACAGTAAATGGATTTGATAAGTAGGCAAACTTGCATTGGATTTGAAAGGCGACGGAGAAACATCTTCCTTTATAGTTGGCTGTTTTCAAATGGCAAAAAGGATTGTGAAGATTCAAAATATTTCTTCATCAATATTTCATATCAGTTCTCCTGGGATTTCAAATTCATCTCCCTGTGTAGAGGGAGTGGGATGGGGTGGAGTATGGATGGTCTCCATCTTCCAGACCCCATTCTTGAGTCTTAGGAGTATCAAGAGACAATTTCCAGCATAACACAATGCTGGCAGTTTGCCAGTTCCTAAACAGCTGTTATTAAAATGAATTCTTGTGCTCAGACAGATCTGGTAGTGCTTTCAGAGTTACTAGTTCAGTGGGCAGTTCTGCAATGTTCTAGCAGTTGGTCCCTCAGGACCAGTTGGACCTGAACTCTGGAACCCTTCCATAATTTTTTAATGCACACCATCTATCTTTTTCTGAATAAAATTGTGTGATTTTTTTTTCCTGCACTGAATTCCTACAATGCCTTGCCTGTGATTATTTGACTCTTTCACTAATTTATCTTCTTCCTGAATACTTTAATTTCCTGCAGAGAGGAACTGCAGTTTTTCCTCTCACTGATCTCCCATAATTTCTATCCAGTGCTATGTTCAGTGTGGGAAGTAGGAAAGTAATCTGATCAATTTGTGTTTGGCATTCCCTACACATCTCCATGATGAATAAAAATCTGAAAGAAGGAATGGAAAGAAAGGCAACCTCACCCCACCCCACTCACCCTCTTCTTCATTGTGTTCAAACCTGCACATCTGCTCCAGTGAGAAACTGAATCTAGTAGGATGTGGTTGTGAGAATTTCTTACTGATCAGCACAATCCTACCCTCTCTTCCAGGCAAATAGCCAGGTAAAATATACAGAACACATACTTTCTAGAATAATATCCATCAAGCTTTGAGTCTAGATAGCTATTTGTTGATGATTCCCAGGTTTTCATTCCCAGACCTGGCCTCACTCCTGAGCTCCAGACTTGTATATACAAATGCTTAGTTGACGTCTTCATTTGAATGTCTAACATTCACATTAAATGCAACATGTGCAAACCCCAGTTCTCCTTCTCCTGGCTCAATCTGCTTCTTTGACTGTCTTTTGCTTAGTAGCTGTCATCATTCACTCATGTAAAAAAAATTAAAAAGTAGAAATAATTAATTTCTTCCTTTGCCTCAAACTCCACTGTCAGGCTTCACAATTTTGTGTTTTAACTCCAAAGTCTATCTAAAGTTTATTCAATTCACTTGATTTTACTGTTTCCATCTTTGGGGTCAAACCTTCAGACCCCCAGGAGCTCTGATTTCCCTGCTGCCTTTACTGTTTTGACTATTTTTTCCCACATTTAAAAACATAAATTGGATATGTCTCTACTCTGTTTAGATCTCATGTATAGCATCTCATCAGAATAAAATCTACACCCCTTACAAGGCTTATGAGCTGTCACTTCTGCTTAGATCTCCAAACCCTGCCCCATTCTCCGCTCTTTATCCTCTGACCCAGGTGTTCTTTCTGTTCTCTGGTTTTCCAAAGCTCTTTACTACCTCAGGGCCTTTGTATTTGCCCATCTTATCTGTCCTCTGATTCCTTGTGCATCTACTTCTTTTCATTTTCCAGATCTCCACTCACACGTGACCTTGCAGGCATATTTTTCTTGATCCTCCCATCTCAAGTAAACTCCATCTTCTGAGCCATTTACTGTCATATTACCCTGTTAATCTCTGTCAGCATTCATCAGTGCATATACTACTTTGCTGATTTCTCTGTTTTCTTAGGTATTGCCCGTGTCCCCACCACAATGTAACTCTCACTAAGGCAATGACACCTATTTGCTTCACCGTGGCACCCCTGCACCTGAAACAGTGCTGGCACAGAGCATGCTCTCAGGAACCAGTGATGGCGTGAATGAGTCGTGGAAATATGCTCCTACTCATGCTATTTAATTATGGTAAATACATATGACATAAAAAGCAGCATGGTAACTGTTGCGGTCAGCTGTGCAGTGGCATTGCATACATTCATTGTTGTGTGACCATCACCGCCAACCATCTCCAGAATTCTTTTCATTTTGCTGAACGGAAACTTTGTACCCATAAAAGATATCTCTGGCAGCCACCATCTACTTTACATCACTATGAATTAGATTGTGCAAGGTAACCCATGTAAGTGGAATCATTGAGTGTTCTTTTGTGATTGGTTTATTTTGCTTAGCATAATGTTCTGAAGATTTTTCCATGTTGTAGCTTGTGTCAGAACTTTTTTAAAGGTTGAATAATGTTCCATTATATGTATATACCACATTTTATCCATTCATCTGTCATGAATATTTGGGCTGCTTTCACCTTTTGACTATTGTGAATAATGCTGCTTCAACGCAGGTGTATAAATATCTCTTCAAGACCCTAATTTCAATTCTTTTGGATATTTATATATATACATATGTACTTGTGTATCAATACATAACACAGAACGTGAAATCATACAGTGAGCCTATTTTTAGATTTTTGCACAACTACCTTACTGTTTGTCATACTACTGCATTCATTATTTTTTATTCCAGCAAACAGTACACAGGGTTCCAATTTCCCAATATGCTTGTCGATACTTGTTACTTTCTATTTTGGTTTGCTCTTTTGTAGCGAAGAGGTGTGAGGTGGTATCTCATTGTGGTTTAAACTTACACTTCCCCACTGATTAACAATGTTCAACTTCTTTTCATGTTCTTTGAAGAAATATCTAGTCAAGTCTTTCCCCTAATTCTTAATCAGGTTTGTGGCTGTTGTTGAATTTCAGGAGTTGTTTATATGTTCTGGATACTAGGCCCTTATCAGATATATAACTTGCAAATATGTTCTCCCATATGCAGGTTGCCTTTTCAATCTGTGAATTTTATCTTTTGATGAACAGGAGTTTTAATTTTGGATATTGTCTAACTTTATTATTTCTTTTGTTTCTTTGCTCTTGGTGTCATATTTAAGAAATCACTGCTGAATCCCTTGTCATTAAGCTTTTTGCCTATGTTTTCCTTGAAGAGTTTTATAGTTTTAGCTCTTATGTTTAGTTCTTTGATCTATTTTTTAATTAATTTTGCATAATATAATATCAGTGTCCAACTTCAATCAGCATGTAGTATCCTCTTTTCCCAGCACCATTTGTTGAAAATACTGTCCTTCACCATTGACTACTCTAGGCTTCTTATCAAAAAGCATTTGACCATATATCTGAGATTTTCTGGGCTCTCCATTTTATTCCATTGGTCATTAGGTCTGTCTTTACACCACAAAACACTGTTTTAATTACTTTGGCTTTGTCATAATGAATACAATAAATGTGAGTAATCAGAAACAGTGAGTCTTACAACTTTTTTTCTATTTCAAGATTATTTTAGCCATTCTCTGTAACTTGAGAAGGCACACAAGTTTTAGAATTGATTTTTCTACTTTTGCAAAAAATGTCATTGGGATTTATAGGAAATAAATTGATTTGTAGGCTACTTTGGGAAGTACTGACATCTTAACAATATTGTCTGTTTCCTCGTATTTTGTTAAGATTCTTTTTCATCAACATTTATCAGAGATAATAGTCCATAGTTTTCTTGTAGTCTTCAATTTTTAGAAGAGTTGGGGAGGCTTAGTATAATTCTTCTATAAATATTTAGTAGAATTCATAATGAAACCATTTATTCTAGGTTCTTCTTTATTGGGATGCTTTTGATTATTGATTTAATCTCCTTACTAGTTATATATTTGTTCAGGTTTTCTATTTCTTTACAACTGAGTCTTGGTAGGTTGTATTTCTAAGAATTTGTCTGTTCCATCTAAGTTATCCAATTTCTTGGCATACATTGGCCACAGAACTCTCTTAAAATCCTTTTTTTTCCTTAAAATCACATCTCTTTTCTTATTTCTTCCTTTTGTTAGTAGAATTTTTCCTTTTTTTTTCTAAATCTTAATCACTCTAAATAAAGGTTTGTAATTTTTGCTGTTCTTTTTGAAGATTCAATTCTTGGCTATTCATGTCCATGTGTTTTAAATCTATTGTTTGAAGGGAAGGGAGTGAAAGGAAAATAAATACCTTTTAGATAACCATCAACTTGACTATGTGGGAAAGGGAAGATTGTAGAACTGAAAGTGACATTGTCACTGCTAAAATTTGAAATTGGAAGGTTCCGGAAAAGCTTTTTTTTTCCCCCCACATTCTTCAGTCCAGATGTAGTCAAGTCTGGAAAAGAGAGACTTTGTTTTACATTTTTTGCAAAAAATAATTAGTTTATATTTAGATATATGCTTAATATGTACCAGGTACTGTTTAAGCTCTTTATATACATTAACTCATTTAATCCTCATGGTAACTCAGTGAGGCGATACTATTATTAGCCCCGTCTTACAAATGAATAAACTGAGGTAGAGAGTTTCAGTCATGTTTAATAAATGTCAGAGCCATGATTCCCACTCAGGGAGCCTGGTTTCAGGAATATTATGCTGCTATACAAATAAATGTATACTTTAGATGTCATGGATGAAGTATGCAGGTAAAATTGTCTCTCCTTTCAAGTTTGCCAGTGGATCTGAATGCTACTTAGAATCTGCCAATAAGATGGCCTTGAAACATGTTAGCTCAGCCCAGAAAGCTTGTGCTTGGGACTTATGAGTCCAGTTCTTCACTATTGCAAGCTGATTTCTGTACTAGCTTTCTTCCCAGTGTCTGGGATCCATTTGAATTTCTGTCACAAACATGTTCACATGCCAAATCTATACAACCATCATGAATCAACCAATGTCAACTCAATGAGTCAACTCAACTGCAATGCCAGTGTGACACCATACTGGGCACTTGGATATGTGTAATTGGTGTCACCTTAGGTACCTTCATTTCTGTCACTCCCCCTCTGCCTCTGCACTGCATTCTATTTTCATATCTACTGTGCTCTCTTCACATTGTTGCTTTTGGCTCATCAAATCTCTCAAATAAGTCCTGACTGCTACTTCTACTTTAAGGCTGGCTCATTTGATAGGGCTGATTTTAAAAGGTCAGTCTTGTTATTCATAGAAAACAGCAGTAACCAAAGCAGAACAGAGTTGAGCATCAGCACCCTGGTTAGAATTCCCAGGAACTGGGGGAAAGGAGGGTGAATGGAAAGAAACCTTCCTTGACACAAGGACGGATCATGAACATGATGCAACAATCTGTAAACACACACTCAGTACTTGCAAATTTCTTCTCCCTCCTGCAGGAATATCGGGTTGGGAAAAATAGAGCCAAGCTGGGACGTTGATAGTGAAGCAGAGCTTTCAGGTGAGCAGTAAATGGGCAGAGCGGAAGCAGTGACCTTTCTTATTTGCAGTGTTTTCATTCTGCAGCTTGCACGGCAGGGACCCTGACTTCAGAGGCTCTGATAGCCGGAGGCTGTGTGGGAGAGGAAATAAATGAGCCTGCCCTACTTCCAGAGGCTGTAGTAAATCTGTGTGCAGAATTTGCCAGGGCAAGATGCGTGTAGACGAGCGACCTCTAGTGGCTGAAAGTGGCTGCATCACCTGCTCTGCTGGAGGGAGGGAAGGGGGGACTTGGCATAAAAGCACCCGGTCTGTGAAGATCCTGTGTGTCCAACACTGTCCTGGGTGTTATGGAGGATTCAAAGGAATTACAAGCATGCAAACTTAAGGAGCTTATCCTCTGGCCTTGGGGAGTCAAAAGAGCATGTGGTTTCTCTATTGATTTGATGCCCTAGGGGTTTCTGAGAAGGGAGCAAACCACTAGGATCAGAGTAAGTCAGGGAGCCTATTCTGGAAGGATGATTGGACTTTAAATGAAAAGAGGGAGGGCACTGCAGGATGTGCTCGGGCTGCTCGCACATCCGGTAGGGAGAAAAACCTTGATGTCATGGGAGCAGAGTTTTCTAAAGGAAAAAATCGAATAGTCAATGGTGTGTGGAATGATTGAAAACTAAGCTATGCTCCTGAAAGTCCAAGAATAAGACGCTCAGCTCCTCGTGGACTCTTAGTAAAGGAGCCTCCTCGGGTCCTCACAGAGAATTGCCTCACCACCCAGCCTGGGCAGCAATTTCCATCAAAAATGGACGCAGAAAATGCTTTTCTGTTCCATTGTACAGCGAATTATGGGCCTATGACAACAGGAGGGGTGGCGGGTGCAGAGACAAATGCTACTGGGCCCAAATTGTTCATGTAAATGCATGAAGCAGGCCGGGTAGATTCTGGCCTTTCAGAGACAGACTTCAACTTTAGTTTTAAATTTTGCAATGACATTTAGTCAGGCTAGAATCGTGGATGGGATTGGAAGTACTGTAGGTTGTGACACACAGTGGGGGTGAGAGGAGGTCTTCTTAAAATGGACAGAAGTGACTCAGCTCTGGCCAGTTGTCACCATCAGGAATGTAGGTGCGATGATCAAATTCTCCAAGCCTTCAAGAGAAGCACAATATCTCAAATTTTGCATGAACCCACTCAGTGTTTAACATTTGGGTTATTTTTTTAAAGACATCATATTATACAAATCAAATAAAACATTTGGCCTATCAATTATGAGTTTATTAAGTAAGACTCAGATTGATCAGGTTTAAATTGCTTTAAAATGTTGAATTAAGCAGACAGATTTTGCTATAATTCTAATGACTTGAGAGGAAAGGTATTGACTCTGGTGGTTACCTTAATTTCTCTTTGGTGAGACAGGAAAGTGGGTTTTGTTTTGTTTTTTTTTCTGTTTGGTGCTTTTAAAACCACTTTGCTTGTGTTTTCTGTACCTCTGTTTTTCTATCAGTAAGATGGGCATCTAATTGAAGTCATTTTATCTTAAACAATCTGTGTCTCCTATAATGTTGTTTAGGACTCAAGTCCTATGGGTTTTATTTCAATCTGGAAAAGAATGTGTTTTCCAGCTGACCTCACCTAACAGAAAGCTCAAAGAGGGTTTCATTTTGTGAGCTAGGCTCGTCATCCCTCAAGGGAGGCAGTGCAGTGCAGAGTAGCAAAGTCATTGTCACCCTTGGCCACACAGAGAATTAACTGGAGAGTTCTGCAACAAACACAATGCCATTCAGATCCCATTCAGAACCATCCAGACAAATTGAAGAGGATTTTGGGGAGGGGTCCTAGTATAAGGAGGTTTTGACAGTTCCCTGCATTATTTATTTTTTTTAACTTTAAGGAAAGGTACAGGCAGGAAAGAAGGCAAGTAGATAGGCAGGCAGGAAGAGAGAGGAGGAAGAAACATTTTATTTATTTTATTTAGTTATTCATTGGTTGTTTCCTCAGCCCCAGGTCTTAACCCAGAATGTTGGGACAGATGTGAACTATGCCAACTGGACTAAATCACTAGTCCATGAGGGCGTACCTCCCTGGATGGTTTTAATGTACAGCCAAGATTGAGAATCTTTGGAAGAGGAAAAGATAAGCTTTCAATCTGGACTCCAGAACCTGAGAAATTTGGACAGTGGCAAACCACATTGTAGCCTGAGGTACAGGGGTTCAGTGCCAATGAAAATACAAGACCCCTTCTTCTTAGCTTAGTAGCAGTTCCAAGATGGCGATGACCCAGCACAGAGCCCCTCTGAGCCAGGGCCCTGAGCATCCAGCCAGATGTCTGCCTGACTCCTACAGGATGCCCGTGCTGCTGGCCCACAATCCTACCTTGAGCGGCAGGGGTCTAATCAGCAGTGTCCAACAGAACTTGTGACGTTAGAAATGTTCTACATTGTGCCACTCAATCCAGTAGCTGCTTACTCACAGGGCGTTTTTGAGCACTCAGAATGTGGATAGTGTGACTGAAACTAAAGCTTGGTTGAATGTTAATCTGAACAGCCCACGTGTCAGTGGGGTCTATATTGGATAGCACAATTTGGTTGCCAACTCTCTGTGGCAGGACAGCTTCCTACTTTAGCAAATTGTCAGTCTCTACATTGACTCCAGAGCATTGCAGTCAAGGGAAGTCAGAACGGATTTTTTTCCCCTTATTCTTCAATAGTTCTATTTAATCTTTCTTTTATCTGACAGATAATTCCAAATATTCCTATGGAAAAGACCTGGTCTAATCTAAGAATAATCAATTTTTTTAGTTTAAAAAAAAGTCTATTTAATTTACAGTGGAAAATGTTGGCAATTTATATGTTAAAAGTTTCTTGTCTCTTTTCACAGGAAATGATTGACAGCCTTTAAGTGTTGTCTGTGTCTTTTAAAACTATTGACTGACATCTTCAAGAAGAACACATTTTGCCTTGAAATGTGACTTGATCTCATTAATGTGAAGACCGTTTTCAGGTGTGGGGGCTGCCCCTCTCTTTAACCCTCAGTGGTTAGACATCTTGTTTCTAGTCATTAGACTGAGCATTTCGGGGAGTAAAGATGAGGAAACCTCGCATGAGTGCCCCCATATGTGCTGTTAGAAAACAAAGAGGCACCTCACGGCTAAAGCATTTGGGTGGGGGGTGGAACATGGAATTTGGGCTGTGTGGAATCTTCAGATTGCTGAATTATTTATCTCCAGAGAGTTTTCTGATTTTCAAACTTTGTTTAAGACTTTAAACTTTCTTTTTGAAACAGGAGTAGTTGGGTACTCGATGAAAGAATGAAAGAGAAAATAAGATGAAGAGGAGGAGGAGGAGGTAGAGAAAAATTTAACTTCCTGTGTCAAAGAAATGGGAGTAAGAAGATGCTTCCAGAAGGTTGGAAGACTAGGAACAAGAAAAGGAATGTGAGAAGAGGTTCCTTTAAAAATAATAGTCGATGATGCCCCCTCGTGGTTTAGGCAGCTGAGATGGCTAAGGAACAGACCATATAAAGCAAAAGGACTGGAATTGGAGACTGGGCGGTCTGGGGACAAACAACGACAACAAACTCAGCCAGAACACAACCATTCAGCCAGACAGGAATATGTAAGTACCAAGAAAAAAAATAACCCTTGGTTTCTGGAGCTGGTTTTTTTCTTTAGCTTTGCAGTTAGTTCATGGCTTTGGACACCAAAGCACAGGAGGACCTCATCCAAATGGGTGACGGCTTGGCAACCCCAGGATAGGCTGATAACCCCAAGATAACCTAATAAACCTAACACCTTGAGACAGACTCAGGAATCTATAAGAAGTTAGTAAAAGATAGAACAGGAATGGGAGAAAGGAGGTGTTATTCACAAGTCAACTGGCTAAATATTTGTGGAAAATAAATACTGCTAAATATTTAGATCCTCCCACAAAATAAATCCAGGTGGATTAAATGCTTATGTAATACAAATAAACAAACCCCCAACCTATGACAGTTCTGGTCGGAGAGTGGTATTTCGGGGTCAGGAGAGTGAGGGCACTTAGTTTGACCACAGTTTACTCTCCCACGGGTAGTGCATGAAAGGTTCCCTGTGAGCACATCCATGCTATCCCCTGATACATCTGGTTTCTGACTGCCATTCTAAGCTGGTGTGGGTTTGTTTTAAAAATACATTTCTCTAATTGCTAGTGCATTTCAAACACCTTTTGAAAAACTGATACTTGGGGAGGTTTCCATTTCTACAAATGTCCACTTACATCCTTTGCCCAATTTCTCTTGGAGTTTCTGAATTTTTCTTCTTGAGTTGAGAAGTTTCCTTGTGCATTCACAACAGTAATCCCTTGTTAGTGCAGACACTGCAAATACCATTTTTCTCTTTCTCATCTTTATTTATGATCATCTTTGTTCAACAGATGTCCTTTGCTTCGATGCAGGGAAGTCCACCTTGCATAGTTCCATAAGTAATGTGCTGGTGTGTATGCTAGGAGCTGGGAGCAATCTGAATGCCTACAGCTGGGAGAGTGAATTGGAGAAATGTAAACACACACCAAGGAGGAGTGAGCTGAAATTAGAAGCAAGGGACCAAATGTACAAAGAACATCAAGACAGACTGTGAAAGTGAGGTGCCACTGAAAAAAGGAGCAGAATGAGATCTAGAGTTCAAGGTCATCTGTGTCAGCTCACATAGGTGGACATAATATCATGCACACTTAGCAAAAACATGTCAAATAAAAAGACAGGTATTTAACATGATCGAAGGTTGTATGGGGTACAGGATTGGAATAGGAAATGGGGATTAAAGGACATAAATAAGAGAAGAATCTAGGAAGGGTAAATCACTGATAATGTCTTTGGAAATACGGAATATAATTATCTGAGTCAACTGCTGCACCTGACTATCTCACACTGAAATACAGGAGAAAATGAATATTTTTATCATGTTGAGATAAGAAAAGACATGATGCTAGGGACAAAAAAAAAAGTGAATATATGACATAAAAAATTTAAATTGTGGTAATATAAGCACAACATAAAATTTATCAACTCAAATGTGGATTTGGGTGTTTGAAATGTGGCTCCTGATTCCTAATATAACCCTCTACTCTTAACACCAAGGGTCTATATTCAGCCACAAACTGAGTGAAAAGTTCCTATGATGTGAGCAGGCGAATCACACATCCCTAAGGGGATGCCTGACCCTCATCAGCATCCATCTCCTCTAAAGATGATTACTGCTGATTGAAAGAAATATTCCTATAAAAGTGTATAATTAAAAAAACTATAAAATGTTATATAAATTTAAACATATTAACTCTTCAAAACATAGCATCATCAATAGATTCTTAAAAACTGCCACTTTAAGTGAAATGACATAAATTAAAGCAGGCCCTCAAACAATGTTAATGTTATGTGGAATCTTTTTTCTCATTCATGTTATAATTAAATGAGGCAACATTATTCAAAGATGTGGTCTATTTTGACTTTCCGATGTTTTCTAAGTTTTTAGTAAATTTACTTCTGAATTTATTAAAGTTTAAAGCTATACCGATACTTCTGAAACACCGTCGTGTGACAGGCAATATAACTTCAGTTTCACTTTAACTACTAATGCACATATGTGGTTGATTTACTTTCCATTTCCTCTCAAAGTCTCTCTGCCTCCTTGACTGGTGCTATGTATATAGAGAGCTGCTAATGTAAACTCAATCCCTGCTCCCCAAAGTCATACTATTTCCAGGAAACTACAAATTAAAGGTTGCTGCACTGAAGCAAGGCAGGATTTAAAAATGAGAAAACTGGGGTCACTTGGCCTGAAGAAAAAGAAATCTAGCACAGGGCAGCCATACTTAAATGCCTGAGGGACTCAGAAGCAGAGGTTACACAGACGCTTTCTCTGAATGATAGTTGTCATCAAAGAACTGGGCTTCCTTTTGATTGCAGCAAGTTCCCCTTTCCTGGTCATGTTTCTCCAGGAGAGGATGCTGCTCTGATGGGCTACACCGAGTCAAGATTTTCCGAAACACTGGGGTTTTAGGATTGGATTAATTCTGCCTTATCAAGGATGAAGAGACCTCTTTAGGTGTCTAAGGAAGAGTTTTTGTGGCTGGCACCATATGGAGATTGAGACTGGGATGTGAGTTTAATTTCCTTAACTTCCTACTTCCCAGTTAACTATAAATTTCAACCCTGCTGCTCCGCCCAGTATCTCCCAATCTCTCTCCAGCTGCTTTCCTTGCCCTACTCAGCCCTAACCATTTTCCCACACCTCTCTTGCTCCATAGAACCTTCTCTTAGAGCTCATTCCTGTTGTTCTCCCCCATGGCACCTAATGCAGTTTTGCTACGACAACTGCTGACTGAGACCACTGGGCCCTACACACCTGTCTGCTCACCACAGAGCAGTAAAAATTATGTGACCATGAAAGTTGAGACTGACCTTTGAAATCAAACTAAAGTCAGAATTCAGTTTCTCCTAATAACCATTTATTACTTACCACCACTCAGATTTGGTTTCTGCATTTATGGGTTAGGAAGGATGATACAAATGGCAGCTTAGATTTGCACCAGGCACTAATGGCATTGAGTGGAAAATCTATGTAGTTGGTATTTTTCATTCTTGTCTCTTGACTACTCACAGGATTTCTGGGAGTCATGTGGAGTCCTCCAGCCCACGCCTGGTACACTCTCAGCACTAGATAAATGCTACTGTTATTTATTATAAGTCACGTTGTAAAATCAATACTATTAAGGCAATGATAACCTGAACTCCATTCCTTTCTCCTCAGTGATCACAACAACCTACCTTGATGCAATACTGAAATTGGGAGCAATTGGTTCATACCCTAACTTGTCATGTATTCTCATTTATCTTAGACTGTGTACAACTTAGGTTGTGCATTTGTCTATGTGTGTTTTATCTATGATGGACAAGAACCATTGATAACACTTCTGGGCACCTCCTCCTGAGAGAGTGAGCCTCCCAAGTCCCCAGG
This sequence comes from Solenodon paradoxus, assembly GCA_004363575.1. Classification (NCBI taxonomy): domain Eukaryota; kingdom Metazoa; phylum Chordata; class Mammalia; order Eulipotyphla; family Solenodontidae; genus Solenodon; species Solenodon paradoxus. Next base: position 435,463 of record RJWH01000378.1, read on the forward strand.
GTCATGATGAGTGGAGAATGTCTGTCAAAGGTGGTGAATTCCACCTGGGCAGTTCCTCCAAGCCAGGCTCAGGCAAGGAGACTTTCCAGGTGTGAAGGGGATGCCTTGGTGAGAAATGACAGGTGGTGGGTGGAACTTCAGATAATGGAGAGTTCTGGGGCCTCACAGCATCCAAGCTTGCCTTGGCAACAGCTCTTTCCCCTGTTCTCTTTTGAAAGGGAGTTATGTGACTGCTGGCACTAGGCAATTATCATTTGTGAACATTTTTTTCTTGTGTCATGTCAGAAAAAAGACACACACACAGACTTGCCTACTAACAGTACACTCAGGAATTATAGGCATAAGGCAATCTAGTTTTAAAAATGATGTTGCCACCTAAATTCTATTAACCCTACAATGCAATCTCCCTCAGACCAAAATATTGCAATTTCCTTCTCTTTTCACTTTCTTTTTCTCCAATTTAATTTGATTTTTGCTCTCTTTAGAGGATATATAGTAATAGGGTTAGGCCATCATCATTTCAGTCTTGCCCTTAGAGTTCCTTTCCCTTTCTATTTCAGCCCATTCTCGACTTCTTCCTTAATCCACTTTCTGCCCAGTGAATATACCAAGAAGAACTGGACAGAGATAAATCATTTTTCCTTGGAAACTCATCAAGTTAAAAAAATAAACAAGCTGCTGCCCTCCAAAACTCAGAAAATCATGTTAGCCTAAGGTACCAAGTCTGTTTATTTTCCTTTATCTAAGGGATAGATTTCATTATGAAAGCTGGGCCTGACTGAATGGCCAGAAGAGTCTCTAATACCAGGGAAGTGCCAGAAATAATAAGTGAATGTGTTTTCTATTGAAATGCTCCAATCTGGATTTCAGAAGGGATTATATTGGCTTTTTTTTTTTGGAAGGGTAGTGAATCATATAGTTTTTAAATAATAATTCTGCAGCTTCAGCTCTTTTTGAGGGTACACAGAATTTCTTGCCAAGTCCTGAAAGCCCAGGGAGTAATTGATTTAACAAGACTGAAGCAATATTGCTTTTTATGCAGCTTAACATGTAAACAAATACTTCCTCTTAACACATTTCTAATGTTTGGTATAATAATTTCATCAGATTAAATAAAAACAGACATATCTTTTCAAAAAACCCAATCTTATTTTGTTCCTTCTCTTTCTGTATCCAAGAAAGTGAAGAACTAAGCTATAAGGTGGAAAATGATGAGGGTTAAGGGGTTATGTCTTTTTTATAAATTTTAGCTACATTTTAAGTTAAAAAGAAGGGCAGGTCCTACAAGACCTAGTCAAATGTGCCCGCTCCTCTTTAGTTGAAGAAAATGAAGAAGTACTAAGTGCCACTAAGGAGCGTGCCAGGGTCTGGATGCATTCAAAGAAACATCTCTGGTAAGGCTCGGGGAAAGCCCATAACCCAGGCACCCTAACTCCCCTAACTCCCATGTTCTAGCCAGCCTGGCTACTATCCCCAGTCTGGCTTCACATGCTGACAGCCCAGCCCTCTGTCACCCTGAGACAAAATGGATTTAATGTTGGAATGACCTTAAAAGACATCTTTCAGGTAATAGGCCTGCCAGGTTACAGACATCCCTGATTATAGCCTAAGCAATGCGACTTGGAAAATTCTCCAACCAAGAAGACCAGACTTGAATCAACAGGAAGTTTCTGTGTTCTATAGTAGAGCTCTTGTTCCCTCCAGAGAAGAATACAAGTCATTTAGTCTACAGAAGCAAGAAAAATATATAAAAGCCAATTAGCAGAATTCTTGATCTTTGTCAAAGCTAAAATTAAATTGGTCACTGATGAAGAGATGAAGAGATGCATCTATCCAGCTATAAATAAGCAAATAAACCTGATTGCATGTTTCTATATATCTATGTATTTATCCATATATCTATTTATCTATCTATCATGTTAAATATAGATTGAATTAAATTGTTTTTCTAATGCTTATTATGCTTTATTTACATGATTTAACTTGACACAATAATGTCATGGACTTTCCTCTCCCATTTTTAATTGAGCAATATTAAAGGTAGCTCTTTTTTAGGTTGTTTAACAAGTGAAAGTTTGTTATCAAATCATTGTCAATGACTCTCAGAAAGCTGTAGAGAAGACTCTTCAAAATGAAAATTGACTGAAGAGTAGGCTTGTACACTTTGTGAAGCAGATACGAACACAATTACAATTTGCCTCAAACTTTGCAGGCAATTTACCATTAGATTGATGTCAAACAGGGAAAATTTTAGCCTGAGGACACCTTTTGAAGGAACTGATCAGTACTGAAGAACAGAGGAAACAGAGAGAGCTAGGATGGGCGTGTTAATGGAAACTCCATCTCAGTCACGCCTGTAGTGTTAATGTGAACACAGTAGACTGAGTATCATTGAAGCAGATAATTTTTCTTGTTCCTATTACCCCACCATTCAACCTGCCAACCTATCATTATTCTAAGGGAAGAATTTTTTTCTCCTTTCTGTTTTGAGCTGGAATTTATATTCAGGCACTGAGGTACTGCCATAATAAACCTATAAAATGCCCTGGAAGGCCGAGGCCCATTAGAAGCCATAGTTCTTAGCCATAGAGAATACTTGAGGACCTTCATTATAACTAGATACATGGCAAAAAACATACCACAAAGTGTCATCATGATTCACTTTTTATCAGATGTCAAGCTTATAATTGACCAGCTTTGTTTATTAAGTGTTCATTTACTTGTTCAAATGGAAATGTTGTATTCATTAAAGATATCTAAACCCAGTCTAACTAATTCAGTGAAATGTGAATATTCTCTATATTATCCATCTGACCAGAGAGGGCCTATGTCATGTCATCTGTTATTTCAACAAGTAAGCAAAAGAAGGACCTGGGTTTAGGTGACATGAGATGGTAGGCATGTCTTAGACCTAGAACAAAACCTTTGTCTGTGGAGTGAGTAGAAGCAGAGTATATAGGCACACACTCTCATCCCAACTTCATTGTTTTAAGGAAGAAGTCATGTAGAATGGAAGATCCAGTTGAGAAATCAAGATGAAAATCAAAGAAATAGGGACATGAGATTCTACCTGGGACTCTGAGGTTCTCATCAATCTTATCCTCTTTCCAGGGAGCTGCCACTGCTGTAGAGGGTAGATGGCTTTTCTCTGGATTTCAGTTAATTTTAGGCCATTCCAATATTATTTAATTCCTCAACACACACACACACGCACACACACTTGTCTTCCTTTCCACTTAGGGAAGAGTGAAGAGAGAAAGTCATGAGTTAGGAAAGAAGGAGGACTTAGATGAGAGCAGAGGAAACAGCAAGAAGCAGTTTGAAACAATGGCTGTGAGAAGTGAGGATTATGGGTGAAGCATGGATGACTGAGTGGATGAAATGATGTCAAATCTATTTCATTTTCCAAGTCTGTAGTCTCACTCCACTTCCCATTTTTTGTTTTTCTACCTCAGTAGGGCTCTATGCATATGTATTAAGGTGAGGAGGAGTGGAGGCTGGGCTTGGGATGGCAGGAGAGGAAATGTGAGAAGAAAAAAGTATTACTAGCAATTCCCTTGGTTCTCCCCTTTCTTGACTGATTCTGGTGTTTACCGTGCACAGTGTATGATTACAAAAGCAAGTACTGCAGATTCAGCAGCAGAGGCGTGAAAATTGGAATTATTCACCTTTCGAGAAGGGCATATTTGTGACCAGATAACTGGAATGACTGCGTTCATTAATCAGAGGCCCCTGTGCAATGAATTTGCAACTGGTTACTTTCTAAATAACAGCACTCGCTGTAATGAAGACTGAAGAGTACTTGAGTTTGGTTCTTACATGATAAAAAACATCAGAATGGCACTGATTTTAAATTTGATAGGAAACTTTTGATATAAAGAAACAGCAAATGTTTACCAGCAGGTCTTCATCTGTGTGGGTAAGTACCTGAGAAATCAATGGCCCAACGTGAAAAGATAAAAGCACAAAGGAAAAGAAAAGTCATAAAGATAAACTTTGGCAACACTCATCCAAGTACCACTTAGTGAAAAATATGCTCTCAGTCTGATGCAAGTTGTCTTAGCAAGGGATGTATTCAAAGATATGACTTGATGCCATTAATCATTCCAATCCAACTCTACTGCCATACCAGTCAGATGATCTGACCTTCCAGAATTTGTCTGAAAGGCAGAGGAGACATTGCTGAGGTCAGTGAAAATTTCTGAGAAACCCAAAGTTACGTTTCCTTTGTCAATTAGTACATCTACATTCTATATATTTATTTTAATTGTAATGCTCTTGCATTCAAACTGAGTCAAAAATAATATCTTACAGAGCTCACTTCCTTCAGAGCCATAGGGAGTAGTCATTACCAAGATCAGAAGTTGTTTTCAAATGTGTAGCTCTCAAAATCAATAGGAGCTGGCAACTACAAGGAAATCAAATTGCATAAGATTAGTCAATCTTGAGGGCACCTTAAGTGAGTAACTTCTCGGGACTGAGTCAATTTGTTATACATTGGTTTTAAATTTACATACCACATAATTTATTTTCCATTACTTATTCAATTTGTCTGCATTTATGTGATGGCACAAAAATGTGTGTTTGTCATCTCTTCTGAAAGAAATCTTGGGTTATTATTCAGTCTTTCAGATTTTCTCCTCATTTGGCTGATGGTACCATTCTCTGGGTTTTCCTAGAATCTGCGGTGGGGTGGCTTGGGTCACTTGTTCTTTTGAGTCTCATGGCATCAGAGCTTATGGTTCTGGATCTGTTTATTGACTCTGGAGCTGAGATTCCTATGCTCTGTGATCGCCTCATCCCGAACCTGGACTTTTCTAGGGCAATCAACTCTCTGAGAAAATCTAGAGCTCCCAAGAAGACTCGAAGAGGGCACTGCCATCCTCATCGTTGTTTGTCCTTTACGCATCCCCTCACATTGGTTGTAGAGTCATGCCACTCAATTCAATTTTCATTCAAAGTCATGGTCATGATGATCTTTTTAAAACTCATTTTTTCATCAACTCTGCCTTTAAAGATGTCTCACTATTGCTTTCAAGACAAAATTTCTTAGCAAGGTCAATGGAGCTCTACAAAGATAGTTCTTCCCTGTTTCTACCCACACCAGCCTCCACATTCTCTCCAACCCCTGTTCCAGTTCCACTAGTTCTTCAGTCTGTACTGCTTACCAGGCTCCTGCCCACCTCAGAGACTTTGTACATCCTTCTCCCCTTAGGCCTGGTTAACTCATGTTTGCCCTTCAAATCTCACTTCAGCTATTAAGCATTCTTTGCTCTATACAAAGTTGACAATAGCATTCAACAAAATATGATCACTAAATACAAATAACTTTCAAACTTTGAAAATGGAAACATTAAGTCATATGATCTCTGGAGAAATCAGGGTATTTAGGAAGAAAATAAACATTTAGAATAAAGCTTAAATAAATCAATTTGCCTACAAAGAAATGGGCATTTCACTTTTAATAACTCTTATAAAAAGATTCTTTAACTGCGTCAGTTCTCTAAGCCCAAGTGGGATAATGTGAGGGATGAAACTTCATATCTTTCTTAAGTTTGTACCTATATTAAAAAATATAAAATAAACATATAAATAACCACTTGTTATAGAGTTTCTTTCAATGATAATTTAGAAAAGTGATTATTATATACCTTCTTTTAGGAAAAAAACATAGCTTTGGAGCAAGCACAAAACATCACAAAAGCAAATTGACTACTTACTAATTCATTTAGATAAACCTGAGAAAAGACAACCTAAAACAATAATGTTATATGTCATTGAGATATGTTTACATCTCAATAAATAAAAGAGTAAGACAGTAAGTTAGTTTAAAAAGCAAAGTTGGCTGGAATACGAACTTCTGGATATCATTTATAAAACTGGCTGTTGTTTTAATTTTCTCCAAGAATTTTCATAATTTAAAAACTAAACTCAAAAGTTCACTTGTTTTCCATACATTTTACTAGCACATTTTTTACATATGTGTGCTTTTATATGTATAGATGTATTGATGCATTAAAAATGCAATTCTATTTTCCACACAGAGTGAAAGAAAAGCTGGGTTCAGTTTCTGACATACTCCAAATGATTCTGGATTTTTAAGAAATAAATCATGCCATTAAGATCTAAAGCTCCATAGCTCGAATTAAATGCTTCAGTGATAAACATCTATGCTTTTGTCAATTAATAAGAAACAAATGAACTTTATTTCTAATTAGGGCAACTGTGGAAATGCTAACACAGAGATCTTGAATTGGTATCAATAGGCCAAACCATTAGTGGTAACTATGTAGCTATTAAAACATATCAAGATTTCTCAGTTAATCTCGATCAGTAGGATAACTGCTTTGAGATATATTCAGACATCATTGGGGCATTTGTTAGTTGATAGGCTTGCCAGATTAATTCAATAACAAGAAGCAGAAATAGAAATTATAGCAAATGAGAGAATACCCAAAAAAGAATACATACTCAAGATCCGGGCTCCTTAGCAGAGCTCCTTGAGCTCCCTTGCCCAATATAGTTCTAAAGACATAGTATCACTCTGCTCTCCCTTTGCCACTCTCACCAACGCCTGTCCTTTGAGAGGCAACACTCCAATCATTCTGAGTGGACATTCTAATACAACAGACCAGTGCCCAAAGGATAGTGAAATACACATTTCCAAGGAAAAGTTCTTCATTCTCCATTTATGTCGATATATGTTTAGATGCATTTTTCACGTGTTTGTGTTGGATCAATCCTCATTCTACCTCATTTTTCTTCTTGCTTTTAAAATGCAGACCTTATTATTTAAGAAAGAAAGCTTATCTTGCAAACAGATTGAGAACACGTGGAGTCACGTCTATACAAAGGGAAAGGACACGGATGTTAATTTAGTAATGTGGGAAATATTGCCCTCACCACCCTTCTCCAAGAGCTCCTTAATATCTAACCCACAACAATGCTAATGCATTTCTGTAAGTCGGGCATCTTAATACTGAGTTTTTCACAGTTGTTAATGAGGTTTTTCTGTTCTGATTGTACAAACAACAGGAAGCAAGTGACTTTAAGATCTTGATAAAAAGTTATTGACTGATAGAGCCCAAGAATGCAATGTTTCCAGGTTTTTCTTTCATTTCTAATTTTTCCCATTTATTCCATGTACAAGTCTCTTTATTCTTTTTTCTTCTATACATCATTGCCAGATTTATTTTCCTAATGATAACTCTGGCCTTGGTGCTGCCCTGAACAGAGACCACTCTTCATCTTAGACAGATGTCAACATTTTCAACCATAATCAAGATCCATTGGTATAAAATTCATCAATAGTTCAAGCATTATTTTCCCTCCAACTACCTTATATGTGAACTAGAGCCAAGGTAAACTGCTTTGTTCTTTGTATATCTTTGCTCTGTTCTTTCCCCACATCATTTTTGTGTTCCCGAAAATCCATTTCAAAACTCATCTCTTTAATGAAACTTTTTCCTAGATCCCAATTATAGCTGGTCCTTCCTTCTTTCACTAGCTGATGAGCCTTGTATTTTTCTTAAATTGGTCTGCATTTCTCTGAGAAGTGCATGTACTTATTTCAATCCTCATCCTCTGGTTAGACTGTGAGCTTCTCAAGAGAAAGCAACATGCCATCATTTCATGTGTGTGCCCAGTGTTTTGCTCGCAATGGATATTGTTGGGAAGGAACTGAAACAATATTTTTTTCTATCTATTTATAAGTAAGTGAAGGAGCATCAGGTCTTAGATAGGGGCCATGGAAATAAACTATTAGATAGGAAGGGACCATGGAGAACTCATTGTCTCACTTCCCTTTAGAGAAGAAAGAATAGCTTTCCATCCAGTCCTCATATTAACCTGTTTCCATACCATGACTATCAGGGGGCGGGGGATTATGAAATAATAAAAGAGAAAAATGGGACTTTAGAAGTGAAGGGACTTCATCTTGTCTCCAATACTATCTTAATGGGTCTGTGAATAGTGGAGAAATACAAAGAGAAACAATGGGACTTAGGAAGTCCCTTACCACCAAGGAGAAAGCAGGGAGGGGATGGTGCATGTGGACATGGGAACAGAGAAAGAAAGAGGGGCGTGCTGGATCACTCAATTGGGGAAGAGACTTCCCTGTTTCGTTGGCTGCTGAGAAGCCACTGCTGGGCTCTGTCTTAAAACTTTCTTTATCCTTGTCTCCTGTCTATAAAATTCCACAGAGGCGATGGGAGTCCAAAGATTCTTGAATTAAGAAGCATTATGTAAAGGCAAAGCGTTATCATTATTATCAGGAACCTGTCATAGAGAGAAACAGACACCACAATGCATAATTATTTAAAAATAAATACCATGCTGTCAAATTGGATAGTGACTGGCTGTTAGATAATTTGGCAAATGTAGCGGAGCAAATGTTCTGGAGAGGTGAGTACTTTTCCACTACTCCATCAGGCTGGAAGCCTACACAGCCAGAATATTTTGCACCCATCTTTCAGTTGTGTCCATCAAATTAGGCTTTCAAGTTTGATGCTGAATAAAACATCTCATCACAGCAGAGAGCAACCCAGGCTGAGCTGAAAGAGAGAGTGTGGTATTTCCACGTGAATGTTTCAGCAGCATCAGAAAATGCAGCACATTGGAAAAGCAGTCTGTGGATTTCTTCAGTGCCTTTTCTTTGAACAGTCCAAGGGGAATTTGCATTTTAACTGGGGGCTGTACCATCGTCATAGCAGTTTAGGCAGAGTTGATAGTACTGGAATGGAGGGAGGAGGGCTGCGAGGCGGGCACCCTGCACTCCACGATAAACTAGGACGCTCAGAGAGCAGAGCAAACTTACACAATAGGCGTGTCCCTCACGCAGGCCAGCTCTGTACATGGGCAAAGGTGTAGCAAGATCAGCTATGCTTGTCTGAATTGAGGACCAAGGACATAGTGAGGGAGTGGGCGGGTGTAACAACAGACTTGCCCATGTGCAAAGGGATGGGCTAATAATAGTGTGTTTATACCAGCGAGAATTGAAGCCGCAGCAGAAGGGGAAGCTAAAGACATTACATTTTAGTCGAGCTAATTTTGGAAGAAAGGGGAAAGTGCTGAGGGAAATGAAACAGGATAAAGCTGCTGAAGAGAAAGCCACGAAGGAAATAGAAAGTGTTCAAAGATAAATTAATGCACGACCAAAATCACTACAAGCTACTCAGTCATAAATATTCCATCAGGGTAAAGAAAAGAAAGCCAAGGTGTATTAAAAATGAGACTCCATAGTTAGAGGAAAAGAAATGCTGTATAATAAGATTCTGTGGAAGCAAAATAATTCAAGAATTGGCTCAAAAGCAATTACTGAATGAAAATTAAAATGAAGAGAGGTAATTGTTCTGTTGAACAAATACCCCTGTTTACTCTTCCATACGTTTTCCTTTCAGTTCCTTTTCTGTTGTCCTATAAATATTCCTGGTTGTGCTGTCTGGCATCCAGTTCAAATCTCTAGAGTCATCTCATGTTTACTCCCATATGTTCTTGACTGAAGGCAGGGAGGTGTTTCATCTGAAGACAGAGGAGGAAATCCACCTCAGGAAAAACGTTAAGAGCTGAGGCGTTGGTTACCTTGCAGATTAAGAATATTCCCCAGAACATCAAAACAAGAGGTGAGAGGACATCTTGTGAGGTAAAGAGTAAGTCAAGATGTTGGCAAGAGAGAGTTAGACCAGCTTCTCCTCTTGGAGAACAGTCACTGAGGAGTCACAGTGAGTTTCTCTGCCCGTGGTTCCCTTGGGGACACTGTTCTGAAGTCAATGGAAAAAAGGCACATGTCTATCTGTGGCTTTGCACACAAGTAAGGAAGGCATGAGAGACCTATAGTTTTCTTTTTTTCCTTAAAGGAAAGTTGTAGGCTAGAAGGAAAGTGAGTAAGCAGGCAGCAGAGAGGAAGAGAGAAAGGAGGAAGAAGCATTTTATTTATTTTATTTTGTTATCTTGGTTGGTCCCCAACCCAGAGACACTAACCCCTGCCCTTGGGATGAATGTAACTTATGCTTCTAAACCACCAGTGTACACCTTGAGATCTATCACTTTTAAGCCTTAACTCCTTAATAATTAGGTCCAGTGGAAGTCTGCAAAATAAAAATGGGAATGAATCAGGAAGGGGCATTACACTTCATGGTTAAATTATCAGAAAATGACTCCAACTCAGCATGGCAAAAATGGGAACAAATAATAAAATGAATCCTATGATTTTGTGGAAATAAAATACACTTATCACCAAGCACTCATATGTGTAATCCAAAATAGCATGAATTTTACTATTTCACTTTAATAAAGCTTTGGAACCAGTTTGGTGCAAAGACTCTGGGAAAAATGTCTAAACCACCAGTAATCATTACTTACAAGGGAACACCTGTGACCTCCCCTGCTGGGAGCTGAGCACAGGTGAGGAATCCTCATCCTGCGCCACCATCTTTGTGTGAGTTACATGTGGAGGAGAGACTTTCTGACTTTACCCATCTAGCTTTTACAGAACTTAGTAACATTTCCTTACTAAGAAATCTGGTGATTAAAGAGTCCAGAAAAAAGAATGGAGGCTGGAGTCTGCTTGAAGACTGAGGATAGCCGATTGACTCCAGATTCCAGGAGAGGCTATGTATGACTATCCAGATGATGTCCTAGAGAACATTAACAATGAAAAATTAGAAGAAGGCTATAGGGGTTTGAATAATCCTCTCCCAAAACCATGTCCATCCAAAAACTCAGAATGTGACCTTGTTTGGAAATTGAGTTGATTCAAATGCAATTAGTTAAATTATGTTACACTAGTTTAGGGAGGGCCCTAAATTCATTGAGAAAGAGAAGGAGGAGGAAGAGGAAGAGGAGGAAGAAGAGGTGGGGGAGGAAGCGGGGGGGAGGAGGAAGAGGAGGAAGATGAGGAAGGGGAGGAGGAGGAGAGTCATGCGAAGATGGAGTAGAGATTGGAGTGACATGGCTATACGTCGAGGATTGTCACAACTACCAGAAGCCAGAAAGAAACAAAAAAGATTTTTTTCCCTAGTGCTTTCAGAGGGAAAGTACTGGTACATGAATTTGAACTTCTAACTTCCAGAATAAGAGAGAATAAATTTCAATTGTTTTAAATCAACTGATTTGTGGCATTTTGTGATGACAGGGCTAGGAAACCTGTATAAGGATAGTCAGAGACAGATATGCTGATATTAAGTGAAAAAGAATGAGGGAAGAGTCAGAAACAGCAAATGACCCAAGAACAAGGAAAGCGCAGCCTCTCAGGACTTTTCATCATAAATTAAACAAGGTGACCTAGGCCCCACACACAGTTCAGAATGCAGGGAAACATCAGAGAATATTTTAAAAATCAAGTCTCCAGACAATTTTGACATACATGCAAATAACATTTTAATCCTCACTGGCCAGATATTGCAAAGTTAACCATGGGTAGTAGCAGAAAAGCAAGTGTCTTTTATTTCCAAGGGGCAGTATTTTCAGCTATGGTCTACTGGAAGCTATTTCTTCCCACTCAAAAACACTCATCCTGGCAGGTTGCAAGGAGAGACCAAAGGATTTGTTGGAATCTGTACAATAAGAAGGAGATTCAAGCACTTAGAATAAAGCATGGAAGTCAGACTGGGAACATGTATGAGGTAATTGCTTCTTCATGGCCAGGGTCAGTTCCTTCTTCCATTCCTCAAAGTGTGGTTCAACTCTTCAAGCCTTTTCCTGAGACCTTAGGTATCCTCTTTCTATTCTTTTTTGCATTTCGTTTCACAGAAGAGTAGAGATTATCTGCCATGCGTTCCCCCTACTCTCTTTCCTGCAGCAGCTTTTCCTGCTGTCCTGGAAGAGCAGTCTCCTTCATGTCTAGAGGCCAGTCCTCCACCTATTCTCTGCATCTGTGGTTCTTCTCAGGGAATTTAAACCATTATTTTTCTCTTTTTTTCATGTCTCCAGCCTGTTTACATGCCCTTCAGTATAAAACAACTTTAATCCCTCTCCTTTTAAGAAACCTCTTCCCAACTCCCATCAACCTTAGTAATTAACCTCTTCTACTCCCTCCCATCTTGAGTCTTCTTGGAACAACAGACTGTTTCCATAAAAAACTTTGTACTATGCTCTGCAAGTCTGATTTTTGGTCCCATTGTGACACTGAAACTCTCCTAGCCAAGGTGGTTGCTGAATTAGGTGAACACTTTTCATTCCTATTTTAGTTGATATTTCCATGGTATTTTGCATTGTGCTCCTTGAAATTTCATTCTTCTTCGACTTCGATGACATTGCTCTCTGCTTGTTTGCTTCCTTCCTCTCTGGAAACTCATTTTAATCCTATTTCCCCTGATCTCCTTTTGTTTTCGGATTACCCCAAGATATTCCAACAGCGCCACCCTTTTTTATTCTGAACGCTCTCTTTTTTATCGTGTGAGGAGAATGCTTGGGAACACTCTGCCCAATGAGTATCATCCTCATGCATGTCTTAAAACATGCTGAAAAGCCCCAAATATATGTCTGAAGCTCTATTCTTTCTCCTTATATTAATATCTCACAAGCCCTACCAATTCAACATGCTCAGAGTTAAACTAATTATATCTTGCCCTATTATGCTTCCCTCTTCCATCAAAAATCCTTTTTCTTCTCCTTTGCTTCTTCCATTCAATACTGATAGGTTCATCTAAGGTTTCCTAAAATACTGAGTATCTAGGTGCTGCTCTTGACTTTGCAGAGATGAATGAAACTCACAGAGAATAGGAGAGAAAGACAGGCAAATATATAATTTAACAATATATGCAAAACTAAAAGTCTATACAAGATGGAGAGTTAACATGGAAGCGAAGATGATTATTTGCATCAGAGTAGAAGTGAGATTAGGTCAACAGTACCTGGGAAATGCTGCCAAAAAGAGAGGAGATGGTCTCTTTTCTCAAAGAGCTACTAGTCTGTCTCATTTAATATCCTCCACCCCCAATCCACTTGAGCTGGAATCCTGGAAGTTTTTTCTAGAGTCATCATCTACATCTGATCAATTTCTATCCATTTTACAGGTAAAAATTTCTCAGGATTTATCTCTTGAGCCATTAGTTTGTCTCCTAGTTAGCTTAACTCCCATTCTATCCCCAGTTCTACCTCCAGAAAGCAAGAATGTTGTCTACTTTGTTTTCTTCTCTATCAGGAATAATTAGAACAATTTCCTCACATAGTGGATGTTTAATGAATAGCGACTGAATGCAAGGATGCTCCAGAGTAACATTCCTAAAACCTAGATCTGATCAGGCCACTTTATTCTTTATGAATCTTCAGGGCTCCTCAATGCAATCAGAGAAAAATTGGAAATTGGCGGAATAAACAAAGCCATTTTCACTCTGGTCTCTGCATTTTTATCAACAGACTAGCATTCTTTTAAGTTTCCATGTCTTGATCTCACCGTTTCCACCCCTGAAATATACAGACTTTGCTGGTCTATACAATGGACTTTACTTATCTTTTAAGATTGAATTCAGGCATCTTGTCTTTATTTCTCCTTTTCAACCTTTCTGATCAAATAAGGCCATGACTTTTCCTTGACCCTCTGTGTTCTTAGATTGTCACAATGTTCATTCTTAACGATCTCTTTGACATGTTTACATAGCCATTTCTCCAGTAAACTGTGAACTCCTTTAAGATGTCCTGAGAGTCAGAACAAAAAACATCAACCTAATTAGCACATGATGGTGTCACTCTTGGGTCCAAGAGGAAGCCACAGTACAAATGAATACAGGCAGACTTGAGGTGACTCCTTCTGCTATACCCATAATGCTGTCTTCCTGGGTAGAATCATATTACTTTTAGGTAAGAAAGCAATCAAGTGTGTAATGTATAAAGAAAGATTTCTATCAAGAACGGTTCCAATTTTTTTAAATATTTGGACACTTAGAGAGGATAAGCTTTAATTATCTAAAAACTCATTGGTATGAAACTCCTTGATGCCTTCCAAAATTAGAAATGGATATATACAAAGGTTACAAAACATGCAGCAACACCTTCAGAGCAAACGCGAGATGACAAACTCTGCTCATCTGATCTGCACCATTGAGCCCCAAAGGGAAGACTAAAAAGACCATGGATAAAAGCCACAAAACTGGAGAGACTATGAAACATTCAGCAGGAAAAAGAAAGGGGATCGGATGCTGTGGGAGGGACAGAGTTCTAGAAGCCTGAAAAAAAACTTTCTTCTTTGGGTATAAAGGGAGACTGCTGCTTACAAAGTGTTTTCAAAATCATGATATTGAGCATGCCTTTGACTCGCTTGATTTGCAAAGCATGATGATGAATATTAACTAACTGATCAACCTCCAAAACACTCTTTAGAATTCAGTTACACTGGATCCCATTAAAGAGGAGCAAGCATGCCTGGAAAAATCACGTAAAATCCTGTGGTTGGGTGGACTCTTCAGTATGAGGTCAGCTACTGCAGATGTAATTTGGTCAGTTCTTAGGCCTGTGTTTCCCAAGTTCTGGAAGCGTCAAGAGAGGAGTTCGGTTGCTAAAGAACACATTTTTTTCCCCAGTCCTATTGAGAAGCACAGATACTTTTAATGGTTGATAAGATATTTTAATGTGTAATTTAATGTGCCTTTAAACAATTTATAAATGTGGCATCTTTCTCATGATTTTATAATGCTTGAGATGAGCTAAAAATTAAAAGGCAAGTGAATTCAAAAAAATTAACAACAGTTCTGATTTCAGATGCCTTTGGCCAAAGCCACAATGGTGAGACACGAATAACTAAAGTTTTGGGAAACGCTGAATATGAACAGAACAGTGCTCACTCTTAATGGTTCGAATCTGAGTCTATTTAGTCTTGCTGTCTACAACTAAATGATTTTAAATTGGGAAAAGGTTTATTTTAAAGCAAAGGTAAAGGTAAAAGTGTAGACAAGAGGGATGATGCAAGGGTAATAGGAAGCCAGGAGGGAACATCTTCTTCAAAAATCCTAAAACTAGTTAAAGAAATCTAGCAGCAATAAGTCTGTGGAAAACAGTGAACAAAGCAGTCTCCATGAAGATGCAGCTCAATTTTATTTGGAACTTGGCTCTCTTGAGTAGCCTGGGGAGACAGTTGTCTCATTTTCTGCAGGGACCCCGAGAAGTAGCAGTCGCTTGGCATTCCTCTTGCCAATATTTCACACCAACAGCCACAGCAGTGGCTCGGTGGAACAACAGAAACAGACAAGGCTGAGCTCTCAGAACTCTGCTCTCTTAATAGAGACAATACTTCTGAGGGTGTTGACCAAAAAAAAGGAAAAGAAAAGAAAAAAGTATGTTTTTGATGTTCTATTTCTTTTTTTTTCAATTACCTCTTCCAATTGCACACTTAGAGTTGACAGGCATTTAACAGGAGAAACCAGACAGAACTATGAAAAGAGGTGACACAGAGATAAGTCATGGCAATTCTGCAAAGATGGTGGAAGCAGGAGCCAGAGACCAGATGTGCCAGAATATAGGTCTCTCGTACCACATTTCAGTCACAAAAGGATGCTCTCTGGTCTCCTGTAGAAAGGTCCAGCCTCTGGACATTGACCATCTCGCAGCCTCATCTCTGACCACTCCAGCTCAAATAATCCACTCAACCTAGTTCATACCTCTTAGATTTTTCAAGATTCAGCCAAACACTTTTTGAAGACTGCATCTGTCGTGAATCAAATCCAAAGTTCTGGGCTTCCTGAGTACCATCTTATCTCTCTCCCTCCCTCCCTTTCTTCCTCCCTCCCTCATTAGATCCTTTAACAAATATTTACAGAGCACCTATTATGTTCCAATGATTGTTCTAAGCACCACAGCTATGACAGCAGCCCTTGTTTTCATGGAGTGCACATGGGGAGGGGAGAAGCAGGGGTGGAGAACAAAACAGACACCCCCTCCCCAAGTAACCCAAGTTATAAAAAATATAATTTGTGATAATGAAAGTTCCGTGATGACAACAAAAAGGATCATGTATAGTGACATGAGAAAGAATGTTTACTTTAGACTTGGTAAACAGGCCTCTCTAAGGGCTCATTTTAAGTTGAGACCTTGGTGACACAAAACATGTATAAACGGGAAGATTTAAAAGGTCAGTGGCAAAAGAAAATGAAAAGGTTGTGAGAAAAGGAGGAAGTCTGTAAAGTTTCAGCAACAGAAACAAGGTCATTGGAATGAGTAAGAAGTTTCAAGATGAGGCGAAAGAAGTAAGTAGAGGTCAGGAATCACAGGGACTTTAAGTCAGGTTAAGTATGATGCTGTGTTTTATAAGAAATACATATTTGATCATTCAGATGGCCAAAATGTTTCTGAATCATAGCTCCCAAGGCCTTAGTATTTCCTAAATGTTGAGAGATAAAGATATCATTTGTCATGTGAATGAGGTGACTTTTAGAAGTCCCTAAGGTTGGGGGTGTGGTTGTCAAAGGAACTAAACCCTGTGATTAGAGGGTTGGTACTTCCAGTTCCATAGCAGACCTCAGAAGAGAGGAAAGGTCAGTTGACAACTGAGGGTCAGTTGTCAATGACCAGTGATTTAATCAATCAATCCTATGTAATTGAAACCTCCATAAAAACCTCAGAGGAAGGCGCTTCAATGAACTTTTAGAGAATTGAGGAGAGTGGAGTGCATGGAGAGAGCCTAGAAGATCCATGCCTTTCACATCTTGTACTGCTCCAACCTGTTCCTGAGTTGTATCCTGTGCAATAAATTGGTGATCTAATGGGTAAAGAGATTTCCTGAGTTCTGTGAGTGGCTTTAGCCAATCAGTCAAATCTGAGGAAGGCGTCCTGGGCACCACTAATTTATAGACATTTTAGCCCCAGCACAGGTAACTACACAGGCTTGCAGGTGTCAGCAGAAACCCAAGGAAGGGCTTGGGGTCACCTTCAATCCGTAACCTGTTGGACAGAAACACAGGTAACATGTTGTGTGAGCTTGTGAATGTCTGCAGGGGAGGACTATTTTGGAGAATGAACCCTTTACTGTGGATTTGGATGTGATCTCTAGTAGAGAGTGTCAGAACTCTGAGAACTGCTGGTTGGTGTGAGAAAGTCTGCACACCCCTCACTGGAATTGATCTTATGGGCACCACACATAATAAGGATTTTATTCTAAGGCAATCAGAAGCCACCAGGAAAAGCAATTTCAATCAGTGTGAGGTGGAAGATCTTACAAAATCATCTAAGGAGAGATTTTTAAGACTCATCAGACATTCTGACTCCTTAGGTCTTAGGTAGACCAGGCACCACATTTGGTGAACCACTAAAAAGACACTCTATAGACACATCAAACTTGACATGTTCAAAACTAAATACACCATCTTCCCCTCTCTCACCCTTTATTTCTCCCTCCCTGACCAAACTGGCTCCTCTTGTATTTCATTGCTAACATTGCTGTTCACAGTCAGCTAAGTTGGAAATAAGACCCTTCTTCACCTTGAAAACTAAATTTAATCTGATGGAGTCCTTTTCATTTACAGTCATCATGTCTCTTGACAAGGTCCTTCTCTCTTCATTGTGCATTTTGTGCTAGTTCAGACTTTTATCATTTCTCACTGATATCTGTAGCAGTCTCCTAAACTCATCCCTCGTCTTCAAGTGCGAAGTATCTTCCATATTACAGTCAGCATCCTCTTTCTAAAACAGAAAACCTAATCACAGTGGGTAAATATCTAATAAAAAGTACACTGATATTCCTTGCCTGTTAACTACCACTGATAACTTTACATGCTTACAGAATAAATCCCAAGTTCTTTATCTAGTTTATCAGACCCTTTGGAATCTGCTTCAACATGTAGTCCTCATGTCTCCCTAATAGTCTATTTTCTGCAGTAACATCTATTTAAGACTTTGTTGAAGGAACACTACACCATGAGATGATAGAGACTTAAGGTGCATCATTGTAAATCAATATATTAAGTTCACCATCAACAGTTCAAGTCTATCCTTCACCATAGAGTTAACCTTTTAACCTGATTTGCCCTTCCTCTCCCTTTCCTTCTGGTAACCACTAACTTATTTTTATAGACTAAAAGTATTTTAGTTTGATTTGGTTCATTCATTGTTTGTTTTTTCTATATACCACATGAGTGAAGTCATACAATGTCTTTCTCCTTCTGACATATCTGACTAATTCCCTCTAGTTTCACCCAGGTTGTTACAAATGGCAGGATTTCTGCTTCTTGCTTCTAGACCATTCCTTGCACCTTCATGCCTCTGTTTTCTCACAAGCTCTTTCCACTGTCTTCAATGCTGTTCTCCCCAGGGCAAACTTGACTTGCCTTTTTAAATTCCACTTTAAGTAAATCCTCCTCTCTAAGTGTGAGTACTCTGATCTTAGAGCCCCCACCTGCACCACTTAGCACGTTATATTTTCAGGACTTCTCATTTTGCTTATAAATATTTGAACCCCCATGAGCCTCTCAAGAGAGGAAATTTAGTTTTATTTATTGCTCTATTTCTAGGATATGGTAGAGTACCTGGTGTGAAGTGCTGAAAACGATAGTTACTGAAAGGCTAAACCTTTTTTCCCCATGCCCATTTGCCAAATATTTTGGTGTCAAATCCCTTTTTGCAAGCGAACAACAACAACCAAAAACAAATAAGACCCCAAATTTCAAACCAGTTCTGTTCAACGATTCCCCATGGGTACTTCCTCAGTCACAGCTCTAAATAATGTAAGGTGATGCTAAATTGGAATTATCTTGGCACAGTAACTGCATCTGAGATTTAACTGAGTTTAGGCCAAAAGATTTCACTTTTCAAATGGTTTGCCAAAGTGGCTCAAACAGAAACAAACAGGTACCACTTTAAATAGAGTTTGCTTCCTCTTGTGTTCAGGGAGTTACTGGCCCACTTTGAAACTAGTGAAAGCTCTCCAGGGGAGAAAAGCAGTGATCATTCCTTTTCCTTTAACTACAGGTAGGACAGCCTCTTAGAGACACCGAAATGTTTGAACTCTTTGTCCTGGCACTTTTATTTGGGTTTACCTGATATAGTGCTCAGCTAAGAACTTGCTAATGAAAAAGTGGTATTATTAATGTTTGGCTGTGCTTAAATGTCTAGGCAAGAATGTTCGCAATATCTAAAAAGAAGTCGTTGGTGTATCTCCCTTAGACAGAGGTTTAGCCATTGCAATCACAAAGCAGAGCACAGAGAGTGAAGGCAGCTGTAGGGATAAGCCGGAAGACTTCTGATTTAAAAGCACATTGAAATAGAATCAGAGCCTCAGGAGAAGGAATTCCTATTGTTCAGAGAGGACTTCAGTGTTGGCTCACCTGGATTGCTCAACAGTGTCCATTTTTGTCTGAATAATGGAAAAGAGCTGTATTAAAATGTGCTTTCGTTTTGTAGAAGGAAGGTTGTCCAAACCCACACTGGTAGGTTTCCATTTCCTCATCTATAGAATAGGGGAATTTGGGTCTAAATTAATATGAATCTTTGAGTTCACAGGAACTGAAGAAGGATAACAAAGGGCTATGGCACATACCAAGGAAGACTGCATAGGAATTTTGGGCTTTGAGCAGAACCTGGAAAAATGCACAGGCAGAGATAGTAACGAAAAAGAGCCTGGCCCAAGTAGCAAATCAGTGTGGCAGGAAAGCTAAATCTCACCACATCTCTCATTTAAATCTTTTATCTCAGTAGAGGGGATCAATTGCATGGTGAAGGAAGAGCTGGACTGTTGGTGCTGGGCTTAATGTATCATATACAGATGTTGATTTACAATGTCACACCCCTTAAACCTGTATAATGTTATGATGCAATGTTCCTTCAATAAAAGAAATTTGAAAAATCTCTCATCAGCTAATTCCTTTTATAGAATGAGCACTTTACTAAGTCTGGAGAGGAAGAAATAAAAGAACATAATTTACATTCTCAAATAACTCACAGTCTAGTGGAGGAATCAGACTTGTGCACAAGTTCACAACAGTGCCATTGTAAGAGACATAAGAAAATGCATTGGAAGCGTGCAGAGAAGATTGCCTCGCTCCCTGAGGCATCATAGAAATCTTCATGAAGGTATTGACTTAAAGATTAAAGACAAGCAAGAGTTTGATAAGTATGGCAGAGAAAAGCACCAGCTGTCTCGTTATTGCTCAACTTGACCCTCAGGTACTTCCAGTTTCCTTAATGCGTCTCACCTTCACCAGACTCATATTCAGCGCATTCTTTCTGCTCGTTATTTGTTGTGTGTGCCAAGCTGGGACTTCCAACCTAAACGGCAAGGACTAACACCTCCCTGAAGTGCTCCACCTGATGTCCCCAACTAGAGTTAGGTGGAGAAATGATGTTAATGCTGATATATCTGAGTTGTACAGAGATGAAGCAACACAGTATGAAGTAAAGGAGGAGACACTATAAGGTCATGCAAAGGAATTGCTTGTTCACAAGAACATTTTAGGAAAATGTTTTACCAACTCTGCTTTGAAATTCTAAAACACTCATAGTTTATATTGGCAACTTATCATATATAAATTTATAATTTTTTAAAAACCTATTTTTTAATAACTGTATCATTTTAATGATTCCCTATGTGTCACTAGCTAGACAATAACTTTTTCATGATGCAACCAGTTCTCATATTCTTCTATAAGTAACATGACCCTATGCCCGGGGACACCAATAACAGAACCAGTTAAACCAATTAAGCGACTACCCTACCTAAAAGTTTCTCAGTAACCAGTCTTGTCTAGGAAACATTCATCCTCTCAACTGTAGGCACACAGAAAATATTTGATTAATTGATTTTCACTGACTACTTGTTCTGACCGCATCTTAGAGCATTTCCTGGTCTGTGATAGTAGCTCCAATACCGTTGTTTTTACGTAAATGACTCCTAGAGTGATATCTCTGGCCCTGATGTGTCATATGATCATCTTCAAGACTGACATTTCCTCAAACCCCAGGCACTTCAAGTCAGAATGTCTAGAATTGATCCTCACCCTGAGGCCTGCTCTTTCTCCTTTGATCCATCTCAGTGAATTGTATTGCTCAAGCCAAAACCCTGTGGCACATCTTTCAGTTCTAAGGAGAATAACCATAAAATTGACCACACAAATTTTTGTGTTCTTGAGAGTGAACAGGATCGCTATTCAGTAATTACTCTGTACAAGGACTGTTCTGGACAAATCAGGATCGATGGTAACTGTTTCCTACTTTTTCTCATCACTTCTTACCAGATGATGGATCAATCACCAAGTCTTATCAATTCCATCTCAGGCTTTGCTGCCTCTATTTTCAGTGGCCATCGTTTCATGCTTAGATTACTGTCAGGGCTTCCAAACACATTTCCTTCTTCAGTCTTACAACATTCCGATTTATTTTACACCTAATAGGAGGAAGATCTTTCTGGAAAACCCATTTAACCATCTTACCCATGCTTAAAAACTCTTCAGTGTTCTCATATTTTTTAAAGGAAAAAGTTAAATCTCAGTCTGGTCCCTGTTTGCCACTTCAGCATTATCTCTCATTACCCTCATATCTTAATGCCCTTTCAATTCAGACAGACTGAAGTAATTTAGATTCCTAGAAATACTCTATTTTCTCATAATGAAATATTTATGCATGCTTTGCCCAGAGCCCCACACCTTTCTTTTCTCTCACATTTTTCATGGGGTGAACACGTCTTTATCCTTCAGTACTCATTCTATTTTATCCCTCTGGCTTACAACTAGCCTGCACCCAGCAACTGGAAAGACTTAAAACACAAATCTAACCAGGACAATTCCTTGGTCAAATGACTCAGTGCTTTCTAAACTTCCATTGCAGAAAATCTGAGCTCCTTAGCAGATTTCTGCAACAGTGATTTCTCACTGCTCTGTTTTTGCTCTTACAGTTCCCTTGTTCCTGGAACGCCCCTCCATATTTTTGAGGGGGTGCTGTGTTTAAATCTTGATTCCAACACTTAAGTAAGTGATCTTGGACAATTTTTAGCCTAGCTCTGTATTAGTTTTATCCTTAGTACAATAGGATAATTATAGCATTTATCTCAGAGATTTTTGTGAAGATAACATGAATGAGTATTTTAAATAATGCACAAAGATACGTTCAACGAATATTACCATCTCCTTAGTATCCTTATTATTACCTATGTTCTAGACATCATCTCCTTGAAGATATTGTTGTTAAACCTCAAGGATTTTTTGTGTATTCAAGAATATTTTTGACTCCTTCAATCTTCCGGGATTCTCCAGAACTAATAAATAAAGGTGAATGAGATAATCCTTGCTTTCAAGAATATCACAGTCTAATCCTCGCATGTCATTAGTGGTATTCATTTAACTTTTATCATAAGGCACCAATATCATCTGTTTATTTGTCTTCTTCTTCATGGAATTATCTAATCCTTAAAGGTAGAAGTAGATTATTCTTTTCTAAAATTTTTTTGTTGCAATAACTGATTTTATATATTAAACTCTTGTGTTGGTTCCCCACATGTGTGGTTTCCTCATTCCTCAGATGTCAATACATCCTACTCTCAACCAAATTACCAAGTGTACTTTACTATTGTCCAGTGGGCTCTGTGAAAACTTACCACACACACCCCCTTGCCCCATTGTGGCTTTCCAGTTATGCCAACACCATTTATTGAGGTTTTTTTTTTTCTCCATCATAAGTTTTTTGGCCCCTTTGCCATAGATTTACTGACAGCGTGTGGTGATTCAGCTCTAGTCCACTGATGTATCTCTGTTATTATTCCAATACCATACTGTTTTGATCACTGTCGCTTTGTAGTATAATTCAGTGTCTGGGAGTATAATCCTTCCAAATTCATTCCTTTTTCTGATAATTGCTTTGACCTTTTTGGGGTCTTTTGTTGTTCACACAAATTTTAAGATTTTTGTTCTATTTTTTCGAAATAAGCCTGTGAATTTCAGTAGGGATTGCATTAAATCTTTATATAGCTTTAGGTAGTGATAGTGATTCTTCGCAACCATGAGCAGAGGGTATCTTTCCATTTCTTTGTGTCCTCCTCTATTTTTTTAAAGAAGGATTTGTAGTTTTTATTGTACAGGTTGTTCGCCTCCTTTGTTAAGTACATTCCAAGATATTTTATTCTTTTTTACTTATATTTTAAATGGTGTGATTTTCTTGATTTCATTTCTTGTAGTGTATTGTTTGTGTATAAAAATGCAAGAATTTTTGTGCATTGCTTGTAACCTGCTAATTAACCGTAATGTTGATTCATTCTAGGAGTTTTTGACAGAGTTTTTAGGATTATATATATATATATTTATACATGTCATCTGCAAATAATGATAATTTTACTTCCTCATTTCCTATTTGGATTCCTTTATTTCTTTTTTTGCTTACTTTCTCCAGCTAAGACCTCCAGGATGATGCTGAATGGTAGTGGTGAGTGGACATCCTTACCTTTTCCTGACCTTATAGGAAATGCTTCCAATTTTTCATCATTGATTATGATGTTGGCTGTGCTTTTGTCATATATGGCCTTTATTTTGTTGTGATTATCCCCATTTTATATATGCTAAACAATCTTGGCATCACTGGGATAAATCCCACCTGGTCATGATGGATGATCTTTTTGATGCATTAGTGGATTCGGTTTGCTATACCGTGTTGAGAAATTTTGCAATAAATTCACTAGAGATGTTGGACTGTAATTTTCTTTCTTGGTGACATATCTGTAAGCTTTTGGAATCAGTGTGATATTAGCCTCATAAAACATATATTGGAGTGGTCCCTGTTCTTCAATATATTGGAAGAGTTTGAGAAGAATAAGTATTAGTTTTTTCCTAATGGCTTGGTAAAACTCATTAGAAAAGCCATCTGGTCCTGGGCTTTTATTTTCAGGAGACTTTTTACTAACTTTTCAGTTTCCTTGCTTATTATTGTTCTTTTCAGGCTTTCTAATTCTTCCAAGTTCAGTGTTGGTAGACTGTATTTCTCTAGAAATCCATCCATATCCTCAAGACTATCCACTTTGTTGGCACATAGCTGTTCAGTCATCTCAGGATGTTTTGTATTTCTGTGGTATCTGTAACTTCTCCCCTTTCATTTCTGATCTAGTTATGAAGGTTTTCTCTCTTTTGTTCTTTGTGAGTCAAGCCAGTGGTTTGTCCATTTTGTTTATTTTTTCAAAGAACCAACTTTTGATTTCATTGATCTGTATTGTCTTTATTATCTTTCCATTTCATTTGTTTCTTCTTGAATTTTGATTATATCCTGCTACTGATTTTTGTGTTTAATTGTTCTTCTTTCTCTGTTTTAAACAATCTAACCCTTTAGATTGTTTATTTGCAATTTTACTTGTTCCTTAAGGTAGGCCTGGATTGTAATGAACTTCCTTCTTAGTACTACTTTCACTGCATCCCATAGATTCTGGTAGCTCGTGTCTTTATTCTCATTTGTCTCTAAGTATTTTTTAAGTTCCTCTTTGATTTCCTCTTTTACCCAAGGGTCATTCAGAAGCATATTGTTTAGTCTCCAAATAAGTTGTGGTCTTTCAGCTTTCTTTTTGTGCTTGATTTCTAGTTTCAAGTCATTGTGGTCAGAGAAGATACTTGGTATGATTTAATTGCTGTAAATTTGCTGAGACATCTTTTGTATCCCAAGATATGATCTCTCCTTGAGAATGTTCCTTGTGCAATCAAGAAGAAGGTGAAATCTGTACTCATTGGATGAAGTGTTTGATATATGTCTATTAGACCTAGCTGTTCCAAATGGTCATTTAAAGCAAGTGTTTCCCTGTCAGTTTTCTGTTGGGTTGATCTGTCCACTGTTTTAAGTAGGGTGTTGAAGTGTCCTACTATTATTGTGTTGCTGTTGATATCTCTCAGTAATTTCTAATAATACTTGCTTAATATATATTGATGCTCCTTAATTTGGTGCATATATGCTCATAAGTGTTATGTCTTCTTACTGGATTGACCCTTTAATCATTATATAATGGCCATCTCCGGTTTTTGGCATGCTTTTTAGTTGGAAGTCTGTTTTATCCAATGTATGTATAACTGTTTCTGCTTTTAGTGGTTGCCATTCGACTGCAGGATTATCTTGTAACCACTGACTTTGAGTCTTTGTTTATCTTTTGAAAGAAGGTGAGTTTCCTCAATGCAGCAGAAGATTGTGCTATGATTTTTAATCCACCCTGCATCATTTGGTAAATTCAGTCCATTAATGTTTAGGGTGATTACTGGTATGTATCTATTTATTATCATTTTATAATTTGTCTACTCTTTGTTGTTCCAGACACTGCCTTTGTTCTTCTCCTTATCTTATTAGGTGGGTTGGGGATAGTTATGTTTTGATTTATTTCCTTTTTTGTTTCCTCCTTGGCTTTTTCCCTGGAGATGTATTCTGTGGTTACCCTGAAGTTGGCATTAATATTTCTGTTTTTATTTGCCATTTTGATTTGAAAGCAGAGTAGTCTTTCATTCATTCTAACCATCCACTCTTTTATTCTCTTCTCTCCCCACCCGATTTTTATATTTGCTGTCTTACTGTTTTTAAATAGGGCCTCTTTGCACTTTATAGAACATCCATCAGTATTTTTTGAAAAATTGGTTTTGTGGTGATGAATTCCTTTAACTTTCACCTTTCAAAAAAGCTTTTTAATCATTCCTTCAGATCTGAATGATAATCTCACAGGGTATAGTACCCTTGGTTGTAAATACTTTTCTTTCAGCACTTTGAATATATTATGCCATTCCTTTCTGACTTGTAGAGTTTCCATTAAGAAATCTGCTGACAATCTTATGGGGACTCCTTTGTATGTGACTCATTGTTTTCTGGGTGATTTTATGATTTTTTTCTTTATCTTTATCTTTTGACATTTGATGACAATATGTCTAAGTGTCAGTCAGTTTGGGTTTCTTTTATTTGGAGCTCTGAGATTCCTGAGTCTGGAGGCTTGCTTCTTTCTTCAGGTTAGGGAAATTCTCAGCTATTATGTCTTCAAATACAGTTTCTGCCCTCTTTTCCCTCTCTTCTCCTTCTGGGACTCCTGTGATGCACATGTTGTTCCTTTTGATGTTGTCCCAGAGATCTCACATGCTGTCCTCACTTTTTAGTGTTCTTTTATCTTTTTGCTGGTTTGCTTGAATGAATTCCTGGGCCCTATCTTCTGGCTCACTGATTCTATTGGAGGCTTCATCCATCCTAGTCTTGAATCCCTCTATTGAGTTCTTTAGTCGATCTATCATGTTCTTCATGTCTTTGATATCTTGCTTCATTTCTTCTTTCTCTTTTTTGTTGTTCTCTTTTTCTTCATCTATTGTTTTCTTTATTTCCATGGGTAATTTATCACTATTTCCCTAAATTCAGCCTCATATAGTTTGCATATGTCTGTTGTAGTCATATTTCCCCTTCATTAGATCATAATTTCACATATATTTCTTTGTATCTTTGCTCTGTTTAGCATTCTCTTTATGTTTCTGTGGGTCCCGTTTCCCTGCAGTGATGGTATTTGTAGGGTGTCAACTTGCACCAGAGAAGCCTGTGTCTTGGTTTGAACTCTGGAATCTTGAGTTTTGTGGTGTTGCTAGTGCTTGGATTTATTGAAGTTCTTATGTGGATTGTCTGCTTGGTATCTGAGAGTTCAGCCTATGGGGTTGGAGTTTGTGTCGGGGATGCAGAGCCTTCCTCCAGTGTCCCAGCTCTGAATGGTAGTGGCCATCTTATTGTTTGCCCACAATGAGCAATTAGAATACAATTTTGCCTCCATCCACATGGTGACACTAATGCGTAGGGTTGACAGTTTTTGTTTCTGGGAGACTCTCATCTTCCTTTAACTCTGAGGGTGGGATTTTCGGTGGGTGGTCCCTGTGATTCCCATATAGATGGTGGGAGGGGATGAGGATGCCTTCTGGTTATGGTGACACTCTGTATAGTTTCCCCATTAAGGCTCCCCCTCAGACCACCAGGGGGATGGTCCTCCTTATGCCCATCACAAGACCCTCTGCCCCACCTTTCTGTCCCACTCTTACTGAGCAAACTCTTTGCTGTTTTGGTGACTTTTGGAAGGCCTAGTTCTTCCCATGGTTCCAACTCCTTCAACTCAACTTAAATCCTGTATCTGTGGTATAGTTCTGAACCCTGACACTTTTGCTTGCCCTTTGTGGTCATATTTGCTGCTGTGTCTCTAAAGTCTCTGTGTCTGCTTTTTTCTCAGTGTTTGTTTCTGGAGAATATCTGAATTCCTACTATTCCTGTGGGGAAGATGTTAGTGTCACCATGTCACCATCTTGACTCATCATGTATATATATATTCAATCTTAATGTCCCTGTACCTAGTATACTTCCTGGCACATAGTAGGTTCTCAAATAGTGTTTGTTGGACTTCACAAATTCCACATTTCATCATTCTCGTTTTACACAACTCTTGGCAAATATTCTGCAAGCAAGTCTCAAATTTATAAAAAGTTGTTTATACCGGCTCTGAAATTTCCTTATTTCTGCTGTGCTGAAGAAAATTAAAGTGCTACTGTTCTTTTTGTCTATTATTTTCTGATTATTTTAGAAGTCTGCAAATGGTAGAGACAAAATATGTAACAGCATGCTGTAAGTTATGGATGAAAGTGAAACAACATTTATTTTGGCTAACTTTTCTTACTAAGCTCCATAAAAATAATCATGTGTACTTCTCTGAAGTAACAATAACTGTTCTGTACTGTGGGAAAATTTCAGTAGGAATCACCCAAACTTCAAGTATCCATTCATCTATCTAGCCTCCAACCACATTCACCAATATTTATTAATTAAGCTTAATTTTTATGACAAGAATAATGTCAAGTCACCAGAGTTTTGTGTTTCAGTATTTCTTACAGAATTTTCAGAATTAGAAGCAAGAATACAGGAGAGCAGAATATGTCTAATATCTCTTTAGCACATTTATCATTGACATTTTTATCTAATTAAAAGCAATTTTACCAGAGTTTGCTACAAATCTGACATATGTTGGGAAAAGGTACCTTTTGAGAAAGCAAAATATATTTAAAGTTGCTTTGAGAAAATAAATAGGTTTAAAATAAAGTCCTGAGAATTTGATAGATCTAGAACCTCAAGGCTTAACAAAAAAAATAGAGTGACATGATCATTAGTTCTAGGTTAAACAGTGAATTCCCCAATGTACACTTGGAAAATTGCAATCATTACCAGTGTCAGGGGTGCTAAAAACATTAATAAATTCAATCTCCCAAACCAAATTTAATTGACCTGGAATAATTGCAAAGCATACCAGTCATAGTAAAAGAGAAAATGCTCACCATGAACTCTTTCTGTGGTTACACTATCAGAAGTAACACATCAAGACACACTGTCTTCTCAAAAAGTCTCACAAGAACAATTCTATCACCATAGTTCATGGTATTCAGTACTCTCTAAAAAGTCTGATCACTTTCAATTTAAAAAAAAAACAAAACTCTATGCCCAGACATGTCATTTCCTGCATAGTTATAGAGCTCCATCTGCTGAACAAGACATAGACAGCACACCCTAAAGCCAGAAAATCCCAAGGGTAAAAAAGAGATGAAGTCAAACCTGTGATTATAAGGAAACTATTACACACTTAGTCTTACAAGAACTCCTTTTCAGGAGCCTTGAGCATGCCACCTTTCAGCCAAGCTTGGTTAATTTCATTAAACATCAACAAGCAAAGGTTGTATTGTTACCCTGCATAGACTATTCCTATGGGGATAATGAAGAAGCTGGAGAGATTTAGGGCAATTCCATAACATACCTATCATCCATCTGTTGTACATGGGAATGTTCAGCTCCCTATCCTATATCAGATCAAGACAAGTTATCCAACTGTAAATAACTGATAAGTCCCAGAAGAGCTTGCTTTTTCTGTTCCAAAACCACTGCCTACATTTTCCAGATGTTTCCCTCAAGAATCAGCACTTCACATAGTATTGTTACCCACTGACTTCTGGAAGCAACAACCTGCATATGTAGCACTATCTGAAGTCATTTTCTTCCTTGGGGTTCTCATTTTGAAATCTGAGGAGGCTGGCTTGTAAAACTTCCTCCTTGAAGGTCCTTCAGGAGACATTCTTCCAAAGTACAACTTTCCAGACTTCTCATCTCTTTGTCTGAAAGATTAGCATTCCTTATGCACGTTTCCTAGGGATCCCCACCAAGGTTTTCCAGTTATCTGAAAAAATGTAAATGTTGTCTTTTAGGTCTTGTTTGTGGACTTTGTTCCCTCATTTTGAACTTGAATTTGTTGGTTTCTTACTTATTCTAGAATCAGCTAATGAAATCATCAGCTCAAAAGTTTGGATGCCTCCTGCCCTCAGTGTCCCCAGAAGCAGCTTTCTGCCTGGAGGCGATCATGTAGAAGAGGACAGATTCAAGACAGGGACAGTGGGAGGCCATTGAGAGACAATGCAAAGCAGGTTAGCCTGATAAAATGAACCACAGGAGCCTTGCAGGCAAGGTGTATTTTGGGACATCAGTACTGCATATTTAAAGGTAAATCTCCTGTTACACATTAATGTTTCTCCTCTTTCTCTCTTTTAAACACAAATACACATACATACACACAAATATATAGAGAGACATAGACATCATCTTTCACAATGTGTCTTATTATCTCTGTCTTTTTACTCTATGATCCTTTCTCTCTGTGTCTCTCTTTATCCATTTACTTCACTTATGTTAATTTCCCCAGTATATTCCTTTCATTACAGCAAGAAAAGCCTATCGTCAAATGACTGCCACTAATTTATCACATGAGCTAGTATCACCTACTCAATTCTGAAGTTATTCATCTTGTATTATAGAGAGTTGGAAGAATAAAGGAGTTCTGAGGAAGAAAAAATTAATATTTTTTGTATCCCAACGATTTGAGTAACTTAAAATGATCTAGCAAATATATAGAGAAGAAACATACCTCTGAGAATATGAAGCATCCTGTCTTCTAATCATGCCCAGGCAATAACCAGGAATTTGTTAGCTTCATGAGAAATTATGTGGAGCTCAGTCTTAAGTCACATACCATAAGAATCCAAATTAAAGCTGTTATGATGATTTGGTAGTATTCAATCCTTGCTATAGGAGTGTTTCAAAGAAATCTTCTACAAGTTTCTGGTGAATATAACTAAAACAACTTTTTATATCAATCCCTTCCCCACAATTTGATTCAGCAGACACACAAACATCTGGTGAATATTGTGTGTGAAACTTTAACCCACCTTCCTAATAGGAAGGAAGAAATTGGAGTGTTAGTAAAGAAAGGGCAGGAAGGATCAGAATTTTCAGCAACACTGAAAGAAAGTGCTTTTTAAATATATAACAAATATATTCCAAGTTGGGAAATGAACCATTAATAAATAAAAATTTCCTAAATTTACTTATTTATTTTATTTGTTTTCCCTTCTCCTGGTCCCAGGTCCCTAATCAAAGTCTTTCCACTTTTCATGGTCTGCTGAGTTGCAGGGGTACACCTGTAGGGTACACCTAAGGTTACTAATCTTAAAGAGTAGATCCATAGAATATTTTTCACATGCTAAATAATAGATTCTAAATTGAGAGTACCCAGTTCTGGCAAAGGTGTGCACTTTTAGGGTATTCATAAAAGAGGACAAAGGTTTTAGAAATCAATCTGATGAAACATCAATATCTTTAAATTTTTTCATATCAGTTGACATAGTGATATAGAACTCTAGGTAAAATTCTTAGAATATAGAAATATATTTTAAAAATTAATGCACAGAGATGTCATAGTACTATTCACCACTGCATAAGTAAAGAAAAACCAGAAGCAATTTGAATATCCACCATTAGGGAAATAGTTAAGGAAAAATAGTTTACAAAGAATTCTAAATAGAAAAAAATGTTTATAATAAAAAGTTAATAGAAAGAGTCAGATACAAAGTTATCTAAATTATGATGATATGAGTAAGAAAAATTGAATGTGGAATTACAAGTAATTATTCCTTCTAATTTTTAAGAATTTATCAGATCTCTATAATAAGCCAATATTATTATAACAGGTAGGGGAATGCATTCTTTTGGTTATAATCTGAAAGTTACCTTTACTTTACCTGGTTTTCCAATACTTTGATTGAGACCCCAGAGTTTAAACTCTTCTTACCCATATACAATGTTTGATGAGCTAAAATATTCATTTGCAGCATTAAAATAATTCTCTTAGGTTTCCATAATACATTCTGTTTTTATCCTATGAAAACTGTAAACTTGAAGGCCAAATTTCAAACACACATATAAACCTTCTGACTGGACTCACCAAACAATTCTCTGAAACAAGACACCCATGAAAAAAAGAAACTATGTTTCCTTTTGAGATTCTTATGCTCTCTGATAGCTTTCTATAGTTATCCTTTATTGAATTAAAATGACCAAAGCCCTGATTATTCACCCACATATAGGATATCCAGAAATCTTTTGGAACAGTTTCCTAAATCCTCCAGAATTTTCTGTAGTTTTAAACTCAGAGAATTTTAATAAACTGTGTATTTCATGAACATATAATGTTACAAGTTGGCTTAGAAAATTTATCTGGTAGATTTTAGTAACCATATTTGGGGGAATAAATAAAACTAGAAGGTTGACTGAGTCATGTTCTGAGATGTCTTGGGAGAACATTTTTACTTAGTGTTCCCCTGGCCATAGAGCTAGCTCCAGGTACCACAAGACTGTCAATGGTACCATTTCCCTTTCCATTTAGTAGGTTTTTTACAGAACCTGTTGGTATGATATTTTGAATTTGTTTTTAATTTGTATATTCTAGATACTTACACACACACGCACACACACACACACACACACACACACATACACAAAATATTTCCTGCTAGTCTGTTGCTTACAGATTCATTTTAAGATTTTTTTTTTTTTATTTTTGCCACACTTGGAAATGGATCTCAAACCCAGGTCCGTGGATGTTATAGCCTGTGCCCTAGTCACCTGAATCACAAAAGGGGTCACAGATCCATTTTCTTAACAATAACTTTACATTTTTTAATGAAGTTCGATTTTTATCTGTTTCACTGTTTTTGTGACTTTTCTAAGAAATATTTGCCAACTTCGAGTTCATCAATATACTCTTTCATGGTTTCTAGAATCTTTATACAATTAGTTTTTAATTATAGGTCTATGATCCACCACAAATTAATTTCGATGAGGCATAACATGAGATTCAAATTTTACTTTCCCTATGAGTTTGTTAAATATTCCAGAATTATTTTGTTAAAAGAAGTTTTACTCTCTTATTGAATTAAATTTATGCATTTGTTGAAAATTAATTGACCATACATGTACGGGTTTGTGACTAGACTCTAGCAT
This sequence comes from Solenodon paradoxus, assembly GCA_004363575.1. NCBI lineage: Eukaryota > Metazoa > Chordata > Mammalia > Eulipotyphla > Solenodontidae > Solenodon > Solenodon paradoxus. The sequence goes on from RJWH01000378.1 coordinate 467,707, forward strand.
ATTTCACTGTTCTGTTTGTATATTTTTGAACAAACATTACACTGTCTTAATTACTGAAATCTATAGTCATTTTATCATGTATTGTAGATCCTCCCTCTTGATAGTCTCCCTTTTTCTCTCCTTTTTCTTTCTTACTTTCAAGTTGTATTGGCTAGGTCCTTTGCATGTCCAGAAAATTTTAGAATGAGCTCTGAAGATTTTACAAAATGTCTGTTGGAATTTTGATAGATAGCATATTGAATCTTCAGAAGAAAATTTACATATTAAAAATGCTGAGCCATCCTATCCATGAACATGGTATATCCTTTCATTTATTTGGGGTCTTCTTTAATCTTTCAGGAAACTTTTATAGTTCTTGGCATGGAATTCTTTGTATGCTTTCCATTAAATCTATTTCTTGGCACTGTATGGTTTTTAAATTCTTCTTTAAAAGAATTTACATTTTTTTTCATTCTCTTATTCTTTATTGTTAGTTTAAGAAATTCAGTTGATTTGTCCATATCGATGATGTATCCTGTGACATTGCTAAATTTATTTATGCTAGTAACTCTTGTAGAATATTTAACATTATCTTTATAAACTGTCATATTATCTGCAAGTAAGGGTCTTTTACTTCTTCATTTCTAATCTTTATGCTCTTTCTTTCTTACAATTTAAGGTAAAATCACTGTATAAGAACCTAAGCATGTTTAATATGTATAATATGCTATCTTTTCATATATGTATACACCCATAAAATCATCACCACTATCAATATGATGAATATATCCATTATACTCAAGTTTCTTTGTGCCAGTAGGCATTTTCTTTTCTGCTTCTCCCCATTCAATGCCTTAATTTCTTTTAAACATCTTATTGTCATGGTTAGAGCTCCAAATTGCAAATATCATGAATAAAAGAGGAAATATTGCTACAGATACTACAGATAATAAAAAGGGAATATTATTAATACCAATATTTGGCAATTTGGGTAAAAAAAAGACAAATTTCTTGACAAATGGAACTTACAAAAACTGAAACTAAAGCAAATGGAAAGTCTGAAGTATTCCCTAGCTATTAAAATATTGAATTAACTATTAAAAAAAAAATCTCACAAAGAAAACTCTAGGTCCAGATGGTTTTACTATTGAATTGTATCGATAATGAAGAGAGACCTAATACCAAGTATTATACAAGCACCTCCAAAAAATAGAGATGTTTTAAACAACTGTTTAAACAACTGTAAAACACCATGAAGAATGGGTAGTACTCTCAGAGCAAGAGATATACAAATGTAGCTCTTACTTAGGGAAGTCCCATCTCTAAAGGATCAACACCCTCCTATATCTGTCCATTATTTCTACTGGCTTCAAATAGTTGCTTCTCTGTACTTTCTTCACAGGTTATAATTAGGCTGACCATATTTTTTTGAGACAAAAATGGGACATTGGGATGGCAAAAACTGAGAAAGTCTTACGTGGTGGTTACTAAAGGGAAGGGAGGAGGTGGAGCAATCCGAGCAGGAAGAGAGAAGCCAGGCCAGCAACAAGTAAGTACTCTTCAATGCTGACTGCAATTGCAAAGGAATGGACATATGGTCCAGCAGTATTTCATACAAATGGGTAGTGCCAGTACAAGGAGTTTTAGCACCTTAGGCAAAACCCAAATTTGGTGCTCCCAATAAGCCCTGCTCTAAATGTCCTGTGTAAACCAGCTGCTGCTTTAACCACCCCAGTGCCAAAAGTGCTCAGTAGACCCAGTCCCAAAAATAACATCCACAGCACTTTTACCTAAGTTTCAACCATGCTGAGGTGTTCTGCTCCCCTTTGAAGAAAGAGGCCCGTATGATGGAGAGCATGGTGGGGAACCCTCTTCCTGCACGGTTTCTGTTTCTTTACAGTGGGTGGGAATAGCAGTAGTGTTTGTGGCCCACCACAGTCAGTGCCAGCGAGGGCTGTCTTTAATGTGGGGCAAAAGGAGCAGCTCCTTTTGGACCCTTTCAACAGACTTTCCCTGGGGCAACTCAACTGCCTCCTTTTGCCCCACATTAAAGATGGCTCTGGTTTATTAAAAATGAAAAAAATGGCATTCATATTAAAATGACAGGATATTCAGAAAATATGAAAAAAGGCACTGTGTTGTTTAAAACAGTATGTATAGTCAGTCTACTTATAATTATTATCCACCAAACATAAGGTACTCTACCATCATCTAAACTGGAGCTCCTAATGATATCTATATTTTTTTCTAAAAACGTTGACAAAGACATTATGTTTTACAATATTTAAGGTTTGATTCAGACTGTGTCCTTGCTTCTAGATTAAAAATTAAGAAGCAAAATTATCTTCACTTGCAGTAACATGATGGTCCATAAATTAAGCCACTACATGTCACATACAGAAAGAAAAATACCCTGAGAGGAAAATGAGTTTACTGAGTATGGATGGATGAGATTCAAGTGACTTTCATTTGCTTCAGATTATGAAAAAGGCAGTTTATCTGGCCTCATGAGAGATTTACAGATTACAGTATCTGTTTTGACAAAATAAGACTTTGCAATTTTGACTATTTCTCCTAGCTTTTATAAGAATTTATGCAAGGAAAATAGAGATTTAAAATAAGGATGTATAATTAAAAAAAGACTTCTATTCCTAAAACTAGCTTTTTGAGAGAAACTTTAGGAAACAAAAGCAATGATGGTCCAATCAGATCTGGTAAGTCACACTGAGAATCTGATTAAGAATGAAAATAGCAGGGTAAATGGAATATGGAATATCTGGAATATCAGCTGTTAGAACTGAGTGGAAGAGATGAAAGGCTGTGAGTGTGTGACCCAGAATTCACTACTGTGCAGGGACAGAGAAGGCCACAGGGTAGGAGAGCTGCTTAACATCAACACCATAGGAGGTTTGATTTTGTTAGTTTTAAATATGGTAGAATGATAATATTTTGAAGTAGCAATGGAAGAAATTTAGACTCAAATAGTTACCTTCATATTATTTTCTATTTCAGGTAAAAAGAGGTTTGATTTTAAAGTATCCACATAATTGCTCACTAATTGAACTGCTTTGAGTATTTATTAAAGAAAAATAAAATCTGATAATTTCTTAATCCAGAAATGTTTATCGATTTATTCACATCTTAAGTCATTTCAAAATAATTTATCCTTCTACTTTAAACCATGCTCCTCTCCCTACTCCTCTTCCTCACTATCTCTCACCTGCTTTCCTCAGCCAGACTTCTAGAAACATGTCAATACTCCCTCCATTTTCTTAACTCCCCTCTAACTCTCAAACCACTGTAACTGACTTTCAAAACACCTCCTAGGTTTCTGAAACTCTCAGCAGTCTTGCTACTCAAGATAGTACATACTCTTCTACTATTAACTTGCTGATGAGTTGTTTGTTTCTATTTGCAAAACTCTTGATTCTCTGCCTACAATGTTCTTTCAGTTTCCTTAGTAGGCTCTTTTTTCCCTCTCTACTCTCGTCATGTCAATATTCTTTAAGGTCTCAACTTGTTCCTTGTGTGTTCCCTCCTTTTCAAAAAATGGCCCTAGATACTCTTTGTCATTTCCCTTGTTCTTATTATCATCTCTACTCTGATGAAATCTGGATCTCTATCTCTAACCCAAACTTCTTTCGTAAGCTATAGGTCTTATATGTAACTGTCTACCTAATTTTTCCATTTGAGTGCTAAACTTAAATGTCTGGAGTCAAACTAATTATATTGGCTATTCACCTCCACCTCCACTTCATCCTTCATCCTTCAATCCTTATTTTACAGGAATAAGAAGTTCAGTTGTTCACATCAGAAGACTGAGTTACCCTTCGCTCTTCATGGATGCCCCACATTCTATCAGTCAATGTTTTTTGCCTGCTAGACATCCTAAATATCCATCAATCCCTTCCAACGCTACTATGTCATCCTAGTACAATTCGCCATCAAGTCTCACTTTGATTCTCCATTCACCTTCCAACTCTTATCCTCATGTGCAGTCTTTTCTCCCTCTAATCTCTTTTCCACGCTGCAGCCAAATGTATTTATAACCAAAATCTTTTCATGACACTCCTGTGCTTAAGATCATTAGATGGCTCTGTGCTGCTCTCACAGTGACATCCAACTGTCTTAACATTTCTCTGCCCCTGCATGATCTGAATAGTGATCAGCATCCTAAACTTTCCCTGTCACACACTAATTGCAAAATAATATTTGTGTGCTTTTCTTTTTCCAGTCTCCTTGACTTGGATGACTTCCATGTGTCAGAGACATCCATTTTGCCCAAAGGAAAAGGAGGATTATTAAACCAAGAATTTTAAAAAGCAGGAAATAGTCAGTGTTTACTTTTTATTTTTAAACCTCTAAATTGTCTCTTGAATATTGAAGAGAAGTCCTGAAGGAATCATAGAACAGGGAATAGACCATTAAAAAAGAAGCAGAAAGAGGAGAAAAGAAAAATGGAACATTGCCTCCCCAGCACTGTATATAGATGAAGGATCCTGGAGCAGGAGTGTGATGGAGTGGAAGATGGGCATGGCCTTAGAAGAGCTGGGAACTGAGAAAACAAAAATGCATAGAGAAGAATGGCTAATTATGACAAATCGCACGTGGATTCCCATTGAAGCCAAACCAATGCCATCCTAGGGCATACCAATTACCACCTCAATGGAGAAGGCATGTCAACTGTTTATCTTGTTCCTAACAGCTCCCATTATAATAGTTCAATTGCTTGTTGCTCTAAATGCCATTTCTTTCTTCACTTATTAAGAGTTTAGGATACTTATAAATTCTTCTCCTAACGGAGGGTGATGAGGCCCTGACACCCAGAGATGAGGTGGTCTCATGGAACGGACAGGCCCTATACTGACTGGCTTGCGTGTAATTGGATCACTGTGAAAACCATCCCTCTCTCACAGTTGCTACCCAGTATTGCAATACTTCCCCCACTTTCTGTTTCCTCTGAGCTGTAAGCTTGTAAGGGTAAAGACCATGTCAACCTTGATTAGTGATAAGACCCTATGCAATACAGTGTCTGATACATTAAAGTTCTCAATAAACACTGATTGGTTAGATCAATGATTTAATGAAGGCTGGTGATTTTAGATACATGTGTTTTAGTGATTTCTTTAAATATGGATACTACCAAGATGATAATACCTTTTTGTGCTAAGCATATAAAGTCTAACACTTTCAAAAATTAAGTTAAGCAACTGAAGTATTAATAATTTAAAGTAATTTTAGACTTCTTCTGTTGTTAAGATATTCCAGCCTTGGAAGTGCATTAACAGTCTTCTGTAGTCATCCCTTTAGAGTTCTGTATTTATTTGATATTTCAAATGGTAAAGTCAGTAAAAGCATGACACCTTGAAAATCAGGCCAAATATCCATGTCACCATGAGCAAATTTCATGTTTTCCATTTGCAAGGAATCATTTGACATACAGAAAAAAATATTTTAGTTTTTCCTTCTGTACTTGTGGCAGAGTGAATAATGGTCCTCCAAAAATATCCATGTCTGAATCCTAAGAACCTATTACCTTATATGGCAAAAGGGGCTTTACAACTGCAATTAAATTCAAGATCATGAGGTGAAAAGACTAGGCTGGGTTTTCCAAGTGAGGCCAATGTCATCACATGTGTCCTTCACAGAGAGGTGCAACAGGGTTGAGGTCACGGGGGTTTGATGATGGAAAAAATGTCTGAGAGAGGATGGAAGATGCTCTATTGCTGGTTTTCAAACTGAAGGCAGAAACCCTGAGCCAAGGAATGCAGACAGCCACTGGAAGCTGGGAAAGCTTCCAGAAGGAACACAGTCCTAGTGACACCTTGATTTTCGTTCTATTGACCTCCAAAATTGTAGCATAATAAATTTGTGTTGTGTTAAGCCACTAAGTTTTTTGGTAAACTATTATACAGCAGTTGGAAATTAATACAGTACTGTAAATTTTATCAGTGGCTTTAGATATTAGGGATATTCAGAATGTTAGCCGAAAGAAGACGTTTGAAACAATTTTGTGAAGTGATGCTCAATTGGGACAGAATAGGAATTCTATAAACAGATTGGGTGATGCTAAGGAACTTAAATTATTCATTTATGTATAAAATGCCTTATGAATATTTATAAGCATATGTCTGAATATTATAAACAAATCCAGATTATACATACATATATGTATATATAATATCACACACAAATACACACATACACCATCTTGGAAGAGGTGTAAACAGAAGAGTGTGATGTAAGAGTACCTAATCCATTTTTAAATTACACATGCTTTATCTAGAGTTTCCACATATAGTACTGTACTTTACTTGCAAAAACATTATAAGAGTTAGCTCAAGAAGGGGGAGACGGAGATCTTGGGAGGTAAGTGAATTAATAATTAAAAATAGTAAAATGAAATAATATGAAGATGTACCAATGTTTCATGGTGGAATAGCTATTAACTTTATTGGATTTTCTCTATGAATATAAAAAACTCAGATCCTTGAGCAAAGCCAAAAATATTTTACTTCTGCTTTATACATAAGGCTATAAATAGAGGCTCTGAGTGTGATGCCAATTCTAAACCTAAAATCCACCCCAATTTAAGTGTTTTGAGAGACACCAATGAGACCCCCCCACTCCAGCCAAATGAATACTCTCCACTCTTTCTTACATATGGAAGTCAATTAGCAGAAATTGTTCAATTATATTAGTAAAAGCTTTAGTCTTAGTTTTCTCTTAAAATGCCAACATCCACGGGATGGAGAAGCTCGCTAGTTGATTATCACCAGCTACTTTAATAGAAGTCATGTAGTTTTCTTTTTAAGGGAGTAGGATGTGAACAGGGAAAGTAATACTGAAAAAAAGAAGGAAAGCCAATACCAGAATCTGCCTAAGGATGACCATAGCCAAGTCTAAGAACTGCACACTAAAACTTTTAGTTAACTGCAAGTGAAATAGCAAGACAAATTATTGCTAATATGGTAGCATGCCTGTTTATTAGACATTAATATAATGATAAATGTATAGGTGTAGAAAGTGAGGTATAGAGCTAGAAATTAGAATCAGGCTAAGTACTAATCTGTGAGACCCATTGTACTACTTCCATTTCTTCCACAAAACTTCTCTTTGCACATCCTCATCCTCCACTGCCCCCTGACTTTGCATCTCAAATGCTTTGTGCTTATCTGTCACCCTGATACTCAAGGCCTCTGACTTTAAAGTCCCCCTTCCAGGGGGCTTCAGATGCTTATCTTACTCTTTTTCCCCAGCAGTAGAACTGGGGTTCATTTAACTCAAGGTAGGTTGTGGAAGGAACTGAAACACTTAATCATCTGTCGTGGAATTAGTAGCAAGTAGAAGGAGACAGAAAATAAGCACTATGTTGATTCAATGGTAAGCCGCAGACCCATACCATAAATGCAAGAGCTGAATGGCCAGTGGAGTCACACTCTTCACAAGGCACTGCGGTAGGTGTGGGGCAGCTTCAATCAGAGTTTGTGCACACATACACAGTGGAGGAATAACCACTTGATGGGCTGTTTAGAGGCAAGATTTCAGTGTAGGAAGAATTAAGCACTAAAGAGTAGTGCCCAACATGGTATTTTGGCCCCAGAATTGTGGTATAAAATCAAAGAAAGAACTGGAGTGCTACTCTAGGACTCCAGGTGAGAGTCAGTCATGCAGCAAGTGTTCCTTACCTTGAACTACTCACATGTAGGTTTCTGCTGCCTTACCAGGCTGAACCTGTCTCTGACGGTCATAGGGACTAAGCCATTGTTTTCCAAATGCAGGATGAATGGGTGTGAAAGAATATTGTTTAAAAGAAATTGAACAGACTGGTTTGGAATAAAAGAGAAAAGAAAATAATGAAGTAAATTGCATCTAGTAAGGGTTTCCATTTTAGCGTTTTGCCAAGTAAAATATGTTTCTTAATATCACAGGCAAAAGAAGTTTGAAAACATCCGATATGGAACTGAATGACATAAAACAGGAAACCAGGTTAGTCATTATGTTTAAAATCCTTTTTTACTTTTCTCCAGTGACTGTGATCTAATGTAATAAACCTATCCAGGCTTCAATGTGACTAGAAATGAATAAACAAAGGATTACAGCTTCTTTTATTAAGATTTTCCACACTGGGCTATGCCAGAGAAAAAAAAATGGGGGTGATAAAGATGAACTTTGAGGCAGAGTGAAACAATTCTTTGTTGTTTCTATACTATCTGGTGACTTTACGTGTTAACGAAGGGATCACATGGATTGTGGGCTGGAAGCCACTGAGCACTTCATCTCCCTGAGGTCTTGAATGATGACCAGGCTGGAGGACTGCCCGTGGCAGCCTGGTGCAACTCATGACGTTTCGCTCTAGGGTGATTTGTCTAAATAGCTAATACCAGTGATGCCAAAATCTGGGTCCTGAAAGCTTCCTTTGTTTTCAGCTCCATGTCTTCAATTACTCACTCAATATTTTCACTTCAGATCTCCTTCCTCCATCCATTCCTTTCCCAAAATATCTATCTTTTTTTCCCCAGATCAGCTTCATTTGCAACCTTTTCAGTCTTTACAAATGGCACCAATACCCTTTACATCACTCACATTGAAAAGTTTGGAATCACCTTTGTTCTTTTCTATTCCCCATGTACATGCAGCATGCAATAACAATGTGTTAAGGTGGGTCTTTCAGGCACCCATTTCCAATTTCTGCTTCATATCACTGCCAAAATATATCTCCCCTGAAGTAATTTCTAATCATACTGTTGTCCTCACCGAACAAGTGACTCTCATTTCCTTCTACATTTCCTGCTACCAGGCATATGCTTGAATCATTTTCTGGCTGTTTTCTCTCTTCACCTCAAATTCCTTCCCTCTGCTTTCCTAAATATAGAATTTTCTCCAGCAATTTAACAAATATTAAATTGTGCTTACTGTTCCTCGGGACTGTTCTTAATCCTTGCTAAATATTCAATCTTTAACTCACTTATGAACCTTATGAAAAAAATATTATTGCCTTTCATTTATGCATGAAGAAACTGAGTCACAGAGATGTCAAAATGCCCTAACTGCTGAAGTCATCTCACAGCTTCCCAGGAATGCCAGACTTATTCCACCCATAACATTTCCCTCTCCTGGAATGTTGCCCTCTTTTACCTGATAATTATAAAAATCTTACTTACCTTTCAAAGCCCAATTTCTAGCATTTTCTTTGACAATTCATCTTTCTTAAAAGCCCCATGCTCTTAATATTTATATCCCTTGATGCCTACAGTTTTCCACAAGTAAGTTGACCCTTAATGATTCAGCTGTCTTGTGTCTACCTAACATTTCATGCATGTAATCTTATCTTGGGGGTAAGGAACAGAGCATAAAATTGTTCTGCATCCCGCCCCCTCATGTCTTTCCTTCTTTGCTATTTCTCTTCCTGCTCCGTCTCCCTGCAGTCAAGTCTTAAAAACATCCGGTACATGAGTCACAAATAACAAATGGACATTAAAATCATCATTTCACAGGTAGAGTTGGGAAGCCTGGAGTGCATTCAAGTTCTCTGAGAAGTAGATAACAAGACTGAATTGAATTAGCAAAAAGTTCATTAAGCTAAATGTCTGCCAGGAAAAAAAAGGAGAGAGCCAGTGGAGGTAAGAGACAATCTTTAGAACTCAATGCAGGCCTGAGGCCTGTGAAAAAGGAGGGGAAGAAGGAAGGATGGCTAAGGGAGAATCTAAGACTGCAAAATGATCCTAAGAAAACCTCTGTCTGGCAACTATGGAGTCCTCAAGCTAAAACCTTCAGCAGGAGGAGGAGGATGTTTCTCTACTCTGCTGAGCCAGGTCACTACATGGAGCAGACCAAGGGGAATGATGCCTGGACTTAAACATATAGATAGATATGGAGACTGGAAAGCTGTAACCATCAATTATGCTCCCTCCACACCCCACACCTCACCTATGCTAGCCCCAAACCCCAGCAGGCATTTTGTTCATACCCATCACTCCTATGATATTGGAAAGAACACCAGGCTCAGAATCAGAAATCCTAACTTTGGTTCCCATAGATAATCCTCATTAACTCTGCATCTTCACTAAAACACACATTGGCAAGAATAAAGCATTCTGCCTAGACTGCATGTGCTTTCATCAGCTCCAGCTAATTATAGTAACACCTGACAGTTGTGAATCATCTTATCGGTCACAGAAAGATTTGCTCCAGTTGGTGACCCTGAGAGAAGGCTAGACAACCATTCCTTTCAACATCTACTGTCCAATTGGCTCTCTGAAAATATAATGGCTCTGGAGGAAACATTGGGGAGTGAGTACAGGTGGGGACAGGATCCAGAGCCCAATTGCCAAGCTAGGTCCAGGTTAAGCAGGTGAGGAATCAAATTCCTGAGCAGGGAAAATTGGTGTAAACTATCAGGTGGGTCCTGATGATGCAGGTAGATAAAGGAGCTGACCCTCAGTTACCGGACCTAAAGGCAAGATGGCCAGGTTCAGAATCCAGAGGGTCACAGGGAAGAGTGCCACCTGCAAACGTGAGACATGGGAAGTGAACTCTGACACTGATTGGCAACTGATTTCATCCTTTTGTTCACAAGAGCAGAGAAGCTACATCAGTATGTGTGGGCAGCCCAGCTTGCTTCTGTGGGAGCAGAGGGCTCCAGCTTCTGGGCCAGCCAGCCCTTCCAGCAATAATTTGCTGAATAACCTCCCTTTCTCTTAAGACTTCCACACTTAGGGTCAGATTAGGGTCAGAGCTGGCTCTTTTCTTCTTTGAGAAGTGTGGGAAAGTCAGCCAGGGGTAAATGAAATGTTTTATGTAGTTGGAGGCTCAAAAAAGATCTAAAGTACCTAGAATCTCACTCTAGGAACACCATCAGCAGCAAATTTGGAAAGAGCATGATCAACCCTAGAGGTTGCACAGGTACAGTATTAGAATTAGAAAGGAAACAAAACACGGATTCTGTTATGGATTAAATTGTGTGCCCCACCCACCTCCCAAAATGATATATTGGAGTCCTAACCTCCAATGCCTTGAATGCAACCCTTTGGAAAGAGGGTCTTTGCAGAAGTAATGGAATTAAAACTGAGTCATTAGGGTAGGCTCTAGTCTAACATGGCTGCTGTCCTTATGAAAAGAGGAAATGTGGACACGGACACACACACACGCGCACACACACACAGAGAAGCAGCATATGAAGATGAAAGCAGATTGGGTTGATGACTTGGCAATCCAAGGAACATCAAAGATGACGAACACACCCCAGAAATTTGGACAGAGACCTGGAAGAGATTGCCCATCACAGTCCTCAGGAGGAACCAACCCTGCTGACACTGCACCCTCCAGAACTGTGAGACCATGTCTGCTGGTTAAACCACCCACTTTGTAGTACTTTGTGACAAGAGCCCCAGGAGCCCAGTCAGGCTCTACAAGACTTCACAGAAGCTTGCACTGGAATCGGAGGAGAATGAAGCCACCCCCAGGACCCTTACCTACCTGCCCTTCATTCTACTCTTTCTCCTCACTATGCCTGCTCCAGCAAACCCCTAACGTTTATCCTGGAGGGATTTGGAAGTGGGGGATGACTGTGAAGTAGTTAGGATGGGGAAGATGGTAGAGTGGATTGAGGGGTGGGGAATAATTAGTGCAGTTCTCTGTTTCCCACCTCCTGTCTGCCAGGAATTTGAAACAAAATGAATAGGATCAGATGGCTTGATCAAAGTACCAGCTTCTAGAGCATCAGCTCTCACAGAGCTTGGAAGTCCTGGAAGAGCAAAGATGCCCTCAGAAGTGCCCTCTCTTTCCTGGCTCCCCCACTGATTTTCATTAGCACAGGGGCTGCTTCCCTTTGCTTAATCAGAGGAGGAGAAAGCATTTCTATGCAAGGTTAGGCAAGGAAGCCCATGAATAGCCGCCTAAAAATAGACCCAAGGTCTCCCCCACCAAAGAAAGCAAGGTGCAGCGCTCCTCCGCCCCCGCCCCCTACCCCACTGTGAGCCTTTGCAACATTCATTTGCTGGGACCTGGGTTTTGCGGTTTTAGACACGAATGGTTCCAGCCTCCAACCCCTGCGCCTAGACCTTAAATGGAATCGCTGTCTGTGGTAACTTTTGACAAGTGCCGGCAAGCTGAGCTTTTCTTTGAAATGTAGACGGGGGCAGAGCATTTTCTCTTAGAAGAGGTTTTCCAGCCTGTGTAAGCTTTAGAGGGTGCCCATCATCTGGAGGGAAAACTGCCTCTGGTACATTACCAAGTGGAGTTGGTAGGAGCCACACAGTCCATAGCAGGATCTATTGTGCAGCGCCAAGATCTGGAGACAAGAACCACTTGGGCCTGCCACGTTGAGCCTGCCACGACATCTCTGCTAAACAACAAAAAGCTCCAATTTTAGATGATGAGAAAGGCGTGAAACACAATTTGAAAATTATGTCATGCCCTGTTTTGCTTTGCCCCCAAGGCAAAGACAAAAATCTCCAAATCAAAATGTTTCCATTGCTTTTCACATCTTTGCCTGGGTTACTCTGTTAGTCATACATTCTCACTCCTATTACTCACACGCAGCTACATGGAGGCGATTAACATGAATGAACACCCTTTCTTAACGGCTGGGTCCGGGATGAAGTCAGCTGTAAAGCTCAAACCGTGAGAGGAACAAAAGCAATTCATAGAATGTGTCTTCCTCTGAAAGAGACGTGGAAGGTGAGCGCAGCTTTGTGTTGGAGGAATGAATGCAGTGGTGGATGGGGAGTGGGTGGTGGTGGGACGGGAATAAAGTGAGTCCTGCTTACGGATGAATTCACAAATGAACCTCGGGTGGAAAACCCCGGTCTGCAACCTCGAGGAATTGCATAAATGTGTCACAAGACAAGATTTGGCCCAAAGCCTAGAAGCTGATGAGGTCACAAAGCTCATTACTCAGAAAACAAGCCAGCCGTGGGCCAGGATCTTATTCTATTGCATTTCACTGTAGAGTGAAAATCCTTTGTCTCCTTTCCCTAAACCCCCACGCACCCATATCCACCTCCCATCATTCGCAGTCAAGTGTGCGTCCCAGCTGTCTCCATTTGGAAGTCTTATAGGGAGCCGGCAGGTGCGCCTGCAGCCCACGTCCTGACTTTAGTGGTGGCTCTCTCCTTATTCTGTCTGGAGGCATCTCGGCGGTTAATGGGAGCGATTCAAAGGATCCTATTCCAATTCCTGCTATTTTAAGACATGTCGCTTTTCTTAGCTGTGGATTTCTTCTGTCTAAATCTGCCCGACTGAATTGGAAGCTGCCCAGAATCATCTTCTTTGGAAATTACATTTGTGCATAAAGGGTATATTTGTCGTTCCGCCCACACTCAAGCCACTTTTTGGAGACGTGCAGAGAGAGTCATGTGACATTCATCAGTGTATTTGCACCCTTTTTTGTTTAGAAACATAATCTGCATTACAAATTTCACCAATTCCTCTATGTAGTAAGTCATCATTCAATAAAAAGCACAAATGTATGCCTGTCACATTCAACATAATAAACTGCAAGTAAATACATCTTTTCTTAGTCCAAATCAGTCAGTAAATGATGTCTTTCTCTGTTATGTACCAAGTTTGCAATCAGCTTTATTCTTCATGCTCTCCGGCCAAGCCCGTGTGGATCAAGAGCAGGGGAAGAGCATGCCTCTGTCAGAAGCATTTGGGTCTCTGAGGACAGAAAGGTAGCTGAAGAGATACAGTTCTTCAATCAGTTTGTTCTACTTCATTGTCATTCTTCCAATATTGTCACCTTCTTTATCACAACTTCCATTGGAGAAGGATCTGCCTCACGGTATCTGCATCTGCAACTGACACCATAGTTTGGACAGCACATTGTTCCCTGCCTGCTGTGAATGAGCGTGTAATCTATCTTGTATGTTATATAGTTGGCTTTGGTAATCTTATCTAACCCCTCAGAACCTCAAGCGTCTCATCTGCGAAATGACAGTTACCTTACAAGACAGCTGCGATAACTCTGACTTGCACCTGTGTTGTGCTAGGCACACAGTCCTTGCCCCATTAAGTTGTAAGTAGTAACATGGACATGCTCTTAAGGGAAAAAAGGCAAAATAGTCAGGTTATCTTTACTGTGGGTATGTTGCTAATACAGTGATTATAATGATGGCTACCATGAGCCCTTTCAATTCTATTATGAGTGGGGAGAGTCAGCTCTGTTATTTCCTTTTTATAGATGAAGAAACTGATACTCAAATAGCAAACCAGATTTTCCTGCTTTAAATTTGAATTCCTTTTTCATAAAGATCATGTACCCCACTCTCTCGTTCTGTCCCTCAAATAATTCAAGTTTATTTCTGCCTTAGGCTTCATGTGCTAGTTGATAGCTTAGACTGAAAATTCTACCCTCAAATTGTATGCATCTAATTACTTCTCATTTTTTAGGGTTTAACTGAAATGCCCCTGCCTCAACGAGGTCTTCCTTGATCACCTTATTTAACTCAGTCTCCTCATCCCAGCCAGGTCTGTATTTAAATTTGTTTCACCACTTACTGACAGGGTGACCTTGCAAAGTGACTTCATCTTTATTTCCATGCCTCGGTTTCCTCATAAATGGGAATGATTATTATAAATGGGATAATATTATAAAATGGGAATGATAAGTATGTCACTGGTGGCATAAAAGTGCTGAAGAATTAAACTGACAATTAGGGCATGTAAATTAATCTCAGACACAGAATAAACCCTCTATGGGTAGAATTTCCCAATAATTATTCATTAAGCTTTTATGAGTACAAGACACACCTCACACTACGACCTTCTCTCCACTGTTTGTGCTGCTTATTGTGCATTGACTGCATTAACTGTCACTTACCTGTTTACCTATTTCACACTCTACTCCCAGCATTTAGAACAGCACATAGTAGGGACTTGATCAGTAGGTGTTTTTATGAATGGAAGAACTTTGGGTGAGCAAAGGTATGATGCCAAAGAGGTGAGACCAGAGTTGCTGTATATTTTGTTAAGTTAGTTTCTGGAGACTTTCTGCTTCTATCTCATGCATATTATGTATTTATTTTCAGTAACTTCCAAAGCCCTCTGTTCCTGTATGATTTTGTCTCCGTGCACTCAAGCAAAGATCTTCTCACCAGCATCTCCAATTGTGTGCTCATGACCTACAGGTGTAACTTCATAAACTGTTATGACTCAGGAAGAAAAAGTCACCTTGAACTCTCTAGAAATAGTAACAGACTGTGTGACCACTCAAGAAAGGCGAGCAGTGAGCTTACTATAAACAAAATCAGCATGACCCTAAAAATAGAAAAACATTCAGAAAATGGGCAAAAAGGAGGGACTCTTGACAAAAGCCACACAACCTCAGACAATACACACTCTCACCCCATAAAACAGACTCTCTTACATGCAACACATGGTGCTGGGCTTTCTCCATCAGTGATAGGAAGCTGGACATCTGTGCGGCATAAAGCACAGGCTCGTGGAGGTATTCAATGCAGTTACTCCATGGATGCATGAAGCCCCCAAAGTGGTCATCACACCTTTGCCTCCAGCTCTTTATTGTAATGAACAACCATGGCATCTGTCACCATTCCTCACTCATCACCATTTCAGTTACCTATGCACTATCTACTGCATACCCTTTGGTTATACCGAGGGTGACATATGTCCCTGTTTGTCCAGGACTGTCCCAGTTTGCATTGTCCTCAGGTCATTACCAGTGACACCCCTTTTCGAAAGTGCATCACTCTGGACATTAAACTATGTGATGAACATCAACTGCGAGACTCAAAAAAGAGTGTGGAAATTCCAGTGGCGGGGGTGGGTCACTCCCAAAGAGTGTCTGAGAGGGTCCACTGAACCTTCTAAACTGGTAGTGAGCTAATAGTTTTTATCTGCTCCATTTCTAAAAAGAGGGCAAAAAGACAGAAGAATATTAAAGTGCTAAGGTTGTAGGGAGAAGTTTGAATGCAGATAAACTGTAATAAAAACTATGACAAACTGGAAAAATTTCAATCTTACTTTTTCCAGTTTCTTTACACTAAAGACAAGAGTAAGTGCATTTTGCCATTTGAGTGCAACCCTGAAAAGCTGCCTGTAAAATAAATTTCTGTTTATGTTAGCTTACATTCCTGTTGAATTTCAATTTAAACAGTTATTCAGATTTTGTTTATGCTCTTTGAGCAAATGGACCTAAAAGTCTAATAAACTTTTATGTAAGTATGACTGGGGCGAACACCTATGTAGTTAGGGGTGCAAATAATGTGCATCGATTCTTCCCTAAAGTGCATTTCCTTGATATGCTGCACGCTATTTGCACACCTCCTGCTCACACCACAGTCTAATGTACAACAAGGTTCTTTCATTTGTGCTCTCCTATCCTGAAAAAGATCTGATCCTGGAAGCAGGAAACACACACAGTGATTTTCTTACTTTGAATTCAACTTATCTTTTTACACAAATAACACATGGATATATGCTCATTGCAAAGCTTTCAAATCCTACTTCATACTTTTCTTCTGCACCCCAAAAGGTCTTGCACAAGCTGGGCATACAATAGGTATTTAGGAAAATGTAGGTTTAATAAATTAAATATAGTCATTTGGCATATTTGAAAAAACTCCAGGTAGCTCTCAATTATAAGATTTTTTCCACCATGCAATAGATCATACCTACAAAAGTGTTTATGAAACATACATGTAAAGTGTAGACTCTACTAATAAAATGTGTAGCATTTAAACTATATGAGTATAAATAAGTGCTCAACTGCTTTCCAATTTGAGACCTACATTTACTACCAGTACCTCAAAGCTTCTCTTTTTGATAAGTTCTATGTAAAACAACATCAGAATTTTTGTAGTTTCTATTGTTAGAATACACAGAACTGTGTGTTAGCCTAATAAATAATTATACGATAAACCAGCAGAACTTTGACAACCATCCTAAAATCTCCTTTGTGTTCCCCATCACAAATGCAAAGCTCCCCTACTCCAAAAACAACCATCACATTCAATTTTATAATAATCACTTTCTTGAGGGTTTAAAAAAATTGATATTATGTGATTTAAGGTGAGCATCACTGTAAAGCAGTGTTTGTATACACCACATTCAGTTCACCACCAGCAGTCCTGTTCTGCCCTTCACCTTATAACTGGCCCCTTCTACCCGATTTGCTCCCTCTCCCCCTCCCCTTCTGGGAACAACTGATTTGGTCTTATAGATAGAAAATCTATTTTGGTTTGTTTGGGTTCAGTAGTTTTCTTTACATTCCACATAAGAGTGAAAACATATGCTTGACATCCAAGTTGGTGAAAATGGCAGGATTTCACCTTATTTTTAGAGCTGAGTAGTATTCCATTGTGTATACATACAACATCTTCCTTGAGGTTCTTTGTAATCCATGCATAGTCTTGTTCATTCTTTTAAATTTTATATACTGTAAAATTGACTTTTGGGGTGCACAGTTCTCTGAGTTTTAACTCATTTGCAAATGTATGCAAAGAGTACCAAAACCAGGAGTCCAAACAGCCCATCACTCAAATTCTCTCATGCTGACATTTTCTGGTCAAACCTTCTCCCACCCCTAACTCCTGTCAATCACTGAACTCCTCTATCCCTACAATTTGCCTTTCTAGAATATAATACAAATGGAACTCTTGGCATGTAACTGTGAGACTGGCTTCTTTTTACTCAGTATAATGGATTTGAGAGCCATCCGTGTAGAAGGTATCTTTTTACCTTTTTTTTTTTTTACTGTTGAGTAGTATTTATAAAAGGTATTTTTTAAAAATACCTTTTAAAAATACCAGTTTCCAATTGTTCACTGCTAGTATGTAGAAATAAGATTAATTTTTATTTGATGACCTTGAATCCTGTAACCTTGCTAAATTCACCTATTTTAGGAGGTTTTTTTTTTTTGTAAATTCCTTGCAGTTTTCTATATAGTTAACCATGTCATCTCCGAAGATAGAGTTTTATTTTTTCCTCTTCAATATATATGCTTCATATTTTCCTTGTCTAATTGTACAAGATTAGACTTCCAGTGTGATATGGAATAGAATTAATGACAATGGCTAACATTTATTTATTCAAGAGGTAAATATTCTGTTTTTCACCATTAAGTCTGATGTTATATGTAAGCTGTTGATACACCTTATTAGGCTAAAGAACACATTATTACTACTTGCTTTCTTCACAAAGTTGCATTGGATTTTGTCAAATGTATTTTCTATTTTTAATGGTATAATCATGTGGTTTTGTTCTTTAGTCTGTTAAGATGGTGGATTATATCGATTCTCAAATGTTGAACCAGCCTTGCAGTGTGAGATTAAATCCATGTAAATGATAAACTCTTTATACATATTGTTGGATTTGATTTGCTAATATTTTGTTGAGAATTTTGATACCTATTTTCATAAGAGATATTGTTCTGTAGTTTCCTTTTGTTGTACTGTCATTGTCCCATTTTAAGATCAAGGTAATGCCTGTCACTTAATGTAAATTTGAAGCATTCTCTCCTGTTTTCTGTTTCAGATGGGCTACATGCATTCTCAGCTTCATAGAGAACATTATAGGATTTCTTTCTCAGGTCCTCTCCATGATTTTCTCTGTGCTTTTTATCTCCTGGAGTTCCATTTTTGTGGTTCTTTGCCTAGAAACATTGCATTGTTCACACACACACACACACACACACGCACGCACGCACGCACGCACCACACCACCACCACTGCTTCCGCAATTCGGTTACACATTTCCAAGGTTAGGCTCACTTTCAAGGTAAAGAGGTAAGACAAAAGAAGCAATAGCAAGCAATAGCAGGACTTACCTCCACACTCTCGGGGAACAGAGACCCCCTGCTACCCATTTCTTTCCTCTGAGAGAAGGTCTCTTCTCTCTATCAGAATTTTAGGTGCAAGTACACAGTTGCAGCACTGTTGGCAGGTAATTCATCAGGTTTAGATCTGGCTTAATGGAATGACCAGAAAAGTGAAAAAACAAAAACAAAAACAAAACCAACAACAACAAACAGGTGACTTCTCCAACTCTCCTTTTCGTAGTATCTCCTTTTCTCTTCCCTCCAACCCTGTCCTCCACTCCTTAGAAAGAGGTAGTTTCTCTTGGAGTTTTTTCTGCCACGACTGTTGCACAAATCAGCATTCCAACTAAAATTAATCCAGCCCATTTAGGAGGAGATATAAGCAGGAAATTTGCTGTCATATTCTCTATTCTTCAAAGTTTTAATTCCCTCTCCAACTTACCTGCTAGTATTTATTTGCAGAATCCTCAGTTACTTTATGTAGTCTGTCTGAGACTTTTATTTGTAATTTGTGGGAGAAATACAGTATGCTTATCCCATCAATTGTAGATGAAATTATGGTCTTTCCCATTTAAAAAACTTAGGAGGTCCTTTTTAATCTATATGTTCCCCTCCATTCTTTTCTTTTCCTTACAGTTTATTTGTTGAAAGATTTGAACTACAGTATATTATTATATTTTGCAGATTAAGACTCAGGTTTGATCACTTTTGCAAGATTATAGTGAATTCTTTCAAAGATGAGCAAATAATGTGCTATCGTTCTATAATCTTTGCAAGACATTATGCTAAACTTTGAGATCCATTCATTCATTAGTGGTTGCAAAATGACAATATTGCTTTCTATAATTCTTTTTAATTTAAAGCTACCCATTGGGAAACATTTTAAAGCAATTCATCCTTCCTTTTCTCTTAGGTTATCCAGTAATGTCGTTCTCTTAGGTAAGACAGGATAAGCGCTTCTTTTCCTTTCCAGTTCTTATCTTAAGTAAAAGCCAATGTTTCATCTTTCACCAGTGTAAGCTTCTTCAGGGTGACTACTGAATCCTTCTTCCATGATTCTAGCAGTCTTTGTTGGCAACTTCCTCCCATGTGAGATGATAGGATATTACAGAAGCACTTTGTGGATTTCCTACTTCAAACTCAGAATCAGCTATTGAAACCTTGCTATCTCTCAGTGGGAAATCAAGTGCTGTCTCAATACCATCATTTACATGCTCAGGATAATGAGTGCAACTGAGTTGGTCACTGCTGTTAAAGCATTTTTAGTGAATAGAATCAGAAAAAATACATGTGAGATAAAATGCTCAATGAGTTCATACTGATAATTTCTATTTAAATCCAAGATTACAGAGATTTTATTTAAATCGTCTATATTATATCTATGTCTCCTTTCTTTCACACTAAAATTTCTAGTTCTGAAGGATACTGGCAATGATAGAATTAGAATGTGCTGTATCTATTTCTTTATACCACATAACGTACACAAGTCTCAGAAAAGTTGGTTAATTTTACTACCACCAATATAATTATATAAACACAATTAAAACTTTTCAAATACTGAGTGTATTTTTCATACTCTCCCAATTTTAACAGTATTCTGGTATCTGCAGTCTCAGGCCACATATCCATTACATATCCTTCCTTTGGTGGTTCATTCTTAGTTCTAACATTTAATGCTCACCAGCTGTTCTTATGCCAATGTCTCTCTAGATATTTTAGTTTGCAGAAGATCATTATTTAGCTGGATTCTTTGGGATGAGCTTACATGAATACACCTTCCTGTTATTTTGTTCTGTCAATATAGTAGGGGGCCTTCAGACCCTTACTTCAAGAATGAAATGAGGACTCAAAAGTCAGACAAATTTGAAAAAAAGAGAAAGTTTAATGTGAAGAGCGAGTAAAATGAGAAATCATGTGTTCATCAGATCACCAGGCTTATATGCAATTTAAGGATCCAGGAGGTGAGAATGGGACAGTTTGAACCTGGAGTTACATGAATATTTTCTGGAAAATATCAGTGTCAGATTTGTCATGGCACTGAAGGGTAATGACATTTTAATGAGGAAGGGTCTTTCTAAGGATGAAATGGGGGCGGTCTCTGTGCAGGCACTACAGATTGGTTTCAGTTGAATCGGTCTTCTAGATTCTTTTGAGGAAATTCTAAAAAGTTCTTAACCAGAAGAGTTCTTGTTAGCATCACTGATTATTTGGGCTTAGCTCATGATGATTTCACCCTGGGACATTCTGAAAAATACCTGACAAGTGAAAAATTATTATACTGCTTCCATTTATCTCCACCCTATCATGGGCATGGCTCTATGACTGGCTGTGACGAT
Organism: Solenodon paradoxus; assembly: GCA_004363575.1. NCBI lineage: Eukaryota > Metazoa > Chordata > Mammalia > Eulipotyphla > Solenodontidae > Solenodon > Solenodon paradoxus. Next base: position 488,803 of record RJWH01000378.1, read on the forward strand.
AGTTGCTCTCTAACAGTTTCAGTTATGTTTGAAAGTCAATTTTGCTGGATATAAAATACAGCTCTCACATTGTCTTTCTTTGCTGTTTTCTCTGCTGTTGCTAGAAAGTTTGATAACAGTCCACGTTTTTTTTTTTCTTGTATGAAATGCATATACTAGGTGGGGAGGCAGGGTTGAAGAGCAGAGTGGAGCAAATGGTGGTGGAGCAAATGGTGGTGGAGCCCACTGGACAATGGTGAAGATCAGTTGGTGATGTGGTGGAGGGCAAGTTGTGTTGACATATATCTGAGAAATAGGGAAACTGCACATGTGGAGAACCTATGCATATGAGTTTATTTTAATTTATAAAACAAAGTTACTGCAATAAAATACCCCCAAAAATGTTTAAATGCAAAGTCTTTTTAGTTACCTCTCTAAAGCACATCTTTTCCTTTTTTCTTTAAGGTCTGGACATTTCATTAGATTGAATATTTGTATTGGTCACTCTAGATTAATATCTCAAGTATACAGTGAGTTTTTAATATGTAGCTTAAAAATATTATCTTATTTCAAAACTTTATTTGAGAGGATTACTGAAGTCATGTAAAGTACTCAACACTTTGTCTTATATATATATTAGCTCTCAATATTAGCCATAATTTAAATATCAAAATCTGAATGCCTCTACTTCTACCACAAGGAGAAACAAAGAAACATTTTTACCTCTAATTTTCTAAGAATCTGAGTATATTGCTAATGAAGAGAGAGAAATGCTAGTGGTGAACTGATTATGTTCACCCTAGGTTGTGGGCTCTGTAAAAGTAAGCTGATTTTTGAACTTTGGAGCCAGTAATTCCCACTATATTAGTATAATCTTGTGATTTATAAGAATTATATATTTAGTCTTTGTCTCTGTTTCTGGAGCAGTGCTCCTAAAATCTTGGGAATTTCCTCAGTGATGAGAACTGTAATGATCTTTTTTATTATGTTAGTAATTGACTTTTGGAGAATCCTTAGGGATTAAAGATGGAAGACTGTTGCTATGGGAGTCAACCACATGGCTAGAGGGTTGAAACTTTCCCTTCCTAGGAGTAGAAGCGACTGGAGTTTGAATCAACTTTGTAATGACTTTGTAATGAAGCTTCCAAAAAGCATGGAAATTCAGAGCAGCTTCAAGAGAGCATGGAAGTGCCAAATCCTTTCCTCATTCCTTGCCCTATGCATCTCTTCCATCTGTCTGTTTCTGAGTTATATCCTTTCATAATAAATCAGTAATCTAGTGGGCAAAATGTTTTCCTACATTCCATGAGCCTCTCAAGGAAATTAATTAAACCTAAGGCAGGGATTGTTGGAATGTTTGATCTTTAGCTGGTCAGTCAGAAGCCCAGGCAACAAGTTGTTTGCAGTTGGTCTCCAAATGGGGAAGAAGGGTACAGAGGTGGGCGAGTCTTGTGGGACTAAGCCCTTTGACTCCATGGTGTCTGATGCTATCTTCAGGTAGAATGTTTCAATAAGCTGAATTGTTGGACACTAGGTGGTATCGTTTGGGGGCATGGGGAACACACACACACACACACACACGCATGAGCACGCGCGCGCACACACACATACCACTAGAATTGGTACTAAAGATCGTTTTAGTTAGCTATAATCCTTAGAAACCTGGAACAAAGTCGAGACTTCATGGGTAAAATGTTTTGCCTCATTGCCCCAGAGAGAACTGGTCCCATTTAGATATAGTTGGAAATTGGAGCAGCTAAATATACATGAAATGCTAGAATGTTTTGCCAGTCCTATTCCATGTCTCTCACCAGACCCACCCAATGTTTGAAATCTCCTCCATGACTTTGTCAAGGATAACTTGGGTAGCAAGCACACAGCTGGGCTTTAGAACCCTAACTTTTCTCACTCTGATGACGAAATCTTCAACATTTTGCTTTACTCAGTTACTTTTGCCTGGCTTTAGGCACCCACCAGAGCTGCAGGATCTTGACTGGACTAGGTCTCTTGGCCTGTCTTGGAGAAAATCATACATATGTTCCAGCTTTGCCTTTGGCTCCCTGTTGTCCACCTTAATAGTCAGTTCTAGTGGTGCTTGACTTTGTAACAACATGTGCTCTATGAACTTGAACTATATGCTACCTGCAGGAATCATTCCACAAATGCCAGCGAGCTTTTGCCTGTGTCACCACTTTTGCCCTTATTCCTATCCTGCTGCTTTGCTCCAACACAAAGAGCCCTCTTGACTGTTTTCCCTGCTAGGGTGTCTGTACTGCAAAGTTTGCTACTAGCAATCCACACCCAGGCAGCATTCTTTAGGGCTACACTCCAGTGTTTACTTAGAGCAAGTGTGGAGATAATTTTTGTATATGTCACTGACCATCAGAAAAACGTATTCAGAGGTCACATGAAAAAAAAATACCAGATACATATCAAATGTAAGGCTCAGCTACTTCATATATTAAATTATTAACTGAAAAACAAAAGTAATTGTTTCATATTGTGGCTCTATTTAAAGGAGAGATTGGCACACAAGTGGAAGGAAGAAAATAGTGTTGAAAAGTAAAAGCTGGCATACTGATGGATGGAATAAAGCCTAAATATTTAAAGAGAGCAGTTGAATAAAAATAAATTCATACATACATACATACATATATAGGCATATATGTACACACATGCACACACATATATATTCATTTGAATACTGTGTTGCTTATTTTTTATATTTATAAGAAACACATTCAAAATATAGAATCACAGAGGTTGAAATTAAAGGCTAGAAAAAATATTCTGTAGAAATATTGACTGAATTAATTTTCTGTGGTGTAACAAATTATCACACTTAGCAGTTTAAAGGATTTCAGGAGTTCAGGTATGATTTATCTAGGTCTGCTAAGACTATAATAAAGGTGTTGTTCAGGGCTGCATTCTCATCTGGAAGCTTGAATAGGGAAAGGCATGGTTCCAAGATCCTTTGGAGTGTTGACAGAAACTCAGCTGCAGGATTCATGGCAACTTGTGTCTTCAAAGCCAGCAACAAAGAGAGAGAAAGGGAGAGAAGGAGAGAGAGAGGGACAGGGACAGGGAGAGGGAGAGGGAGAGGGAGAGAGAGAGAGAGAGAGAGAGAGAGAGAGAGAGAGAGAGAGAGAGAGAGAGAGAAACTAGAGTGATTCTACAAGGAACATGGAATCTCTATAATGTACCTTGCCACAGGAGTGACATCTCACATGATGGTAAATTTTATGTCATCTTGATTGAACTAAGACATGCCCAAATATCTGGCAAGACATTATTCCTGCATGTGTCTGTGTAGTGTCTCCTGAAGAGACAAGCATTTGACTCAGTAGACCTTAGTAAAGAAAATCACCCTCATCAATATGGGGAACATCATCTAATTTGTTGAGGACCTTCATAGAACAAAATGTTCTCTGCTTGAGATGAGACATCCATCTTCTGTCCTCAGTCAATACTTGGTTCTGATGTTCTGGCTCAGACTGATGTTTAGACCACTGATCCCCTGATTCTCAAGCCTTCAGATTTGGACTGAATTACAACACCACCTTTCCTGTTTCTTGAGTTTGCCAATTGCAGACTGTGGGAATTTTTGGCCTCTATAATGCATGAGACAATTATTATTAAAAATATTTTCTTATATATCTGCATATATTGATATATATTCTATTGGCTCTGTTTCTCTGGAGAACCCTGACTTACACAAATACACATATTTAATTATGTGCAAATAAACATATTAAAATATATATTCAATTGACTATAATATTCAATATGCATATGCATACATACATTCTATATATGAATATGTAGGCAAAGATATCTATAGATAGAATATAGAGGTATATATACCTATGTCAATCGATTGATCAATCAGTTGATCAACAGAAAGAGAAGATAAAGGAGATATACCATTCCTCTGGCCCATTTTGTTTGATTTATCTCCTCTCTAGCTTCTTCAGTTGTTGTTCACTGATGTCATACTCTTCTCCAGTAGACTCCCTTTGGTCCAGTTTCTGACCGAATTATGAAAAGAAAGATAAGATAGCCACAATCTTGTTGCTATCAATTGGTGGATCTTGGAATTGAATCTCAGGATCCAAACATGATTTCCAGTTGCCCAGTCTCATCTTTTTTAACAAACTGGTGACTCAACAAATCCCCCAATTCCCCAAGCTGTGGGTTGGGGCACAGGTCATGTATCCTCATGGTGACCACAAGCTGAGCTCTCCTCCTCACACAGTTATTGCTAATGCCATTATTTGATTGTGATCAGAGCACCTTCCTCCAGGTGGAGTGAGATTCCTTCTGTAAGAATCACATGAAGAAGAGTTAATCGTGGGACAAAAAAAAATGAGGACACAGAAGCAGCCTTAAATTGAAGCAAGGGAAGATGTCCTCCTCTCTTGGAGGCCTGCAATAGCTTTGACCCATGCTGTTAGAATTGGTGCAGTTTGGAGCTCTTCTTGAGGGAACCTGAAAAGACACCTGGGGGAAGATTCCAGACTTATGGTGTGTCAGTAAATTTCTCTTTGAGTTATAGTTCCTGTCTTTTGCTTCTGAACTTCCAGCAAACTCTTGTTAAGGCACAGGCTAGTGTCTGCTCTACAGTAGGGAATTAAGAGAAAGGAACTATTCCAACTTAATAACACAACAGGCAGGTAAAAACAATACCTTCTCCTTTGAGATGAGAGCGACCTGAGACTCTCAATAGCAGAAGAAGAGAGCCAGACTCAGGAAGAGTATCTTTCCAGGAATGCAGGGAGCAGCAACAATATTGAATGACAAGAAGAGAATACTGAGGGCGTGGGGAGAACCAAGGAACCTTCACCTACTCCCAAAAATCACTGTGAACATTTTGAGAGAGATGATTTAGATAACAAAGTATGTGATGTCAACGCTATTGGGTTATCATGATATCACCGACAATTGTTTTTTGTGTACAACATGCTTTCCATAAATGATCCCATGTCATCATCCCAACAACTCTAGAAGGTTAGTATATTTATTTCATTTTACACATGAGGAAATTTTCAATGAAACTCAGGGACAGCAAATGGCACTTGAAGCTTTGAACCAGGTCTGTGTTTCCAAAGTCAGTACCTCATATTACCTCATCCTACTACCTTCTCACTTGGCAGTTTAGAAAATCATGTGATAATGGTGACAGTATTTCATTATTTAAATAAAAAGTAGCAAAGGGCCTAGACTAGACTCAAGTGTCCATCTTTTGACTTTTAAAGAAGTTGCTGATGGTCACTTCTGTGATCCTTTTGTGCTTGGGTACCATAGGAAAAGTGAAAGTATAGTCTCTAATTGTCTTTCTTACAATAAGATTAAATTTAAGTTAAAGGTTAGATTTGATTCTAAATTTACTTTGAAGGATCCATTTGAATCTAAAATTTCCCCAATTTTGATTCATAGTTTTTTCCTCTCTTGATTCCATTTACAGACACCTCAGCATAACGAGAGTAATTACTGTATTGCTCTACTTTGGTCTTTCCCTTGCTTATCTTCCAAATCATTATCACAGCTCTTCCACAGTCCCTGCTCAAAGTAAATATCAATTATTGAGAGAAACTAATATGCCACAAAGACTTTCTTAAACTACAAAGAAAATATTATGGTCACATTTCTGTCCAAGTAGACCCTAATTCAGATATACGATATCTAAACAGCCTTTGAAGGTGAGACTTGAAGTGCTTTTCTCTGAAAAGGAAACATAACACAAAACTATAGGGTTTATAGTATATTCATATAAGCTTCAATATATACCGTTATTTCCTTATACATAAACCCTTTCATTTTACATTTATTTCTGAACCATTCATGTCACTTAGATTTGCAGTAATTTCATGAGATTCTAGCAGAGAGCTATACCTCCTTACAAGACTTATATTTGCAGTAAAGGTCAAGGTGTTTACCTACATTGAAATTCTGAAGATTTTTTACACATTACTAAGGAGCTTTAAAATGATTAACCTGGATTGCAGCTCTAGTCTCTGCAGGTGAAGCAGAATATAATCTGGTCATTTGTCTTTGTGCAGTGGGGTTTCCAAGGTTTAAATTCATATAATATTTGTGAAGCTATAATCCCTCAGATGTCTTGCTCTCCCATGTTATAATCCTATCACAAGTAAAACTAAAATTATACCAGTCTCCATTATAAGGGCATTTATCAACGTTTCATCTGTATGTAATGCAAATAAATACCTTCTTCTTTTAGGAAGGCTAGATGCAACACAGATGATTTGTATGTGGACAACACAGAAATGGACTTTATGCAATGAAAACACACTTAAAATAGTTTATTGGACTGATGTACAGAAATTTTCCACCTGAAACAATATTCTTATGGAGAAAGTCACCTTGGTTACAGTTTTTATTGGTTTGGTTTGTTTATATTTGCTCTGTCCCAGAAAGAGATTTCAGTCAGTCACTGATATGGTGTCCCATATATTATTAATAAAAATCCTTGCAGTTTCCACTCTAATGGCTTGAGGGTAGGAATAAAGCAAGTATTTTCTTGGTGTACCATTAATATGTCTCCAAAACCTCATTCTGGCCCTAGCTGTCACTTCTACTATCTTAATCCATGATTTCCGAATTTTTAAATATATATATTACTGTTTTCATTTAAATTTCTAGGAAATGTTTCCATGTTCACAAGCAATGACAAGCAAGGTGATAAAGCCTTATATTGATCTTAAAATGAGAAAATATTGGTGGAAGCATTCTGGATAATTCTTTGCCCTGGGCAGATTCACCCTAGAGGATTGTGGAGAAACTTGGAAATAACAAAGACTTATTGACTCAAGTAATCAAGACCATGAAGTGATTTATGTTGTATGCACATTTGTGATTATAGTAGCATCTTTCATTTATTAAGAACATACTCCATATCAGGTATTGTACTGATCCTTTTATTATCACCAACTTCTCCCGGAGGTGAGGGAAGCTGTGTAACCTGCTCAAGTGGTTCAGCAAGGTCATCAGACCTCTCCTTTCACCCTGATGATTCTGTACCCCTCTGATATTATGATCACACACACACCTGACATTAAGAAGTCCTTTTCTGTTTTGGAGATGATTGAAAAAAGCTAGGTGGATTTCCCCATTTTAGAATTCTCCATTTGGGGATATCTCAAGTATGTGAAATCCTCTGTACTCCCCTGGTTTTCATTCGGACTATAAATAAGTCAAGTACTTGAAAGTGACTAGCTCACAGATGCTGTCATGCAGGACAGAGCTGGAAACTTTTCCCTTGCTGTTGTCATAACTAACAGAATTTGCAGGATTGGGATTGAAGAGACTGATACTCGGACTATTCAGTAGAGAAGAAATTTCAAGGGAATCTAAATAACAAGTGCTGTCTGATCTGCCACACACTCAGCCCATTTGGCTAATCAATGTTTTTACATACTCATAGATCACATTTCCATGAAGATGATCTCCAAAATCTTATTCAATTGCAACAACAAACTCAAATCTCAGGCTCTAAAACAAATCATAACCTTGGTATTGACCAAAATCATGAAGGGAGATGTGTTGGGGCAACCCTGAAATTCCCTTGGAAAACAGAACTGTAGGAAAAGAGAGAAGTGCTTTAGCAAATTTATACAATTTCAGAAGACCAAAGAGAGAGATAAGAGAGAGGAGACAGAAGAGAAGTATGAGACTTGTAGTGAAATGTGCTAAAGTGGTCTAGTGAGGAGTCATAGACCCTAACTATAGTAATAAATTTGCTGGGGAGACTTCTAAAAAAAATTTTTTTCCTTAAGTAAGAAAAGCAATCCCTCCTGTTCATGTTGCAGTAGTATCTGGATATAATATCTGGAACAGAAGTGATTATTTTTTATCCACAAGGAGGTTAGTTAAGGACATGAAAGACAGAAAGAAACTGGACCTTCATAACATAATTTAGTCACTGAGTTAACCAAATGGTCTATTTGCCGTATCCAAGAATTTCCTGTGATTTGAAATGTCTCATGAAGTTTAAGCTGGTGTTAATGTCTGAGTTGACATTTGGTTTTAGTGATACGCAGACTTTGTTTTCATCAGGTGTGGTAAGATGCACAGACATGGATATTGTTGCCATGGAGGAAGATTTATATACTCCAGTCCCTCTAGAAAGAGTAAGGACAGCACCTTATGCAGGGCCTAACAAGGAAGCATACAGGTGAGATGAGTGGGCAGAGAGGGGGGTGGAGGGAAATGAGGGCTGGAGCCCTTATTGTGGTTTTTGAGGGAGGTAATGGGTCAAAGTAAGCAGGCTAAGCAATCTCATGTTTGACTGATTTGAATAATTTCAAAGGGTTCAGGGATATAGGATTGCTCCCAATTGCTGATATCTGTCCCTGTGGTGATGAGGGCAGGGAGAAAAGTGGCTGAAAATATGAAAACCCAATATAAGGAGAAGGCTACAGGTATGAGCTCCACATTGTTCTGGCACACTTGAAGACAAGTCATTTACTATCTCAAGGAATTAGCTAACGCTGATATGGAGTATATAAGGCCTCAAATCTCCAAGCATCAGAAATACAGAAAATAAGAAAATGTGTTTAATAACTATTCTAATTGATATAGTTAATTCCAGAATTTTTTGAGTTTTAAAAGGGTCATGAAAAAATACTTCTATTTTAATCTGAAAGTACCATTTCAAACAAAGGTGGAATTCTGATATTAGGGAAGGAGGAAAGATTCGATATTGGGTAAGCAAAAAGTCCTGTATGCCACAATCCACCCCTTTGACTAATCAATGCTTTTATATATTAATAGAATACATTCACTCCATCCCCATTATTATTGTTCCAAAGTCTCTTCAAATTATAGCGAAACCTTAGTTCTGTTCAGCCTAGTTTAGTTCTATTTCATACAGAAAGCATAGTGACCATTTCTGTCCTTCACAATCCAGAAAAATGTATGCATACATATGTCCAAAGTGATACTGAGACTATAGTCTGACAAATACTAAAGAAGCACTGACATCTTTTAGACCAAACCTATGTTAGTGATGTATAAAGAAGAGTCTATTTTCACAATGTTTCTTTCCATGCTTTAGACACTTTCTTAGAAATAGATAATTTAGTCCAATGTATTTCTTCTAGGTCAACCAAAAAAAAAAAAAAGAATAAGAAGAAAAATTTAACAAAAAATTATTTCTGAAGGGAATTTAGAGGTAAATAAAAAGAATCTCATGCTCTCTATAGGTAGTTGTGATTAATGAAATAATGAATAGTTAAAATTTGCCAGCAATCACCAGTATAAAGGGTTTTTGATGAGAATGACCTTTATTGAAATGACTGGAAACAGCAGGTGTTGGAGAGAGTTTGGAGAAAAAGGAACTCTCATACGCTGTCAGTGGGAATGAAAATTGGTATAATCTCTTTGGAAAACAGTATGGAGATTCCTTAAGGAATTTGTTTAAACAAATAAAAGATGTACCTACCACTTGATCCAGAAATCCCACTCCTAGGCATATACCCAGAGGATACGAAAGGTTAAATCAGAAAAAAAAAACACCAAACATCTGTACCTCTATGTTCATAACAGCGCAATTCACAGTAGCCAAGGCATGGATACAATCTAAATGCCCATCAACAGATGACTGGACAAAACAGCTGTGGTAAATATAGTCAATGGAATTCTATGCCACTATTAAAAAACATGAAATTGTGCCCTTCACAACAATTTGAATGGAAGTGGTGGGTATTATGTTAAGTGAAATAAGTCAAAAAGAGAAAGAAATACATGATGGGTTCACTCATATGTAGAACATAATAAATGAAACAAATGAACATACTAGTCCCCAACAAAGATAGTGGGACTCAAGACCGTTTATGGAGGGGTGAGAGAGGAAGAGGAAGAGGGGGAAAAGGTAAGGGACACTAGAACTCTGGTGATGGATGTGGTGTGAAATATAGGCTGAGATATAATTTCAGTATCCTAAGATGAATTTAGCACTGTGAACTAAAAAATAATAAATATTACTATCAAAAAAAGAAAAAGAAACTCCAAAAAGTTCTCGAGGTCTCTGTTCAAAATAGACATATTATGATACATATATAAATAATAGATATTATTGATAATTTGCACATGCATATATGCATGTATCTATACATAAATACATTATACATTATCACTATACATGCACATCATAAGACCAATAACTACCATATTGACAAGATTATTATGAATATGATAAACTTATAGATATATATAAAGTGACATATATTATCAATATACATATATATGCACATAAGTATAGCATGAAAACTATAGCTACCAAATAGATAAGATTATTATGAATATGCTGGGTCCAGATTTTATTTGTTCTTCAAAAATAGAATTTTACATGTAATTATTATGTGATTATAATGACCAATGAAATATCACTGGTCTTATGGAATAATATTTCTCCCCGGAGCCTCATTTCCTAATATTACTCTCAACTACTTAAGGATGCAGGATCAAATGGTAATGACAGTAATAAATTAACGATAGTGGAAACTGACATTTATTGAATATTTATGATAGACTAGGAATGGTCTAAGAACTTAACAATATTAACTAAGTTAATCCTTCCACAATCCCAAGAGGAAGGGGTACCATTGTTACCTTTTGTGGTATCATAGCCAAATATTTCTAAACTAAACAGGGCTCAGAAAACTTTGTAAACTTAGTATGATGCAGAACTCTTATTGCGAAAGAGCTGTGTTTTTTGAAAGGAGATGAAGCAAAGTGGGGTGCAGAGATTGATGATGTTTAGAAATAGGTTGGAATAGGTAGCATGTTTTTGACTGATGGTGAAGATCCACAAATATGCCTCCTTCCTTTGCTCCTTCCCTTGGGCCTCCCATGCTATTTCTATCTACATACCCAGTGATAAATGTCAACAACATTTTGAAACCCAAGCTAAAAGCTACAAAATGAATTTGAGAGTTGATACCTTGATTAAATAACAACCTAGAGATTCACTGTGAAATGTGCAAAGGTGACATAAATCTGCTTATCTCTTATTAAAGTGAATAGATATACAGGTAGGAGGATAGATAGATGATAGATTAATAGATAGAATTAGCTATCATCAGTGATCCTTATATAAGATAGCAGAAGAAAATGAAAGGCAATTAGCATAAATGTAGCAGTCATTAGGCTACAGTAGCAGATCATTTGACCCAAATTGATTGTCACAGCTTTCTCCTCCATCCATTACATATTTCTCTAACCCTTAGCACCATGCCAGTTGGTTAGAGTTCTTTTGGTATGATTCAGGTCTTCATTCTGCAGAATCTGACTCAGTGGTGGCTCAGTTTTTACAGGGTTGTCCCAGATTTCCATTGAGCAGGACTATCAAGCAACAGAAACTACTAAGAGGCACCCCAGCAAATCTTCTGGGTTCTAGACATAGTGTTTCTTGACCATAAAGTGCACCAGCAACTCAATGTCCCTTTAGGAATCAATGCTGCTAATTCGTAAAATACAATGACCCCCATCTTCTCTGTCTATTATTTCAGTAGCATGTGGACCCCTAAATGATCTGAGAAGTAACTTCAGCATTCAACTTAACTGAAATTTTATTTAGTTCTCTTGTGGAAACATTGCTCTATTAGGTATTAGGATCTCCAAACCAGCTGATCCAAAAACTGTAAAGATGGGAATTCAAAAGATTCCTCACCAGCATACCTATACTCCAATAACTATTAAAGTACTTAAAGAAGAAGAAAAATCGTGACAGGTAGAAACATGGATCTACATGAAGGTATATAGAGCATGAGAAGTAGCAAACATATGCATAAATATGAAAGACTCTTTTATGTTCAATCTCTTTAAAAGATAGCTATTCAAATAAAATAATGATGATATATCAAATGCATAATAACTATAGGTTAGAAGTTGGGAATGGAAGTAACAGCTATAAGGTACTTTTGCTATAAACAAAGTGCTGTAATATTGTTTGAATGGAGTCCATGATAAATTGAAGATGTAAGATATAAACTCTAAAGTAACCACTAAAACACACATACATAAAATTTATAGCTGCTAAGCCAATAAAGGAGATAAAACAAAATAATAAAAAGAACAAATAAACCCAAAAGGAGGCAGAAAATGAAGAGTAAGAACAGATGGAACAAGAAGAAAGCAAGTAGGGTTATACTAACTTAAATTTCATTTACATCGATTTTCTGTCTTAGTTCATATGAACTGCACAACAAAAATGCTTCTGACCAGATAATTTATTAACAACAGAAATTCATTCCTCACAGTTCTGGACGCTAGATGTCCAATATCAAGTCACCAGCATGGTTGAGTTCTGGTGTATAGGAAGAGGAGGTCTAGAAATGCTTGAGTTTGCAGTAGCCATTATTGATTTGTAGCCATGGATTGATTACAAAGGGAAGCTGATTTAAAATCAAGGTCAACAATTAACTAGTGGGTTAACAGTCAGTTTCAGACTATCCTGAGGAAGTGGACACAGGACATGTCGACAAAGCAATTATCAAAATTCTCCCCTGTGACACAAATGTGGATAATGTCCCTTATAACATATATGACCAGCAATCAAAAGTCTGCGATTAGCATTACATTTGTTCTACTACTATGCAAATTTGACTAGCAGTTATTTGGTTACTTGTTGAGACAAGAGATGAGTCCTTAGACATAGAGGATTAGAGATGCCAGGAGAAAAGGTGAACAAGTATAACTGGACACTATCATTGAACACTTACTATGTCCCATGCACCGTACTAATTGGAAGTACTTTAGTTCTTTCAATCTTCACAGTGACTATTGAGGGAAATATTGCTACCTTTTTATAGATAAGGCAAGTGAAGCTTAAAGGAGAGGAATCACCTAACCGAAGTCACACACCACAGACCAATGTCAAACACCTGAGTTTAGTCTTGTACTTGATACTTCATGACCTCGGGGCAGTGTAAAAAGCAGTGGTTGTTAAATATAGAGATTGCATATTCTACAAATATGACATTCATAAGGGAAAAGAAAGTTGAAGTGAGCATCAACCAGAAAAACCAACCAGAAAAATGAGCTATGAAGAAGTCAAGATGAACACACATATATAGTGGGCATAAATTCATTGTAGATTATGTGGGAAAGGAAATTTATAAGTAAATTTTTATAAATAAATTTAAACTTATATTTTAAAGATTCCAGATGAAATAAGGGCTTATCAAGTAGGTTGTGTTATAAGAATAAGGACATTCATGATTCTCTGGTGGACATGAGTAGGTAATGATGCATGATGCTAGACTGATCAGAAGTTAGAAAATAAAATATGTTGATCATTACTTAGAAACACATTCAATTCCAGCTATGTTGGATGTTAATTAAGTTGTTACCATATTATTGGAACATAAATTTTTTTTTAAGATTTGTCTTAAATTGTATTGCTCTAGAGTGAACCAAAGCAGTAAAATATTCTTCAGCATGGAGCACCAAAAATTTCCTCCCCTTTGGGAGGAAAGACTGATTTCTGTTGGTCACAGATTGGCAAGACCAAGATTAACCAAAAGATAGATGTGATCTGGAGAGAACTGTGTGCATCTTGATGGGATCACTATTAACTCTCATAATAAAATTTACCAGGGCCCGGAGCTATTGAAGCTGCACATGTTTAGTCAATCACACATTCTAGAAAGAGCCCCTATCTACTAGCATGTAGACATTTCCTTTAAACTGAAACTGGCACAGATTTGTTGAAATTTTTTTTACATGTTAAATCTCATGTTTCTGATAACCTATTTGTCAGAGTTCAACATCAAGATTTTTGTATGTGGAATGAAACTAAATGTGCAAAATAGAATCCCCAGCCTTAGTTTTCAGTTATCTTGTTGAACTGTAACTAATATGCATGAAGTAGAAAATAACAAAATAAATAAAATTCAAACAATTAATGGTTTACAGACTTTCAATAAGTATAAATGATACTTTAGCAGGAAAGTCTATACTGAAAAGGATTTAGATAAGTGAGCCCTGGTGGCTCGGGCACTAGATCATTGACTGAGGCTAAGACCACGTAAAAGTCAAGGAACTGAGTTTTATACTTGGGACCAGGGGAGCAGCCAAAACTAATAAAATAAATAAATAAAAGTGTTTTCCTCTTCCTCTTCCTTCCTTCCTTCCTTCCTTCCTTCTTTCCTCCCTTCAAAATGCATCTTCCCTCCCTTTAAAAAAAGAATTTAAATACATTTAGGCCAAAATGCATCCAGTTAATATTATGCTTTAGTACCTCAGTTTTTCTACTGGAAATAATGAAGGTAACACTATCCTGTCTTAAAACTGTAAGAGATAATGACCAAGATCCTTGGAATTAAGTTACCACGATGTGGAGATATCTGAAAGAAGGATAGCATCTTGTTAAGCAAATGGAAAAGACAAGAGCGGGGTAGATAGGCATCAAAACCTAAACAATTGTATCCTTTAATATAACCTGAACTTGAGCCTCAGACACAAGGTGCCAGCAAAATGCAGACTGCCTGAACCACCACCCCATGGCCACCAAGTCTCAGTGACCTGGCGAGTGAAGGAGAAAGAGATCAAGCCACCTCAGCTCGCTCCCATGCCCACCTGAGCAGGAAGCTGTCCCAGTCATGCCAGGACCCAGCCCCAGAAACCAGGTGAATAAGGAAAAGGGAAGACTCAGCCTAGGTACCACAACCTACCCTGACAAGCTCTAACAGCCTGCAGCCTCTCTGAGGAAATGCAGGGGCAACAAGATAGCCACCACCTGGGAAGACATCAGAAGTAAAAGAAAGCCACAGTGCTATATACAAAGCAAAGAAGAAAGTCATGCCAAAACCTAAACCTTTGAAAAGCAAAACATTGTGCCATTTGACACAAAGAGAAAACTGATAGGGCCTTCCCAGAGAGGAAAGTCTTTGACATTGATTGGGACAATCAAACAGATAAAGAACTCAAAATAATAGTATTAAAAAACTGACTGAGATGCATGCAACCAGCCAAAGGCAATTGGAAAACCTAGAAATGAAGCGACAGATCAAAGGGTACTCTTCACCAAGGAGATTCAGCATATGAAGAAAGTCAGAGCAGTAATGCTAGAGATAAAATTTATAGTCAATGAACTGATGATAAGCATGAAAAGCTCCATAAACTGACTCAGTTTTGCAGAGGAGCGAATCCCAGAAACTGAGGGCAAGAACACAGAGGTTTCCCTCACTGAAGAGGACAGAGAAATAAGATTGAGAAATACAGAAACCCTGTGAGAAATATCAGATACTATGAGAAGTATAAACATAAGGATAATAGGTGTACCAGAAGTTGAGGAGAAAGGAGCAGAAAGATGAATTAAAGACATAATATCAGAGACTGTCCCACCTCTGTCACTAAAAGTATCCATGGAGGTCCAAGAAGCTTAAATTCCTAAATGTAAAAAGACTTATTCTGAGCCACATCAAAGGAGAACCCGCAGAAGCTAATGATAAAGAAAAATTACCCAAGGCTGCTAGAGAACAGAGAAACATAACCTACAAAGATACACCCATCAGGCTGTCATTAGAATTCTCAGTAGACACATTACAAGCCAGGAGACAGTGGAATAACATATTCAAAATGCCAAACAAACATTGTCAATCAAGAATACTCTACCCTGCAAAACGATCATTTAAATATGACAGAGAAGTAAAGGTCTTCAATGACAAACAAAAGTTAATAGATTTTCCAACACTAATCTTGCCTTTCAGCAAATATTGAAAGGGAAACTAAAATAGAGAAAACAAAAACAAAGAGCCACAAAACCCCAGAAACGGTGATAAAAAATAAAGCAAAATCAGAAACAAAGACAGGGCCAGTAAGAGAGAACAAAAAACACTAAAGGGGGAAAGAAAAACAAGGCGTCAGTGTGAACGTATAAACATGATATGGCATCAGTTCATAAAAGGCTATCATAGTGGTAGAGTTAGAGACAACCCACATGGTAGCCACCTACATGGCTGGGGAGAAGACAAAACTGAAAGAATCAACACGGAAAACCACACAGAGAAAACCGCAAAAACAGCCTGGACTTGCCCACTGGCACACTACTGAATGTTTACTCCATGACGCTCTACTAACATTATCTGGTCAGAAGTTGCAAGATCAATCCCCTGTCACACATTTCCTATTATTTGTAAAACTTTAAAGTCTTCAGTAGAGGAAACAGTCATATAATGCTTACTCTACTCCAGAAACTAGTTCAAGAGTTTTGGACACGTATTAATATGCTTAATCCTCTTGAAGCAATTCTCTGTTAAGTGCACCCTGCTTAACTAGCAAAGAAATTGAAACACAAGGAAATAGCTTGGCCAAGGGATCACAGTTAGTGAATGAAAAGGTGAATTTGAATCAAGATAGGCTACCTGGAACCCATGCACTAAACTTCCGAGCAATAAAGCAATCCTCCAGCACTCGACTATGAAGCTGTCAACTTGTTGGTATAGCCAAACAAAGCCAAACAAACCTCTCCCAGACAGAAATGTTGCCAGAGATACTGTGCAGCAGGCAGGAACTGTTCGAACATTGCAATTTCACTGGCAAACCAGTGAGGGTAAAGAGAACATCTTGACCGTCTAGATGTCCGACCAGTGATTCCAGAAAGAGTCTAGCCTGGAGGCCATGTTTGAAAGGATTTGGGGGCAGAGAAGCAAAAGAGGATAGGAGGATAGACGTGAAAGTGGGGCAACAGGAATAGATGCACAGCGAGGTAAGAGTCTGGAAAGGGCGTGAAAGCAGGGTAGTATTTTAGACTTCTTGGGTTCATTCTGCTTCACTGAAATAAATTTTATCAGTAACAAATTACTGCAATATCTCAGGTCTTCTGTCTCTACTTAAAGATTAATACAATGAACCACGATGAATATGGTTTCAAAATTAGTGAAGTAATAGCATAAACTGGGGAAACTTTTGCTTATTTAAATTTCTATGACAATGAGATTGGACCAAGGTGCATTTGTGATACTTGGAACATTCACAATGAATGGTCTGGTTGTTTCTTCCAGACACTGTTTATCCAGTTGGAAGATACCAATCTTGTAAACACCGTGGGGTAGAAACGCTCTGGTAAGTACTGAGGAGATAAATGGAGAGACACAACCCCTACCCTCAAGGATCTCACAATCTGAGGAGCAGTCAGACAAACGTGTGATCAGTGACAATGTACTGAGTGTGACAATAGGGCACAGGTGCCAGAGAAAACACAGAGAGGAAAAAACTTGATTATCGAAAAAAATTTCAGGAAGAATGTGCCACAGCTGAGTATTACAAAACGAGTCAGTCTGTAGATGGAAAGGAGGATTCTTGGTGGAAACGACAGCTAGACAAAGGTGTGGAAATACGAGAGACCATGCAGAAACCATGATCTTATATAAGAAACACGCCCCCCTTTTTTCCTGTCTTAAACAACACACATTTATTATCTCATGGGTTTCACTGAATTTTCTGTGTCAGTGTCTCTCACGGTCAAGGCGTTGACCGGTGGTAGCATCTGATTTTAAGGCTTGACTGGGGGAGGATTCACTTCCATGCTTATCTGTTCGTCTGCAGAATTCAGTACCTTGCATGCTGCTGTTCTGAGGGCTTCTGTTCCACGCTGACTATTGGGCAAGGACAGTCATGAGTTTCTTGCTATGTGGACCTTCCCCTCAAGGCAGCTTACTTCTTCAAAGCCAGCAGTGGAGAGAGTCTGCTACTTGGAAGCTTCTACAATCTTTTGTAAGTTTAAGACAGAAGTGGAATCTTGCTGGATTTCATTGACTAGAGGTAAGCTACTAGGTCAGCCCTGGCCCGAAGAGAGAAAATTACACAACTATCTGTGCACTGAAAGGTTTACAATCTAGAGTCTACTTGCCATAGATAATTCCATGTAATGGTCTAAGGTGGTATTTGGAAGATCTTATTCGTTACTGTCTTTTTTCTTTTATTCCCACTTAAAGATAGTAAGAAGTTAATGGTAGATGTGGGGGAAAGGAAAAAATTGGTAACTTTCTACCCATAAATACTCTAGCATTAAAGAATATGATAGAAAATTCTGACCAGATCTATAGCAGTTATAGCAAATCTATTATTTGCTTTTTTCCCAATCTTCTCAGCCACTTCAGAGAATTGAGACACCTGTCCCGTACCTATAAAGCTAAGCCCCTACCTGAGCTGACAATGGCACTAGATGCCAATCTCCTTTTTTTACCAATGGTGTTTTTTTTCCCTAATCTGATTACTACTGTGTTATTGGATCCCATTATCACATTACTTCTTTAGCACATAGATTGAAATTTTAGTTTTCTAAATGTTGAACACAAAGTTTATCACTTTTGATCACCCTTTAAATGCTTTTTCAATGAAAAATACTCATTACTAGTGCGATCTATGCACCTCTGGTTGTTTTCAAGCTCACTGTATTAAGAAGGTAATTTATTAAAGAAGAGTTAAATCCACAGATTTCATTGTCATACCTGGCACACTTCAAGGTGATAGCTTGTGCTTATTTTGCACATGATTCTATGGATAATCCCCCACCTACCACCACTTCCCCATGCCCTTATTATGTGAGAGTTCCTGTGAATATACATGGCTTGCAAGTTGCCTGGAGATATCAGAGAGTATCTTAGAAACAAAGTAGAGTTTGCCTCTCTCTGATCACGATAACCAGAAATGGAAAAGAACACCGAACCAAAAATAGTAGCACCATTTACTCTGACAGAATAGGAAACTTGCAACTTCTGCTTGTGAGCTTTATGATGTTGAGCAAGCAACACCTCTGTGACTCCTTTTACGCATCTGTCAAAGAGCAAGGATGATACAGATGCAAATTTGTTTCTCTAAACAGAGCCCAGAATTAGACATTTTTCAACCCAATTTGTATAGCTCTGAATTTTACTAAAAAAAGGTGGGGGAGGGGTTGCAACATAATCAAGTGGAACTCCAGCCAAATAGCAGACAGAGATTGCCACAGGTTTTAATAAAATTCTATTTATAGCCAGAATTCTGGAGCCACATTCACAATTGTCTGTTAGATAAAGGAAATAAAAGATTATTGCATGTACCATTTAGAATACAGCTTAATGGAACAGTGTCACACAAAAATGAACAGTATTGAAGAACAATCTTTCGATGTTATGTGGGAAGGTAGAAAAATCATATGCTTTGGAGGCCAAAAATATGGTTCCTAATCTCTGCTGTGCTTTTGTGTGATTCCTACACCCACTCCAGCACAAGGCATTAGTCCTGAGACTTCCTCACAGCTAGCGCTACTTTCAGGAGAAACGAGCAGACACATGACTTGCCCAGGAATTGAGGGAAGACTCTGGTACCACCCTTTGTAATCAGAACATCCCATTGAAAATATGCTGATCCCATTGAAAATATTCTATTTGAACAGTGTATTCTAATCCATTTTAAATGCATTATTGGTGTTTAGATAAACATGTTTAAAATTAATTATTGCTGAATAAAATTTACCTTCCTGAGCTGTGTCACCCTTATCCTGTGGCCATGGGCCACTGCTGATACAAGCTATATAGCTCAGGATGGGGCTAAGAGTGCATTTTGTTCTTGATTTTAAGTTTTGGCCAAAGTAACATTACAAATGAGATATTTAATAGTATACTATAGTATCATGATGCCCAACCTCAAGAGAATAACCAACAAAAAGCCACAGTGAATAATTAATAACATGCTCACACTCTAAGCTCTGATCTCCCTCCCAAAATATCCTTCTGAGCAAATGATCCTTTCTCACCCTGCAAAAGTAGAAAAATATACTCATCAAATTGGAAATTTCTCCTCTTTCCTCAACACAGTTCATACACTTACCTGTATCGTTATCAGTCTTCTCCTTCTTAGGTGTCAAATACACTGTCCTCTCAGCAAAAGTGCTATGTTTCCTATTTCCTTTCACCTTCTCAGGAACCTTACTCGAGGTTTCCTCTCTAACCTCTGCATCTTTGATCTTTCCTTTTTGAATGGTATCAAACATGTTTCAGTCATTCAACCAAATACCCATCCCTTGATTCCCTCTCTCATGTCAGCTAACCATACACTCTCTAGATTTTCATTCAGAAGCAGTTCAGAATTGTCCCTCACATATGCTGATTTCCTCACCTCTTCTTCACTTTTAAAATTACTTTTGCATTTTAATTAAATAATGCTACTAGTTTGAAAAATTCAAAGGTTACTACAATCTATATACTGAAAATGCACATTTCTGGCCTACTCTTGGTGCTCAAGACTTCTGAACACTAGTAAATATTTTCAATTCTTTTAGCTTTTTCTGTGGATTATTTGTATTCATATTTATAAATAATATATTCTAAATAATATTTGAACTTTTATTTAACTAGATATAATATATCATATTTTGCACATCGTGTTTACTTGCTCAATATTATATATCTGAGGGGCATCCATGTAGTTCAATCACTTTCAATACATGTTGTGCTATGTAACATTCTGTTCAATATATATACTGCAATTCATATATCATGTCTATGTAGATTAGTCATTTGAACTCTTTCCAGGTTTTTGCTGGAATGCTTCTGTGAACATTATTATACATGTCTCCAGATATATGGGTAAGATTTTTCTCTACATTCCTCACTGTGGAATAAGAAGGTCATGGAATCTGTGACTTGTTTTCTCCTTTCTTGATGAAATGGAAGTTCTTAAGTTAACATTAATCAAATCCATAATTCTCATCTTTTTATGAGTTCTTTCTAACTCTAAAATCAGGAAAATATTCTTCTCATATTTTCTTCTAACCTTTCACATTGAAGTCCTGAAGTGAGCGATGATTTTTCACTACCACGTGCCCACTTTCCCATCAAGCCCTGTTATGTTTTTCCATTGTCATCACTTAACCGAAAGTGCTCTGGGCAAGATAACCAACAGTCACCATATTGCTTAATCTAATTCTCCTTTCAGGAATTATCACTCAGTAGCATTAGACAGAGTGGATTACTCCCTCCTTGAAAGATCCTCTTTTCTTGCTTCCATTATCTTAGCTTTTCTTCTATAGGTTTGGCAATACCATCACAGTCATTTTTACATTTTCTATTTCTGCTATCAAAATGTTGGCTTCCTCCTGGAATTAATTTTGGACCCTCTTCTCTTTCTACCCTATTTCCCTGGGCAATCTCACCTGCTCTCATGGTTTTATGCTAATGATCCCTAAAATTGAATTGCTAGCCTGTATCTTCTCTCTGAGCTCCAAACATATATCTCCATTCAATGTCTCCCTGAAATCTGAGCTTATCATGTCTATAATTTTACATTTAGTCTTCTGTTCCTCATCCTGCCTTCTCCAATTCAGCAAATAACACCTCCATCCACTTGGTTATATCCCAGATATCTGGGAAATCACCCTGGATACTGCGTCTCTCTTAACCCCAACATCCAGTACAACAGGAGGTCTTATGTAGACTCATTCGAAATACTTTTGGAGCCATTTACTTTTCCTCTTCACTACTAAGCATTTATTAACACTTGAGGGTAATAGTCTCTTAATAATTCTCCCTGCTATAATTCTTTTTCTCTATCCATTTTTCTTCCAAAGAGAAGCCAGATTGATATTACAAAAATATAATTGAATTCATGTCAACCCTCTCTACAAAATCCTTCGAGAATTATTGCTGCTTTTAGGATGAAATCCCAAACCTTTGACATGACCTAGGGAGTAATTTGCATTATATGGTACTAGCCTTGCTCTATATAATCCAATATACCTTAGAGTTATCCTAAAATAGTCTTCCCTTACTTTTTTTTCTTATCTCTCCCCTCAAGCATCAGGTTAACTATCAGTTTCTGCCACCTGTCATTATATGATCTCATATTAACTAGTATTCTCTTTATATCATTTAATAAAGTTTGTTATCAGATGTTTGTCTGATCATTATCTGTATCCTCACCAGACCCTGAGCTCCCAGGGGCAGAGTTCCTATCACTACTGCTACTGCTGTAATTACTGCCACTATCACCCACCAGCCTCCATATACCCCAAGACTAGCACAGTGTTTTGTCCATATTAGAAATTCAATACATTAGTTTTAAATGCTGAGCACACACATAGAAGATAATGTCCCTTTCCTCACTGAAAAGGTTGCATAGTTTTGTGGCATGTCTAGTAGATGAGATTCAAGATCTCTGTTTCTGGGGAGACGATGCTGGAAGATTCACTCTTCATATTTCTTGGTCTCATTTTATTTATCTGGAAGTTTCCCTTTTCCCTGTCTTTCCTTATTCCTGTCTTTGCCCAACTCTCTTTCTATGATTCCCATCTCAATCCCTTTTAAGGCTGACTTCCTTCTAAAGGGGAAGGTAGTAATAGAGGAAATAAAAGTTTCCTCACAAAGCCTGCCCAACTGTACACACTGCACTGGTTGATTGTATTGTTACTTTAAAGTAGAAATGTAATTAGTATATTAGTACTTAATTGCATAGTAGACCATTAATGGCACAAAATTCATTCACCTAAGCTTATTCTTGTGGATGATTTGGCCACAATAATGTCAAGCTTATTACTATTCCGGTATCACTATGGTATTATTGCCCCCTGGTGGCAATATTAATTACTTAGCCCTGAATGGTTGAGAGATGCTGTTTAAGCAGGGGACCACAGATTCTTTCTGAAGATAGTGCCATTTCCATCTCTCCAAATGACACTAGAGACAAAGCAGCATGATAATTTTTTCCTGATGAAACTTCCCTTTTGGACCACAAGCATATTTTCCTTAAGTGTGACTATTCCAAATCTTCTTCTCCCCTTCTCCCAGAAGACATTTTTGTCCTCTCTTAGGTTTCTTCTTGGAGAGGTAATCACCAGAGTGATGAAGTTATCTGTTCCCAAGAACAACAAGTTGGGACCGCCATTTTAGAGAGGACCTCTTCAATACTCAGTCTGATGGGAGCTAGAATTTCCATGGGGCTTAGGCATTCAGGCAGCAAAATTTTTTCAAATATAGAAAATAATAGAAGCATTGCCAATAATCAGACATGTGAAGACATAATAATTACATTCTTAGGAAGTATACACATTTTCTTATTTCCAAATACATATTCACCCTCCAAATCAGAAACTTATTCATGATACAATTCACCTACTCACAACTGAGCAACATTGTTCTAGTCTTTGAGATGAAATAGGAGCAAGGTGGATAATGGGAACTAAGCTTCTAATTGATAAAAATGCTCAGGAAGAGGAGTGAATCCAGGATGGGAAGGGGACTATAAGATCTCAAGTTCACCTCCTTCCACAGACACATTAAAGCTGCACTAATTTAAGAATGGGGGCCAGCATCTCCACAAAGAGAAGGAACACAAGCCATCATAAAGGTTAGGAGAAGCTGAGATCAGTCACAGTGTGAACACCACCTAGTACCAAAATCTTGGGGTTCATCAAGAGGGACCAGTGATTTGTACCCTCATCCAAGTACTAAAGAGCTTCCCCACATTGAGTTTCCCCACAACTGACTTGCCAGCATGTTCAACCTGGTGTGTAAAATAGAGGCACCTTCATTTGGAAAGCAATAGGATTCTGGGGAACAAGGAATGTAGGGCAGAGAGCATGGGGAATCAATAGATTACCAGTATATTTTATTTGTTGAACCAAAAACTTCAGCATAGGGAGTAAGAAAAAGGGAGAGTCTTGCCATAAACAGAGATGCTGCTAGGTGTCCTTCCCAGGCACTTTTTCTCTCTGTAGGCACCAGCACTGGGAATGCCATATTGCATATTGCAGTCAGGTCCTGAGGAGGAGAAACCCTGCCCCTGTACCATGAGCACATAAATTTGAAAGATTTTATTAATTTTGTATCTTGTCACTTTATTGTATTAATTTATCAATTTTTATATCTTTTGATGTAATCTTTAGGGTTTTATATGTATATTATCATGTCATCTGCAAATAGTGATAGTTTTACTTCTTTTCCAATTTGTTTTCCTTTTATTCATCTTCTTGACTAACTCTCTAGCTAGGACTTCCATACTGTGTTGACTGGTGGTGGTGAGAATGGTCAACCTTGTCTTTTTCAAGATCTTAGTGAAACAGTTTTTCACCATTTAGCATAATATTGGCTGTGAGTTTATCATATATTGCCTTTGTTATGTTGAAGTATGTTCCTTCTATTCCTACTTTATTGAGATTTTTATCATACATGGGTGCTGAATCTTATCAAATGCTTTCTCAGTATCTATTAATATGACCATATGATATTTTTTCCTTCCTTTTGTTGATTTGTATAAGTAAATTTGAATATGTTAAATCATCTTTGCATCCCCAGAATAAATCCACCTTGGCATAATGGGTTATCCTTTTGTTTAAGTCACTTTGCTAACATTTTGATGAGGATTGTTGCAACTGTGTCCATATTAATCTATAATTTTCTTTCTGTGTGGTATCCTTGTCTGCGTTTGGCATCAGTGTAATGGGAAATCTCTATTGTGAGGACTTCAAAGTTACTAGTCCTCTTCTGCAGTGTCGAATGGGCATTATAATGATCAAAATATTTGTGTCTTCTTCAGTTTAGTATATTTAAATTCTACCACCCCAAGATGATGGTTATTAGGACATGGAATCCTAGGAGGTGATTATATCACAATGGTTGATTCCTTGTGAGTGGTTTAGTGTCCTAATAAAATGGACCCAAAATTGCTCTCTCACCTTCTTTCTACCATTATGAGAACATAGCTGAAAGTTTGCAACCTGAAAGAGGGTTCTCACCAGGCTTCCACCATGCTGGCACCCTACCATTAGACTTTCATTCTCCAGATCTATGAGAAATAAATCTCTTATTCAGAAGTCATCCAGTCTAAAGTACTGTGTTAATGCAGCACGAATGGGCTAAGGCTGTTCTCAGTCTCACTCCATTTAATAGTTTTTATCTCACACATTATAGTTAACATCTCCCAAAATTCAGTCTGCAACTTTTTAATATGTTTCATGTCTCTACTTAACATGCTCATCTTTCCTCCAGCTCTTTGAACATATGGAATACAGTAATAATGTGTTTTAATACCCTTATCTGTAATCATAATATCTGTGTTAGTTTGGATAGGCTTTGGCTGACTTATTTTTCTCCTAATAATGGATCATATTTTCCTGTTTCTTTGAATGCCTTGTAGGATTTTTATTAGATACCTGACATTTTTAATTTTATCTTGTTTGAGGCTGGAAAGATTTGCATTCCTGTAAGTATACCTGAATATCGTCTTAGAATGCAGTTCTATTACTTGGTCACAGTTTCAGGCCTTGCTTTATGATTATTTGTGGGACAGAGATATGTAGTAAAGGGTTAACTTTTCCCCATTACCAAGGACAAGCACTCAGCACCTTCTGAATACTCTAGCTTCCTGAGGTTCTCTAGCTGACTGGTGAGAACAAGTGCTGTCCCAGTTCTTAGTACATTCCCCATAATACTTTTGGGTGTTTCTTTCCCATCCTGGGTTAACTCCCCCATATGCCTGTGTCAATCGGTTTTCAGTTGGTCAGGCAGCCACTATGCCATCTCCAGAGATCTCTCTTTGTTTTCTTAGGTATGTTTCCCTGCAAACTCTAAACACCAGTTTGTCCCTAGACTATCAGTATCTTTTCCCCAATTCAAGGGATCCCTTGGGCTTTTCTGGGTTTTCTTTGCTTGCACGATCTTCCATAAACTTTACCAAGGCTCTTAGGTGGAAGTCATCTTAGAGCTCATTCTGTTTTCTTTCCATATCTCAGGGATCACTGCCTTTCATTGCTTGTGATCTTAAAAACCATTGTTTTATGTATTTTGTTTATTCTTCATTTTTCTCCAGAGGGAGGATACAACAGGTACTTGTTATTCCATCTTGACCAGAAGCAGAAGTTTAGACTTAATTTTATCAATAAAAAGAAAAGAAAATAGGAGCATCATTCTACTGAATTTTCTGAAACTGTCCAGGTATGTGATAATCATAAAACTGAGACAGTTTTTCTGTATCCTAGCCTTCACAATCTATTTCTTTTTACAAAAACAGATTGAGGGAAGAGGACAGGTTAAATACCTTTTTTTTCTCTTGGGACAACTTGGAGGCATTCTATTTTTTCCTAAAAGAATGGGAAGCAAAAGAATTTTAAAATCATTGCTGAATTAAATTCTGCCCAAGCTAAAAGGCATAAGAGGATAACAAGCTGAATATTCCCTTCTAGCAGTGTGAGGTGTTATCACATTTTCTCTGAACAATTGAAATCACAATTTTACTACGTTGTGCAGTGTCATTTGAAAGCAAGACTCCCCCTGCTAAGTGAATATCACTGGTAATATCACCACAAATGTCTATTACTGGTGCCTTTTCAGCACTTAGCAGATAGTTTAATTATTACTCATTTGGGATTAACTCTAGAGGGGAAGAAGAACAAACTCAGCAGGAAAGTTTTAGGTCTGTCCAGAAGGTAATTCTTCAGTAGCTCATTTTAAGTCTTCAGATACCACGCTGTAGAGAACTGAGGGTGCTGGTAGCTGCAACAAAGGGTTAGGGAAGAATACTGCTCCTTGCTGAAACACATCACTGTCTGAGAATATCTACAGTCACCATCACTAATAACACCTTCTTGTAAAGTGAAATAATTTGGAAAAATGGAGGAATTTTGTCAGAATAGTAGCTTTATCCCCTACTGAGTGCTAAAAAACTGCTAAGCAAATAAGAAATGCAATGATTCAAGCAAGTGAGGTGCGCAACCGTATCCTTGGCCTGTGATTTGATAAATTGTCCCTTTTCTGACTCTTGGGTGCCTCATGCAATGTGTATAATGACATATGACCTCCTGCATCAAACGCAACAAAAAAATCTAATTTGAAAAATGGGCAGAGAATCTGAATAGACATTTCTCTAAAGAAGATGTGCAGATGGCCAACAGGTGCATAACAAAATGTTCCATGTCTCTTGTTTTCAGGGAATCGCAAATCAAAGCAAAGCAATATCACCTCATAGCCATGAGAACGGCTATTATCCAAAACTCTGGAAACAAGAAGCATTGGTAAGGATGCGAAGAAAAGGAAACATTTATGTATTGTTAGTGGGAGTATAAATTGTTGCAGTCATGAACAGTATCATTTTTGAGATACATCAGGAAATTGAAATATTAATTCCATATGATCCAAGTTATCT
Source organism: Solenodon paradoxus (assembly GCA_004363575.1). NCBI lineage: Eukaryota > Metazoa > Chordata > Mammalia > Eulipotyphla > Solenodontidae > Solenodon > Solenodon paradoxus. The sequence continues at coordinate 515,920 of RJWH01000378.1, forward strand.
TACTTGAGTACTATCTGAAAAACACTAATTGAAATATTTGCACCCCTATGTTTATTTCAGTACTATTTACAGTAGTCAACAAGTGCCCACCAACAGATGAATGGACGAAGAAAGTATGGCATATACACTATGGGATATTACTAAGATATAAAAAAGATGAAATATTGCCATTTGCAACAACATGGATGGACATAATTCCATTTCCATTTGGTCAGTGCTCCTCTGGCTGAGGTAAGTCAGACAGAGATAGATAAACACCATATGATGTTACTCAAGTGATATGAAGAGGAACCAAACAAGCAAATGAGCCAGATAAAACAAAATCAAACTTTTTAGACTAAAGGTCCTATTACTAATTATCAGAAGGGAAGGGAAAAGGATTGAGCAAATCCAGTAAAAAAGGTCAGTTATCTGATGATGGATAGGATTCTGTTTTTAGTGGTGAATTAATGGAGTATATACGTAAATGTTGATTTGCAATAATGTACACCTTAAAGCTAGATCATATTATATAATGGTAATGCTACTTCAGTAAATTTTTTAAAGAACAAAATTAACACATGACCTCCTCAAGATCAAGAACTAGATGGTACTGCTTTTCTTGGAGTCCCATCCAGTCCTAAGAGTAATTATGCTAACATTAGCTACCTCTTAGGACCGCATCCTACATTTCCCTAGCTCCTGTGCAGCCACTCTGGACCCCATACTCTCCCTAGAATGTCTGCCACAGGACATTTTTGCTTACCATTCACTCTGCTTAGAACACTCCATCTATTCAGAAAGATAATTTCTCTCTGCCTCTTCTGACTCTTCAGTCTAAAATTGTACCACACTTACAGTTGATTTCCATCCCCTTCCAAAATTATTTTTTTCTGCACAGTGCTTTTCATCACCTCCCATTGTATATAACCTACTCTTGATCACAAGCCGCTCTAGACTACAAGCTCCATGAAGACAGGGAATTTATTCTGGTTTCCTATGTCCTCAGAACCTGGGACAGCTCCTGAGGCACACCGTAGGAGCTGAATAAATATACAAGTATGTAAAATTGGTGGCATTTTAGATAAATGTGTGTAGATCGTAAGAAAATTGCTTTGATTAAATAAAAGTAACAGATAATGTTTGACTAGAAGGTTATGAGTGGCAGCCAGAGGAACATTTACCAAATGGAACTGGAATTTTGCATTAGCATGTTCCCTTCAGAACTAGTATTATATCCACAGGCTTGATCTTTTTAAGAATGAACAATATTTTCTCATTCTAGGTCCATAGCATCTGCCTGACTCCTCTGCTCTTTTACTGGTTGTCACTATTAGAATTCCGTTGACCAACACGTAGCCGAAAAGTGGGTCTGGCACAGATGTTACTGTGAGCCAGCATGAACCCAGCAAAGCACTTGCCACTTGGCAGGGACCCAATCCATGTTTGGTGAGTTAAATGGAACTGAGCCATCTCTGCAAGCAATGGCACGAGTACCACCTGGTGTATGAATGAAGCCCCTTCAGCCCCAGGGAAGTTGAAAAACTGAGTTCCTCTTTCCCAATAGTGGCTGGTCCAGAGCAAAGGCACACTTGTTTGGGAAAGTTGTCCAGTCCTTCCCCTTTATATACAATCTCTCTCATTCCCTTTCCACTTTATATTCTCTCTCTCTCTCTCTCTCCCCCCGCCCTTCTTCCTCATCCTCAACACCCACAATGTTACCTGTACCTGAATATAGTCTTCACACAGAGAAAGAGAGAGAGAGAGTGTGTGTGTGTGTGAGAGAGAGAGAAAGCAGCAGCCCTCCTGCGACAACTCTCCTGGTGAGACTCCACAGATTTCCTCTGGGAGAAGAGCTATAATTTACCTCCAAGTAATTCTGACTCTCAAGCTCTCGCTGCATCTTGTTCTGGAAGAGAACAGACAAAAGCAGCTCGCTGTGGCTGCTATAATTGTAGAGCCTCGTGAAAGAAGGGAAGAAGGACAAAGCAGGGGGTCATGGGGTTTATGGGAACCCATCTGTGCTCAGAGTGGGGCTTCCCCTCGAGAAGGAACGTTGGCGACATGGCAATGGGTGGGGCTTGTGTCCAGTTGGTGGTAGATGACACATGATAATTGCACTCTCTTTTGAGTCTCCTGGGGCTTGGAGGCCTGGTAGAGCACACTAGAAGGCAGCTGAAGGATGCTGGTATAAAAATGAGCTACAATGAAACTCAGGTTGTTTAAAATAATAACAATTAATCTTGCCCCAAAGTCAGATTATTCAGCAAAATTGTTTTCTTCCTGCACAGAGGTGTCAATTTGCTACATTTCTGGACTTTCAGTCATTTTTTTACACTACAATACAAAAAGCTGATCAACGTTAAACGTCAAAATAAGCCCTCTCGGCTGCCATGGATTGCAGTTACTGTGAGTGAAGCATTTCTATGTCTTTTTTCCCCTTCACATTTAATCCTCCCAATACTATCTCTATCTTCTGTCTTAAAGATGATTAAACAGACACATCCTGCTGGCCTCACGGAGAAGGTCACCAGCACAATCCACATACATCCCAAGGACCCCGGTTCGAGACTTCAAGCCAGGGGTGAGGGTGGGGAAATCAGCCACAAGGGACAACTAAAGGCAATAAATAAATGCTTCTCCCTCCTCTTGCTTTCTGCCTGCCTACTCACCTTCATTCCTGTCTGCATCTTCCTTTTAGAAGACGAAAAGATGAATTAACAGATTTAGGAAGGTAAAATCCAGTGCAGATCAGATGACATCTCGCTCACAAGGCCATGTTCTCTGCTGTGCTCTCTGCAGTGTAGCTGGCACATGTGTTTCTAATGCACATGAAAAACTCGAGGTGTTTCTTATGTGTACTCATTTGGGGGGAGCAATCTCAGGTGTCTGACCCATTTCATTTGTTCGCGTTGTTGGGAACCTGTCACACTCAGCCCAGGTCTTTCTGAAACAGAGATGACAGTACCTCACTTTGAGAACCAGTGCTCCAGGGGCTATTAAACATTCAACAGCTCCTGGACCACCCCCAGCACTGGAAAAGTGAAGGCTGACATCAGATAACTTCCCCAAGCCCATCTACTCGCCCAGAGCAGGGCTGGGATCAGAATGCAGTCAGTTTGCCCAGCCTCCTTTAAACCACATTCCAGTGGAGAAAGAATTCAAGTCTCTTAGAAAGCTCTGTTCTTCCCCTACTCTTTCAGCTCTACAAGCAGCCAAACTCCCCTGGAGCGTCAAACAATATGCTCAAGGCCAGGACGAAAAAAATCACACCACTAATTCGAAAAGTCTCAGTGCTCTGTGCCAAAATTGGAAGCAGTGAAAATCATTTAAATATTACTTATCTTTAATTGTGAGAATATCAGTGTGTGAAAATTGCCATGTGTAACCTTAAGAGTTGTTACAGCTTTCTAGAAAGCAAGCTTCCCTATCCAACTGCCACTCAGCAAGTATTGCTTCTCCTTTTACACATCCCCATTAAGCACTCAGCACAGTATTAGACTCATATAATATCCAAATGTGGCTATGAGACAGGTCTTAAGGGTAGATGTAAATGGATGTCTTATAATTCTATGAAATTATTATGGCTAAATGTCCCATTGTGTTGCCATTCCCTGAGCTATTACCCCAAGATTGGCGTTTTCTCTCTGTATTTACCCAGAACGCGCAAACATCAAGACTGCGGGCTCCATGCCAATGTTCAGAAAGCAATTGTTCCCCTGTTTCTAGGCTTATTTCTTTCTTTCTAGTTGTTCTCTGAAAGAATCTGTCATCTCAAGTCCCTTCAAGGGATGCCTACAATATGCTCGGCGCTGGGGTTCACACATGGATGGCAAAATGTCTTGATTATGTAAAATGTGTGACTGTGTGCTTTTTATGACAACATCCTGGTGCAGTGTTCCTTTAATAATAGTTCTCTTTAGCGCACAAGTCCTCGCAGATAACTTCTGAGCTTTCCAGGGGCGTTTGGTCCTGTTACTGAGGCAACCTGCCCCCGTGGATTCCAGAGCCAGAAACTTCAGAGGCCCTCACATCTGGGACCCATGTTGTGTGCCCGAAGCAGAGGATTGTTTTCAGAAGTACAGTGTTTAGGTTGAAGTATCTGACAAAGGGACACGAGGAACCAGAACAACATGTGGCTTGAAAATCCGGTCTTTCAATTCAAGATAACACTGGAAATGCCACCCCTTTTCTGACAGTCTGGTGCTTTCTGCATTTTTTGTCTCCAGAACTTACAATGCTCCCTGCTCTACAGCTTAGGTTGCAAAACAACAGATCAGTGAGGTTATGTTCCCTCCTCCAAAGCTTTCCTGCGGAACACCACGCTCCAGTGAAATATGGGCGGTTTGGAGCAGCTGAATCGAGCCACTTAACAAAATGCTTCATGGGCCTGGGAGTTGGGTTAGTTAATAAGATAATTTCCCCCAGTGGGGCAGCTATTCTCTGAGAGTATTTTGCCCTTCTGGAAGCGGTATACTCTTTCAGACCATTAGGGTTCGACAAGGTTATTTAATACTCCTGTGGGGATTTATTATTTTAAATCAGAGATTAGCAAACATTCTTCATAAAAGGCTAGATAATATTTGCAGCTTTGCAGGCCATCTGGTCTCCGTCACTACTCAACTCTGCCATCGTGGTACTAAAGCGCTCACAGAGTCTGCAAATGCATGGGAGTAGCTGTGTCCCGATAAACTTTACTTATGGACACTGAAATTTGAGTTTGCATAACTTTCATGAATCACTAAATAATGTTCTTTTTTTTCTCCAGTCATTTAACAACTCATGTGTTATCCAAACAAACAGGGAAAGGGCAGGATTTGGCCTGTGGGGCAGAGTTTCCCAATCTTTGTGGTAAGCCAACCGGCTGATAAAATAGAAATACCCGCATAGACACCAGCGTCCCTCACTTACCCACACCTTAGCAAGCACTCAGAAATGTCAGCTATCACTGTAATAATTAGTCAGGTGGACCAGGAAATAGGAGTCAGGACATAATTTTTTTTAATCAATAGGAAGAGTGTCAGTAAACTCAGTGGATTTGGTATTAGGAGGAGAATTGATTTCTGTGTGACTTCCCACTTCTTAAAAAAGTTCAGCTCTGAACTGAAATCAGAAGGATCTCACTGCGAAATACAAAACTCCTCAGTGGCTGGTACAGGCTCAGTTCCTGTCCCTTTATGTTAATGCCCTGGGGTCTTCCAGGGGACACCTCTGCTCTGGGGGTCTTTCATCCCTGAAGGGTAACTTTCTCTCCAAACAGAAAGGAGAGGGAAACTGACTTCAGAGCTTGAGTGGTGGCATGTTAGGATGGTCTTCTCTTCTTCACCCTGACCCACAAATACACAAAGATCCCTTCTCTACCAAGGAAGAAGGGTAGTAGCTGGGATGACACTCGGGCTCTTCATCATAACCTTATGCATGAAGATGTTCCCAGGCCCTTACTGGTAACCTAGCAGTTTAGTGCAGCACTGGGCATAGTCCGCATGCACACCGGGATTCCAGGTTCAAGACCTGGGCCCGTGAGGGCGGAAAACAAATGAACAACTAAATAAAATAAATGCTTCTCCCTCCTCTCTCTTCCTGCCTGCTACTCACATTCATTCCTGCTTACACCTTTCTTTAAAAAAAAAAGAGGATGTTCCTGAGACTAAGAATACCTTGATAAAATGACACCAGTGTTTCTTTTCCTCTATACTTGTCTATTCATTTTCAGCCTTCTTGTCATTTTGCTCTTCACTTCTTTCTCCTTCCTTCCATTTTCCCCTTTTCCTTTCTCTTTTGAGGTGATGATTTCATATTGATGTGTTCTTCCTACTCAGAGTATGATCCTGGACCCATAGCAAGGACATCAATGGAAATTTGTTGACAGGTGGTTTGGGGAGTCTGCCTCAAACCTCCTGAATCATAATCTGCATTTTAACATGACCCTTAGACTATGAACGTAAAGTATGCACCTTTCTTTATAATATCGTCATCCCTTCAGAGAAGAAAGCTCAACACAAATCTCAGGTTGAAATAAACACTGGAGGGGAAGTGGAGCATTGAGCTTCAAGAGCATTCAAAAGTGAAGAGAAAAATCAAGGACAGTACTCAAACATTAAAATGGGCATGTAATGGACCCGCTTTGGTGAAAATCAAAGAGCTTTTCCCTCTAGCCATCTTCCAGGTAGAAACAGGTTATTCAAGGACCAGGCATGACAGTTAAGGACTCAGAGCCTGCAGCTTTCCTCTAGTGCCCAGCTCCAGCATGGAGGGATTATATGATGCATATGGCGCTCCCTGCTGGCTCCAGAGTTATCTGCCATTTCAACTGCGTCCTCTATGTAAAGCCCAAGGCCTTGGTTTCACCACCAGGAAGTAGGGTGGATAAACAAAATGAACAGATAAATAAATAAATGCTCCTTCCTACACATTCTTCCTTCCTGTCTGCCTGCTTGTCTACTGGCCTTCATTCCTGCCCACTTCCTTCTTGTTAAAAAAATAAAAATGAAAGTGAAAAGGAAATGATGCATACACATTCCATGATGAGGTAAAGGTGAAGAGACCACTTCCCTGCAGACAGAAGCCTGTAGAGAGAGTGAGCAGAGCAAAGTCATTCCTTGGCATTCCAGAATAAAAGAAAAAAGGGCCTTTAATCTTATGAAAGTGGTGCTCTTGCAGACATTTAATATCCTTAATATCTAGCAATGGATATGCCAGTGGAAAAGGGAGAGAGAAAGTCTTATTTTCCCTCCTTGGTGGGCTTCAAACTACCAGTAGAATGTCATGCCAGTGGAGTTGGGAAGAGCACATAGCAGCAACCATTATGTGACAGTTCTGCCATATGGAAACAACAGAAGGAAACTCAAAGACAGAAAAACAGTAAATTGAAATAATTAGGAACTGATAAGTTGTATTTATTATCTTTGCTTTAATAAAATTGCAATTTTGCATAATTTAATTTTAATAATGACAGCATTTACCAGGTCCAAATAATCCCGACAATCTTTTTCATGAGACAGGACAATCTTTTTCATGCAGGCTCCTTTACAGTCCTAGAAAAGGGGCATTTCTGCATCTTTGTACTAGTCACAGGAGGTTTCAAAACACACAACCACTGCAGTCATCACACTGATGTTCTGCAAACTTTTTTGCAGATTTCCTTAAAGGAAAAGAAAATGTCTGCAGTATTTTATTCTTATCGTTCAGCCTACAAACATTCGTTAGATCTTTTCAGGAACATTGTATAGGTGTCCTCTGTGTTGAATTATTCTACTTGAGAATTTTCTCGTTGAAACATCTTATGTGACTTCCTACACCCATGAGTTAATACTTTCAGAGATGTTCCCAAAATGCCCTATTGTCTTTGCTTCACTCTTCATTCACAAATTCTTAATGTTTGTGGTTCAATAATTATGCTTTGATTTGAATTTCCCCTCATCTTCCTTCTTCTGTGATTTTAGTAGAAGGAAAATTGACAGGTAACATCATCCAAGCAGTAAGGAGAGAGAATGAAATGAGTTGTGTGTGTGTGTGTGTGTGTGTGTGTGTGTGTGTGTGTGTGTGTAAGTTTTTTAAGGAAAGGTACAGGCAGGAATGAAGGGGAGTAAATTAGACAGAAAAGAAGAGAGAGGAGGAAGAAACATTTCATTTTATTTCCATTATTGGTTAATCACCCTGGTTGCCTCTCTCCCAGCCACCCTCGGGGTTTGTGGCCTGAGTCTTTTGGAGGCGAGTAACCAAACCGCTGCTTCTGAAGTAAGTGATAGGCTTCTTATAAACAGAGCAGACCATTAATTTCCTTTAAAAGCCCAGAATTTTTACATTTCCAAGAAGCCTTTCTAGTGTCTCCCTGTTGTGAACACACAGGGGACAGAGTCAGAGCCCCTCCCTCCTCATCCCAGACCCTCCTCCCCACCGAAATCCCTCAATCTCTCAGTCTCAATTGCAGCCTGTAAAATAAGGGTTAACATGACCCCTAAGTATTTTTTCTGCTCCTTTTTTAAAGTACTGAAATAAATATTAATTCAAAATAGAATAAAAAGTAAAATATTCCAGGAAAGAACGACTTGTTGCTCACTTGAGCAGTCTGCCTTTTCTTTTTTTTTTTTAATGGTTTTAATTCTGAGTGAAATATGCCTGCCCGTGCTCTTTCCTTGCATTGTAACAGCTATAAAATTCATCTTTCATAAAAATGATTTGCATGACCCATTTCCTGGCTGCTGAGTAGTTTATGGTCCTAACCGTCTGGCTTTCCTCCTCTGAGGGTTTCTATCGGTGAGATGGTTGTCTCCAGGTCCCCCCCCCCCCCCCCCCCCCCCCCCCACCCCCGACATTCCGGGGCTGCCCATCCGCCCTGCAGCAATCAGGAGCTCTCTGTGCAGCTGGAACTTATACAGGTACCCACTGCTACACAGTCCCTACCCAGTGCAGTTCTGCGAAGCACAAAAATCAACCACCTGACTGGTGCGACCCCAGCACGGGGGTGGGGGATCGGCACACCCACGAAGTCTTAAAACTAGGCCAGGCAGCTAGATGTCCTGTCACTTCGCTCTGGCAAAGCTGCACTTCGCATTCCTGTTGTGATTTACAAGCCTCAGCTCTTCCTGTTTCCAGTAACAAAAGTCCCTCCGCCGCCCAGGACCTAGGTCCCAGGTCCCAGTTCCGCGTGATGCGGTTTATTGTGGCAACAGTCCCCCGCAACTGCCCAGATGCCGAGCGCCTCCTGCAAGGAGCGGAGCGCGAGGGGTGCGCGAGGAGGCAGGCGCTGCAGCGGGCGCAGGTGCTGGGGCCGCAGGTGCTGGGGGCGCGCGGCCCCTCGCGGAGAGAGGAGCGGGGAGCGCAGCGCGCAGCATGGGGTGCGGCCCTTCCCAGCCTGCTGAAGAACGGAGACAGATCCCCGCACCCAAGAAGGTCTGGGAAGAGGGATCCAAGGTAAAACAAAGGAAAACAGGCACACAGGTGTAAAGCCTTTCGCTATACTTGGGGGCGGCTGGGGAAGGATTGGGGGTCTACGTCTGAACAGTGGGGTGGACGGGGAGGGGCAACTTATTTCAGACTTTAACTGGTGTCTTAACCAGGATTAATGCTGACATAAACCCAACTTGGAGAGCCTTTTGTGTTTCAAGAGCCTGCGATGGTGGTCATCTCCCACCTCAGAGGCCAGGAGAAGGGGGTGCGCAGGGCATTAGGCACAGAGCTGAGCTGGCGGTGACTCTCAGGGAAAGGTGACAGTTCCTGCTAGCAATCAAGTATTATTGGCTTCCGGAAAGTGACCCCTTGAGAATTACTTAGTCCTGAGAGAGAGCTCAGACGCCATCTAGCTGGGTCCTCTCCTTTCCCACTTGAGAATCCTGAGGCTCAGGCAAGTGAAGGGTTTGTCCCAGACCTGCCAGCTTTTTGTCGGCAGCGCTGGACATGGAATCCAATTTCAAGAGTTTCCTTGCGATACTGTTTCCTATACCTCTAGATTGCATCCCCTATAATTGTTCTTGAGAAATGAAGGAGGATCATTTCTCAGGTTGGGCATGGAGTAGCAGAAATGTACTGGAGACAGAAATGGGACCCATGATGTCGCATTTTCACCACCAAGATTCCAAAATCAGAATTAAAAACCCAGGAGGGTCCCTTTGAGGGGATCCCCAAAGATAGTGTTACCATAAATGTTACCAAAAGCAGGATACTTGTAGGAGAAAGGACACTCTTGATAAAGTTGTCCATGTAACCTGTTTTAAGCCCGTACTTTCCAAAGCAAACCAAGATTTGTGGTCACTCTTTCCTAGAGAACATTTTTACAACTATGGTTTCAACTTGACACACTTTCTCTCAATCCACAACCTGTAACTATCCAGTGACAGAGAGAGCACTTATTTTGTGGGAGGCACAACTGATGGACTCTTGGAGTCCATCAAAAATCAAACAGGTGGCCAGTAAACCTTGAGACTCATGACTGACACCTGGTACCAAAGAAGTCTGCACCCACATATATCCATCCATCCTAACAGTGCTTTGCTTTCCATCCCAAGAGTCGCTGTCTGCTCTTTGGGTCCTATTTCCTCTACCTCTTACTGGGTCTTTCTGCCTCTCATCACCACCCTAACAATCCCTTACACACTACCATCTCTCTTCCTAAGAAATATTCCCCGAGTGTGCCAAATCCTTTATATTTGTTCTCACCAACCTTGTAATGTCGTCTTCTCCTCTCCAGTCCCTCTTCCTTGGTGGGGAATGCCCCACTTGGCTCTCCAAGAATATGAAGTGCTCAGTTTCTCCAGGTTTCATCATACTCCATGCCGTTCTCTGGAATGCCTTCCCAGGGTCCCTTTCTGGTTCACGTGATCAAACACCATGCCGTGATACTCTCTTATCATGTGGTAAATGTATGTTTAGAGTGCTGTCTTCCAAGATTTCTGGGTTTCTTGGGAACAGTTTGATCATCTCTGTTATTATTCATGATTACTTTGGACTAATATGTAGAAATACTCTTTCTGCTTTTTCCAAAAATATATTAAAATGATTTAAAATGTTAGTCCATTGTGCTTTTCCTTTTTTGTAAAAAGAAATCTTTATTTTACTTTTTTAGTTACTTTACTGGCAAGATTATACATAAGATTTCAATAGAAGGAAATATTCACTAGTTGTGTCTCTTTTCTGGCCATTATCGTCTGCTTCTTATCATCATTACTGAAAAAACTTTTGTTGATAGAGCAGGAGGAAGTGCTAAAAAGCAATCTCTCAGAAAATCAAATACACAGGTCCATCTGAGCCATGCTTCCCCAAAGCCTGGGAGAGTAGGTTTCTTCTTAAATTTCCTAGGTACAATATTGTGATGTATAGGAAATACATATTTTAGTCACTCAGATGACATATGTATATATATATACATATATATTTCTCATACATATTTGGTCTTTACCCACAGTTTCTTACTCACAGCTCCCATAGATTTTCCTAAATGTTGCAAATGATAAAGATACCTCTTCTTATATTAACAAAGTGACTTTGGGAGGCACCTAAAGTTGGGGGCTGGTTGCCAGGAGAGCCAACCATGTAATCAGAGCTGAAAATTCCAGTTCCAAAGGCCAGAGAGGCTGGAGGGTGAATAAATTGCCAATGACCAGTAAATTGATCATGCCTATATAACGACGCCTCCCTAAAAACCCAAGAGAAGGGGGTTTCAGAGAGCATCCAGGTTATGAACACATGGAGGTTTGAGGAAAGTGCTGTACTTGAAGAAACATGGAAGCTCTGAGCCCTTTCCCCATAGCTCACCATCTCTATGTTCTTGAGTCATAGCCTTTGGAATACATCTGTGGTCTACCGAGTAAATGAGTTTCTGAGTTCTACAAGATGTTCTAGAAAATTAACTGAACTTGAGAAAGGTGTCTCGGGAACCACTGATGTATATAGCCAGTCAGTCAGAAATCTGGGACTTGCATTCTGAGGAGGAGGATGTGGGAAACTTCAATTTAGAGCCAGTTGGTCAGGAGCACAGGTAATACCCTGGGCTTGCAGTGTCTGAAGTAGCCAGTGATCTTGAGACTGAACCCTTTACTTGTGGAATCTGATGCTCCTTCTGTGCATTGTCAACCCTGAGTAGAATTTTCCCACACTCTTCTGATAGCCAAGAATTGCTAGTTGGTGGGGAAATCTCCACACTCAGACTGGGAACTGAGTCCAAGGAACCCTATACACTGGGTAAGATAGGCATTGCCTCTTAGCTGAATATTTGCACGTTTCCTAAGTGGTCTCCCTGGATCCTGCCTGCACCTCCCTGCCCTCCAGAGTTATCCTTCTAAAATAAAACCTGATTATATTCTCTGCTGAAAAAGTGCCATCAGCCCACTAGGTAAACACTCAAAGTCATGGGCAAAATATGACTATCTCAGTTGAATTTTTGGATTCACTGCTTGACTTCGATCAAGTTATTTAAACTCTCTGTTTCTTTATCTGTAAAATGAGGGTAATAATAATCATAGTTATCCTGTAGGGTTATTGTGAGGATTAAATGAAGACAATTCACAAGAAATGCTCATACCCATACCTGACACAGAGTGAGTAAATCAGCTATAACAATTTTATTATGACTATTGTCCAGGTCAGATAAGACCTGAAATCCTCAGCATGCCTTACTAGTCATTCTTGACCTGATCACAATAGCATTCTCCAGTTTCATATCTCTGCGTACTTGTAGGGTCATATTGCTCTCCATACCCATTCTATTTCTAACTGCATGCCCTTGAATCGCTGTTCTCTCTCTTCTCAGACCTTCTTTTTCCCTCTGCTTGGTCTGCTTTATAAATGTGTACCCTCACAACTCAAGACCACTCTTCTGTATCCCCCTTACTGTCTCTTTTACCCCCTACTATAACCGTTCTGGCGGAGTTGACCTCATACCTTCTCCTATCACATTTCAAAACATTTTATTGCATTTTTTTGTTTTGTTTTCATGCCTCCCATCCTGAGTGTTTCCAATTTTTTTATTTTCGTATATTCAATACTTACTACAGTGTCTGACACAGAGCAGGCACTAATGAATATTTCTTGAGTGACTGTGTGTCCCTCCAAGTTCATCTGACTCCTTAGTATTTCCTTGTCTCCTAGTGGCATAACAAAATTAATGGCAGTCAGCAAGGAGGAAATTCAATATTAAAATAACCTGAAAATAGATTCAGAGTCAACTTACACCAACAGCTCTTTCCCCACTCCAAGTACTTGACTTTGGAAATCTGATCGGAGAAAGGTATAATTATTCATTGCATGCTCTCCAGCTATCAGCATAGTATTGCTTTAGCTACCTTCATAAAAGCATAGGACTGAGAGTTTGGTAAGTTCAGTAGTGCCTTTAAAATGAGACTAATATATTTGCTTGCATGAAATATGTATGTTTCTTAGCACATAACTTAAAAATATTCTGAATCAGACTTCTTGAAACCTGCCTACACACTTTCTTTTCACTTTCACCTTAGTCTAAAGACACTGCAATAAAATAATGCATAATAAGAAAAACAAGGGAAACATTTCTTAGTTAAGGAAATTATCTTCTATTATGATTAACTCAAAATTCCTTCTTCAGTGTAAAAGACTGAATAGATGATCTAGGGATTCTTTAGTTTTTCCCAAATCTCTGATGAGAAAATCCTTTGTTTATTGACAGCAAAAAAAAAGGACAAAATTGCTTCTTAAAGTCCAATTTTTTTTAAAGATCCCACTTCTATTTTGGAGGATTGCTATTTATTTTAAAATTTATTGGAAGTAAGCTAGAAAAAAGTCAAATTTTGAAAGGCTAATGCTTCTTATGTCTGCAGACAAGACAAATATATTTATAAAATGTATCTCCGAATAATTTGATTTACGAAGTTTCTAGCTCCGGGGAGCCTTGACAAATGACTCCATCCAAGCTGTTTGTCAAATATGTTTCCTAAAAGCTTTAGAACAAAACTTATAATACCTGTGGACCAAAAAACAAAAATGAATTCCCACAGTGAAAAGAAATATTTTTGGGGGGAATGCTCATGCTTTTCAAGCATAGCTATTAACTTGGAATTCACAACCTTTCGATTCTAATTGATAAAATTGATAAAATTTTATTCCCAAGACAATGAAATACAAATTTGTAAAAAATAAATTTATACAAAATGTATAAACACATTGAATGTATACTTATGCTACAACTTTATCTTTAAAAAAATACAATCTTCCACCTACCTGTTTGCCCCTGCCTTCCATTACATTGTAGATAGACTTCCTATTGGAATGAAAATATAAACTCTGCATGCATAGATAGAACAAGAAAACTGGTTTGCCATATTCCCAAGAGGCATAGATCTAATTAATTTGTAAATATATCTAGTCTTTGAACTCTGTCTATTCTCAAGTCTAGATTATGAAATTGGGTTAAAATTTCCAGAATGTGCTGTACATAGATAAGATGTTTGAAAGACAGTCTTAAGTTTTCAAAAGAGCAAATACTGTAAACTTTGGGAAGCTGAAGGCTGGAATATGTTATTTTATGCTGAAAGACTGCATTTCAGCTGCTACAATTTAAGTTTTTGTCACTAACAGAGCTGGAAGGCAGACTGTACCTAAATCTGCATCAGTGAGAAAAGGACCCTGCTAAGGTCTGGATTAGCAGCTTGCAGCTTTGATCAAGCATTTGGGAAGTCATTCAAGGTTGTGGCAATTAGATCTATTCTGAGTTGTAGTGGGTCAATATCTTTTTTAACAAAATTATCAAACAGGTCTCCTTTTCCTTATTATATGTAACAACAGCAATTGTGTAAATTGTATATTATATATATTTGCAACAGACATTTGTCTTATATCTGCATGTACATACATGTTGTACATGATCTATATTCCTTTTGTATGTGTATATACATATATAAGACAAATATATGTTGACAAACAACAGAGGGAAAGGAGTACTTGTCTGATATAATTAAATTACTATTCCGTAGTAATATAATTACATATGATCTGTCATATGTAAAGACTTTTCCTGGTGGCATACTGTTAAGGGACTTCAAGACTGTCAGTGTCTACAGAGAAGAGAGATGGAGAAAGGGAAAACCACATAGCTGCTCTCAGGTTTTTTCTGGGGCTGATTTATATTTCAGATTCACTGTGTTTTTATTTGCTTACTTGCTTGTTTGCTCAGATGGCTGATTTTTCACATTTTCTCATGTAGTCCTGAGCCACAGTACTAATTAAGTGTCGACACAATGCACTGATGCTGGTTTAGCTGCAGTGATCATGTTATGTAAACTCAGATGTAAGGAACTAAGTCAGTTTACCTGCAAGCATTCCAGAATTTCTAATTGAGTTACAAGAAACTGAGGATAATAGGGGCCACAAGAAACAGCTCTTGCGAGACGTACTTAACCTACGAGAGACTTCAGACTTTGGAGTGCTTCCAGAAAGTTGTCAAATGCACTTAGATTTGTTAAGTTCATATTTGTGCCAAGAATTTCATACTGATGTCCTGTTTTGTATTCAGTTTTCCTAAAGGAAATGTTTTATGTTTAGTACTTAGAGTCATCATGTACAGCCGGAAAGGGCCCCCTTCTTCAAATCGAAGCTAGGAGAGGTCTATTATTTACCCTTCTTTCTGGGCCCACTTTTCCCCCCAGGTTTGCTGCCACTGTCCTCGTTCATTTTGAACCAAATCTTACCGGAACAATCACAATAATGGTAACTAGTCACTCCGTGTTGTCCCGTCCTTTCTTCAACTCCCTCATTTGCACTAACCCAAGAGCTATCATCTAAAAAAAAACTGATCATTTCATTTTACTTTCCATGTGTAAAATTTGACTAAGGATTCTTGTTGTACTCAGAATAAAGTCAAAATCTTCTACTTGTCACAGGTGACTTTCCTTTCCTCTTTTCCAATCTCTACAGCTTTCTATCTCGATATATTTCTGCTACACTATAATCATTTGAGTTCCTGTACATATAATATTACTCTAAATTCCATATTTGTGTGTGAGTTTTCCTCTATCTAGAATTAACTTTTCTCCTTGCCACTGGAAACTTTTTCATCAAGACTCAATTCAAAGCAAGCCTTGGTGGAGTAGCAGTTAAGTCTACTGCCTCCAGCTGAGCACAGTCCATATACATCCCAAGACCTGGGTTTGCATTTGGGGTCCAGAGGAAATGACCATTGTGAGCAACTAAATATAGAATTCTTTTCCTTCCTCTCTCTTTCTACCTGCTTGTCTATTCACCATCATCCCTGTCTGTACCTTTCCTTAAAGAAAGAAAGAAAAAAAGACCAAATTCAAGCATCTTTTCTTTAATAACTTTCATCATCCTCAACAAGGTACAAACTTGTACTAAGGCAGTGATACAGAGTGGAAATTGGAGGTAGAGTTCACAGGCCCTTCAAAGACTCAAGAGACAAGAGTGACCCTTGGGTCAAAAAAAATAAAATCGATAGACATAAAAAGAATAGCCATCTTTATTTTTTTGAGGAATCTTCATGCTGATTTCCAAAGAGATTGTACTAATTTACATTTCCAGACAGTGTAGAAGGATTCCTTTTTCTCCATACCCTCTCCAACACTTCTGGTTCCTAGTCTTTTTGATGTACGATACTCTCACTGGTGTGAGTTGGCATCTCATTGTGATTTTTATTTGCCTTTCACTGTTGATGAGTGATGTAGAACATTTGTAATGTGTCTGTAGGCCATCTGTCTTCTTTAGATAGATATGCATTCAGTTCTTCTGCCCGCTTTTTCAGTGAGTCATTTGCTTTTTTGTTATTGAGCTATATGAACTCATAGAAGTGAATGTTGTAAATGAATAGACAAACCCCAACAAATTCACAGGCCACAAGACAGTGACTATCAGATGGGTGCAAGGAGAAGGGAAGCAGAGAAGGAAAAAGGTGGGGGTAAAGGACACTAAATCTCTGGTGATGGGTGTGGTATGAAACATACACAGATGGAGATGCTATTTCAATATATCAATATCCCAAACTGCAGATAGCAACGTAAACAAAAAATTAAATTATTATATTAAAAAAGAAAACTATAATTAAAAATAAAAGAATAGAAGATGCTTCTGATCTTATCTCTTCTGGGAATGCCCGGCAGACTTCCTCTGGCATGTTTGTCATAGATAGAGAAGAGTTTGGCTGATAACACGTACTGTATGCATTGATTTCCATTGAGTGAGAAGTGGGAGTGGCCTGAATAAAGGACCAGCAATGGGAGTGAGAGGTGACATAGTAGTTAGTTGGAGGGGACATACAAAAAGTTTTCCTGAACGTATTAATATTTAAAATAGCTTATTTTCAAAATAAATGACAGTCCTTTAAATCAAATTGATTTAAATTTATAAAAAAAACTTCATGATATTGCTCTTTCATTATGGAACTACGAAAAAATGACATGGATCAGTCCATGCTGGAATCAGTAGTTTACTAAATCATAGACAAGCTCATTTTATAGTGTGTTTTGATCTATTAACAAGCACTGGAACTATATTAGGAAGAAATAGAAATAAAGGAGAGGGTGGAATTCTAAGTCAGTGAGGGATTTATGAAGGTCTTGCTGAAAAAATTATATTAATATGAAATATGTCTCTTTAGCCAGCATGCATGTCATATTTATGATTCTCTTCTCATGGAGTGATTGAATTCATATAAATATATGTGCACAGATATTATGCCAGCACTGTTTATTATATGAAAAGTTAAAGGCAGCCTATATGTCCTTCAGGAAGAATTGGGTAAATAAATTGCAAAGTTAGATAATGGATAATCATCAAATAAATGTCTATTCCCAGCATTAAATAGGATGAGGTGGAGCTTTACGGATTGACATAGGTTTTTGTCTCTGATATATTAGTAATAGAAAGAAATTCACAGACATATATTATCGTTTAATATATAACCTTATTCATTTTATTTTTAAAAAGGTTTATTGAAATATAATTCACATATCATACAATTCATCCATTTAAAATGTACAGTTCACAGCCATCACCACCATCCAATTTTAGAATATTTCGTCCCCCTTAGAAAAACCCATTTCCTAAGCAACCACTAATCTGCATTCTGTTTCAATTAATTTGCCATTTTGAATATTTCAAATAAATGAAATAATCTTTGTGACTGACTTCTTTTCGCTTAACATATGGTTTTCAAGTGTCATTTATGTTTCAATGTGTGTCGGAATGTCTTTTTATTTTATTGATGAATAACACTCCTTTTCATGGATAGACCACATTTTATTTACTCATTTGTCAGTTTATGCACATTTGGGTTGCTTCCACTGTTGAGATATTATGAATAATAATTATAAACAAACATGTATGTGCAAGTTTTTGTGTGAATGTGCATTTTCATTTTTTCCTGCATATATAGGAGTAGAAATTTTTTTGTCATGTGATGATTCTGTGTTTAACTTTTTGAACCACTTTTAAATTGTTTTCAGTGTGGCTGCATCATTTTACATTCCCATTATACGAAGGTTCCACTTTCTCCACATCCTTAGCCACACTTCTTAGTGTCTTTTTCATTGTAGTCATCCTAGTGAATATGAAGTGGTTCCTTGTGCTTTTGATTTGCATATTCCTAATTACCAATGATATTGAACCATTTTCCAATGCCTTTATTGACCAATTTTAAACCATTTTTACAAATGATATAAGCAATCACATCTGGGAGGTTATTATACTAAGATGTCGATAGTATTTCTTATTTCCTAATGTGTTTTTGTATCTGTCAAGATTCTACAAAAAAATTAAAACCAGTAGGATGAGTGGGCAGACAGAAAAATAGATGTATAGAGAGATAACAAGAAATTAGCTTATGCAATTATGAAGACTGCCTTGGTGAGTCTAAAATCCATGCAACAGAATAGGTGGTCAGGAAGGACAGACCGGAACAGAAGTTGCAGGACTTTCTTCCCCCTCAAAGAAACCTCCGTTCTACTCTTAAGGTCTTCAGCTGATTGGATGTGACTCACCTAGATTATTTAAACTAATCTCTTTTCATGAAAGGTAATGGATTGTAGATGTTCATTACAGCTGCCAAACACCCTCACAGCAATGCCTAGATTAGTGTTTAATTGAATAACTGACAAATCCTAGTCCAGTTGATACATAAAATTGATCATTATGATCTCCTTTTATATATTATTTATTTTATAATGAATCTGTATTATTTTTTCCAATCATCAAAAAGAATAAAGATAGTTTCTGTTCTACTATAGGAACAAATAAGTTCCCTCAAGATACAAAATTAATTTGGGTCTGAAGAAAAAGGCAGTCACATTCATGAGATACCGTGGGAATTTATTGTAGGGTAAATTACAGGGACCCTTGATACAGGAACTAGTGGATAGGACTTCAATTGAGGCAAGATTCACTCTCTGATATGTGTCTATCTTATCATCTAACACAGTAAAAGATTTGTATAGAGATTGACAACAATATCTTAGAGGTATCTTTGTTCTCCTAAAGATTTCTTGGGAGTATAGGGGTGAGTGACTTAGCGGTTCCAGAAACTGGTCCTGAGTAAACTCCTGGAAGAGAGCTGTCAGCATTCCTGAGACTAATATGTTGCCATCCAAGATGGAGGCGATTTGGTTCATAGTTTCATTTTAAAAAATGAAACTACTCTTATGCACAACAACGTCTTTACTTTTCATACTCGATGATTATGAAGTTATTCATCTTGGTATCTTCCAGGACTCTAGACGTAATAGCTTATATCTAACAGAGTCATATTATATTTGTTTCTTTTTATTTGTCTATAAATGTAGTTTTTATTTGAGTTATAATTGATGTAAAGATTATATCAGTTTTCTATTGCTACTGTAGCAAATTATATAAATTTAGTGACTAAAACAAACCAGCTTTATTCTCTTATATTTCTGGAGATCAGAAATCCAAAACCAATTTCACTGGGCCAAAATCAAGACATTGGCATTGCTAGTTTCTTTCAGAAGCTAAGGAGAGAATCATTTCTCCAGCTTTTTCCAGTTTTGAGAGCTGTATGCCTTACCTTCCTTAGCCAGTGGCCCTTCTTCCATCTTCATGGCCAGGATGCTAATGTCTTCAAATGTAGCTCTACTTCCACTGTGACATCATGTCCACTTTCGTAATCAAATCTCCCTCTGCCTCCCTCATAAGGACTCACCTGGACACCCAGGAGTATCTCCCACCTGAGGGTCCTTAATTCATCTGCAAAGTCCCTTTATCCACATAAAACAATGCCCACAGGCTGCTGGGTACTGCTCAGTCAACGACATTTGGCTAAATAGTCACAAATCAGACATGGTAACATTGTTTTCATTTTCCAGAAATACTTTTTCTAAGAAATCTGGACATTCACAAAGCTGTTCCTTTTTCATAGGCTGATCCTCAGGTGGCTCTTTCGGGGCAGAGTTGCACACCTCAGGTCGAAGCTGAACTGGCCAAGGACATGGGGGGCAGACCCGAAGGTCTGGAAAAGCAAGACCAGTTGGGAAGCTTACCCGGAACCATTCCAGAAAGTTCCACATATTCTAGTGAAAGTAATGGAACTGTAAATTCAGGTAAAAGTCCCCATTCGTGTTGATCTTCTCAAGATATATTTTATAATGTGTGTTTGGTGACCCTTTTATCAGCTTTGAGGACCAGGTATTTTTCCTAAATGACATGGTCCCTACCTGTAAGTCTAGAATAAGCCTTCATTCTGTGCGTAAATAATTCTATCCATCAATCATCTTGTCCATAAAATAATTGACCATCTTTTTTTTTTTTTAATTAAGAGACCGGCCGCCATCAGCAGGCCTTAGGAATAGGAGCTGCACAGGCTTTGGTTAAATTCCTTTAAACTCCCACTATGGGAATATCTTTCCAAGGGATAAAACCATTTCTCCTGTTTCCCCATCCAAAGTATCAACAAATAAACAATAAATGAATCTTTTGAAAACATAAATGAAACAATTACAACCTCTGTGTGGTTTTTCTCATAGTTTGTTTTTACTTTACTAGAGTTACTCCCCATCTTGACTTAAGAGCTCTTGCATATATTTTATCAGTCATTGAAGCAAATGGAATTTAGCAGACCTCAGGAAAAGTTCTCTCATATTTGAAGGGGAGACTTCATTGCGTTTCTCATCACTGTAGTTTCCTCCCTAGCTACAAGTTAGATTTGGAAATTGCTAGGTGTGATTGCTTTCCTTGGACTTCTGTGACCCAGCTCATCACAAATCTTCCCCGTTTTTGTGGTTCTGATGTGGTGCTGACATGACCACTGAGGATGAGATTGGAGGTAGGAAGAGCAGTGTAGCAAGGGCAGCCCCTACTTTCTCTGCATTGGGCCAGAGCAGACATTTTTCTCTCTGATGGGCATTCTTCTTAGACTACAACACGAATAGTCAATATCTCTGGTGTTAACAGATTGCAGATTGTCAGAGCCAAGGATCTAGTTGTGCCCAAGGACAGCCTAACTGGCTGTGCATTGTTGAGAGCAATGTAAGAAGTTAACAGGCAGGCCAAGTGAGACCAAAGTGTGAGGGGGGTGTATGTCTGTGTGTCTGCGTACTAAAGCAGATGTTTGTTGTCTTTTTAAATTGAGATAACTTTGATTTACAACACAAGTTTTAGACATGCAGGTTCACTCGTCATCAAACATGTGATAACACACTGCACCCACCCATTTCTAATAGTCCTCCACCCCTGCCCATTGGACCTCACCATCCTTTCAAGCAGATGCTTTAAAATGTAGTGCAAATTCTTTTTCAGGACACGTTTGCATAACAGTGACTCTTGCTTAATATATCTAATTAAAAGGTATGTGATACCTACATTTTACCTTTTTTTGCTTTGCAAACTTTCTCAATGTAGCAAAATGTATTACTTTTTTCTTTTATTGAATCTGAATTTTGAATCATAATTACAAAAATTTTCTCACACAAAGGTCAAAGACAAATTCACTCATGTTTTCTTGGATGACTTTACTTTTTACAATTATGTTTATGAAGAATTCCTGATGGCACAAGAAACTCCGAATGTGAATTTTAAGTACATGAGAAATAAAACTGTTCACCATGATGTCAAACTGAAAAAACAAAATTATATATATTGACAAAGATACTCTAAATAGTAAGAGTATGGGCATTTTATTTTATGTTACTTTTTATTTTTTTATATACCTTCTATGTGTACTATGATAACCATGTATTACTTTTACAATAAGAAAGAAGTACAATGTCACCTTTATACATTCCCCCAATATTCTCCAATATGCCAAGAAATCATGAAAATTATTTTAAATGACTGACATTGTCCAGGGATCTTTGTGAAGGTTAGCTACTGTAAATGTCAAGCCAAATATTTTGATGGGTTCAGAAAAGAATGAATTGAAATGGTTGCAATAATTTTATTATGCTAGTGGCAGATGTCACTGATGACTTTCTTTTTTGGAACATTCTGAGATGTTGAACTACCTGAGAGGTGGACCATGATCCATGGAAACCAGTTACATGCCAGATTTGGGAAGGAGTACTGTGAAGTAGTGAAATATATGAGCGTTGAAGCCAAATGGATTCAAATCCTTGTAAATGTCCTTTGTGTTGCCTTGAGCAAGTTAATCAGTCTCTCATATCAGCTTGTCTGGTTTAACATAAGGGTAGTAATACCTCTGTCATAATTCGTTTAATTCAGTGTTATAAAGTATATAAAATACTTAGTATAGTGCCAAGCACATTAGTGCTCAATAAACAGTAATTATTATTCACTTGACTCTCTAGATAAGTCTACGTTCTAACATAAAATCGTTCCAATTCCTTGAAGAGAATTCATCTCAAACTCTTTTTCTCTGTTATTTCAAGATTTCTGTTTACCTATTTGGAAGAGAGCTTTTACTACTTTATATCAAAATTATATAGAGCAGGTTAATATGAGATTTAGCTCTGTTTCAAACATGTACATGACTACTGGAAAGGGAAGAAGATTAATGGGATATGTTGATGATAGCTGCAGTGGTCAGAGAAATCTTTTATAACAAGAAGGCTAATATGCTGAAGCGAGAAGCATCTGATATGTGTGTGTGCATATGTGTGTGTATGTTCTATCTTCCCACTAAACATCTGAGAAAACTCTCTTCTTAAATAATAAGTTCAGATATATTCATAAAAAGCCGCCATCCATTTAATGGAAGGAACTTGGTTACTATCAGGACTTCCGGCTGATTATAAACTAGAAGAGAGGTTATTTCTGAAGACTGCTTTGGACCTTTATTTTCTGTGTGACAAGATGAAACAGCTGCCTGTTTGCTTATTTACATACAGTTGCCATTGTGATGCAGGCTCTTTCTCATTAATGCAGCTTAGAATCTCCTATAAACTGTTTCAGGGCTCATTTTTAGAATCACTAATAAAAATTTAGTTGCATCACTTAACTCCAGTTCTGATATGTTGCAAAGACTCTTTTCAAAAAGGCAAACTTTTTACTTATGTAGATTTAGCAGATGGTGCAATTGTAAACTCAAGGTTGCAGAGCTAGAAGTCTCTTGGCAACACCACGCTGTTTATCCTTTGTATACAAAGCACAGAAACCAAACTGTTTGCAATTTATAAGAGTCACTGGAAGACTATCTCATTCTTAGCAGTGGTTGAGCTCCATAATTAGAGCAGAGAGCTCAAGTAGCTGTGCCCAAGTGTATGTGTTGTTACAACAAAAGAATAGTACATAGCATCACATGAAAGACTTTTTGTGATGTTAATATGTGATCTCCTAAGCAAACGATATATTATTTTGACATGTATCCTCTGTAAGAACATTAGGAATTTGAACGTCAAAGGCTTAAAAAGGTTTATAACAGGAACAAATATTTAGGTCAGTGGGTTGAGACCAAGATTTAATTAAGAAGCATGATTTATAAGACATTCATTTAGTATTTGACTGATAAAATGTTCATGCTTAAGTGTTCCTGTTTTTTCTTCTTTTTTGCAATATCTAGTGACGAATGGATTAATCCATAAACCCCAGCCTCTAGAGAATCAAGAGCGACAGAAGTCATCAGACATTCTTGAAGAATTAATCACACAAGGAATAATACAAAGCCACAGCAAAGTATTCAGAAACGGAGAATCATATGATGTCATGGCAAGTAATTTTGTAATTAGCTTTAACTTATGGTTGAAAATAGCACTAAAATATGATTGATCACAAGTTGTCATCTTCACTGCATGCATCTTAAGAGTCAAAACACAGATTGTAATATTTATCAAAGTCAATTTTCCCTCCTATAAATAAATTTTACAATTGCCTTAACCATTAATGATTACTGAACCTAACAGCTTGAGTTTTACTAAATCTGAAAGATAATTAAATTCCATTATATTTGGCATGCCATTGTTCTTTTGGCAATTTTTACTAGCATTGTGAATATAAAACTGAACTCTGGTTTATCCAATAAGAAAATAAATGCCAAAGATAAAACAGAAGTGCTAATACAGGCATATACAAACTCAAAAATCAAACACAAGGAAATAAATACAGTTATAAACATTGTCAAATTATCTTTTTTGCTGATTCATTTTAACTAATCTAGCATTGTTTTTCCTTAGTATGAGCAATATTTCTACTGATTGTGGAAAAAGTCTTGCTTTTCTTTTTAAAAAATAAATTATTTGGAAAACCTTGAAAGAGATAGCGGTCTTTAGTGGTGTTCTTGTTTTGTTTTGTGTTCTGGGTTATTGAAGATATTTTTAAGTCAATGCTCCTAGGCAGCACCAATGGCCCTAAGCATAGTAGGACATAAAAAAAAAAAAAAAAGAAAAAAAAAAGAAAAAGAAAAGAAAAGATGAAAAAAAGAAAGAAAAAGAAGCTTAAGAAAAAAAACGAATGGGTGAAAAATGAAACCTAAATGTAGAACTAGAGACTATAAAGCAGACCCGAGCATCTCGGTGATTGTCTATCTCTGTGTTGAAGAGTCAATTAGGAATAAAAGAAAATGATTCTTTAAGTCAGGTTTGCCACCTAAACCAAGTCACTTAGTGTTCGAATAAAGGTAATTTTCTTCTCTCTATGTAGGAAATGCTAAGATCACATGAATTAAAGCCAAAGCGGCATTTTCTTTCAAAGAAGAAAAGCAAGTATTTGAGGAAAGTGGAGAGTGCCAAATCCTAGGAATGATATTACAGACCGCCAATAATAAGAGAATACGGGGGCGGGAGAGTGAAAACGGGTCCAACGTGAGAAAGCGGCTGCCACATCATGACGGCTCTATTTGCGCATGCTGTCACAATGCAAGACATCTTGGAGCACCTTGTCTTATTTGAAAGTATTAAAAGAAGGAGGGATATTTAGTATAGAGACAGAGGATGAGTCTCTGGGGTCCAAAGAAACAGCTGTGTTAAAGGAGACTAGGGGTCACTTAGAGGACGACAGATTTGGGGAAAGTCAGTAGCAGTGAAAGCTTCTTGAGGGACCTGCCTTAGAACTGCGATGCTGAGGCCAGTGGGAATAGCATGGAAACGCGTTTCTGTGACTCAAACACCAGAGATGAATGGGATCATACTCAGACCTTTTAAGGGCGCCTGCGGGGTTGATTAATGTGCGCTTCCTAGTGAAAGAAATATATTACAAAATGGAAACTATAGACTTGACTTTCAATACCATCATTAAGTGAGCCAAAGATGGAGATGGTTTTCATGTTATAGAGAAATGGGGTGGTTGTCAGGAGCATAGTTGGAGTGTTCACAAAAGGATTTGCACATGACAGGAACTTCAGAAGTATGTATGAGCAGGAGAGCTCTGTCCTTCTCTCCCCCACTCCCCCTCCCCTCCCCTTCCCCCACCCTCCCCCTCCCTCTCCCTCTCAACTTTGAAATTGACCCAAGATATCCCAACTTAACCCAACCTGATGACAAGCCCCAGCAGTAACACAGAGCTGTGAGTTTTAATACCTAGTAGCTGAGTACAGCAGTCCTCAACATGGGTGCCATACAAATCGCCTAGAATGCTTTCAAAAAATCTAATACCCAGGCCCCACCTGGGACCAGTGGCTGAGGAGGGTCCCAGTTAGTGCTTCACAAATCTCCCACGTGGTGCCCGTGGTCGGCCCAGGTTGAGAGCAACTGCCCTGAGGTTTCAGCAAACAAGTGCATAGAGCCTTCCAATTCATTATAAAGCTGAGAAGAGTTCACACTTCTAAAATTGAAATTCCCCATTCATTGCAAAAGAGAATACAAAAGTATTCCTGGAAATAGAACATTTCAGAGATAGGCCTGAGATTGTACTCAGGAAGCAGATGGAATGAAGGGGAGTAATAATTGCCCAGTGTCTCAGGTAAAGCCTCTTTTAATTTCATTGTAGCTAAGATCATAAGTGTGACAGACCTAACACTAGACATCCTGCGTATTTGGGGGAAAGTTATGAAGTCAGTGTAAAGGTGAGAATGAACATTGAAGGACTGTAAAGGGAACCGTATTGTGAATGCAAATATTGTTAGACAGTTAATACCTTACCTGAAGCTTAATATTTTTAGAAAAAGAGACAGGCATGACAAAATGGGTTAAAAAAATAAAAGAATCAAGGCACGTGTGCCCTGGTGGAGTAGCAACTGGGTCCACTACCTTTTAACAGCTCAATCCACATACATCCCAAGAACCCAGTTCATAACCTCGGCCCAGAGGAACACCCAAGATGTATAACAAAATAAAATAAATAAAAGTGCTTCTTCCTCCTCTCTCTTCCTGCCTCTGCTTGCCTTCATTCCTGACTACACCTTTCCTTAAAAAAAAAAAAAAAAGGAAGATTCAAGGGAAACAAAGACATTAACAAATATCAACATTAAAAAATACTAATAAATATGTTCATGTCAGTACAGACGTATTATATGTGCTTGAGGTGTCTTGCATCCCAAATTCTCTTCTCACTGCTTCCTAGCAAGTTCTGGGCTGACTCCTGTCTCTGGTCTGCTTATTCCCCACTCCAGGTGACTTCTGTTCTTAGTAACCTTGAGTGCAGTTAGGGAGTTTGTTTACATATCATCAGAAGCTCTCACATTACTTGTTGAACCTCACGGAAAGAAAGAACAAGCTGTCTGGGTAAAGACTAATGCCAGTTTGCCCAGAGTGACCTTTCCAAAGAGGCTGAACAGTGACAGAACAGCCAGGAACAGTCTCCTGCTGTAAGTTTTGTCCTATTCTATCCACAAGATTCAGTGAGGGAGCAAAAACAAGACAGGTGCATCTGCAGGACAGCAGATAATGAGGAAAACTGAGGCATACACAGTGGATGCAAAAAGTCACATATACAAGTTCAGATGTTGTATCATAACTTCTTTGCAATCCTCTGATGATACGCTTCAGGAAAGTCACTAAACTAGGAACTTTTGTAGGCTTTCGAGTTGATTTTTAAAATTTTGTTATTCTTGATTGTGTTGAAGGAACATTGCATTGACACTAAGTAGTTTTAAGGTGTGCATCATTGTAAGTTAACATCTGTACCTAATACATTGTTGATTGCAGTTCCTTCTTCACCACAGGATTGATCCTTTTACCTGATTTGCCCAACTCCATCCCCATTTCCTATTACAACCACTAATTTTATTTTATCAGCTAAACGTCTATTTTTTGTTTATTTGAGTGAATTTGTTTGCTTATTTCCCTGTATGCCACAAGATGACTGTCTTTCTCCTTCTGGTGTGTCTCACTAAGCATCATGATTTCTAGGCCCATCCATGTTGTAGCAAATGGTAAGATTTCATCTTTCTGATAGCTGAATAATTTTTCATTATGTATATTTACCACATCATCTTTATCCACTCATCTGTCAGTGGGCACTTAGGTTGTTTCCAGCTCTTGGCTGTCATAAATAGTGCTGTGGTGAACTTAGGAGTGCCCATATCTCTGTGAATTAGTGTTGTGTTTTTAGGGTTCAAGTTGATTTTTTTGGAGTTTTTATGGGTAGTGACGATCTAAGCAAAATGAGATTATTATCATTATTTTTCAATCCAGTTTTTGGTAAGTATTGACATTATAGAATCCTGTAATTTAGAATACAACTATCGTTCCTCAAATTCCAATGCTTTTACTTAAGATGACAACTTCTAGGAAAGGAAGATTGACTTTCAGGAGTGGGAGGAGGCGTATGATTTTACAGGCAGCATTTTTGGATAAAGGCACAGGAAGAAGCCAACCAAACAGGGAATACCAAAGCTGCTCAGATAAACCAATCTCATTATGTTAGTCAAAGTTCAGGCTCCACAAAGCCTAATGGAACCTTTCTTTCTGGGATGTTGGATTCCCACATTATTTTCTTTTACCCCTCTGTGAGTGAACTTCCTTGAAAATCTGTTTTCGTGCTAATTTCACAGTATCTCTAGTTGAGCCGCCAGAGCAAATATGTCCCTCTTTTCAGCAGATGGCTTTTGCCAGCAAGAAGCCTAAGAGCCAATTGTCTTAAAAATAATACAATGATGGGAGAGGGGGGAGTTGCTTTGACAAATGTCCCACAGTTTTCATATAATGAACTTCTCACCACATAAAATTGTCTGAAGACTGAAACTGAGCCAGCACTTCCAAAAATGCTTCCTTTTAAAAAGGACTTCCCGAGAATCATGACTCTTAGAGCTGGAAGGAGACCAGCAGGCCTCTGTCCCCCCACAGTTTTTTCATTTGAGCAAACAGTCCATAGAGAAGCATCGTCTTATCTCGGGTCAGCAGGAGCTGCTCGTGGTAGACTAAAGTTAGAGCCCCAGCCACCTACTGCCTGGTCCCTGAAATTCTGATTCTCATCCTTCAAGGCAAGTTCCATATCTTGGTTATGATTTTGTGGGCAGTCACTGAAAACTCACTGTTCCGTTGAATGAAAAGTAACTACCGTTGCTGAGGAGCTAATATATACTTTACCCTTTAAAAAATTCTATGAAGTAAATAGCATCAAAGCTCTTCCACAAAGGAGAAAAGAGGCGCACCCTGGTGGAGTGGAGGTTTGGTCCACTGGGCAGGGATGACCAGGATGCACCACTAAATAAAATGGACAAAATGCTTCCTTTTCCTCTCTCTTCCTGCCAGCCACCTCTCCACCTCCATTCCTGCCTGCACCTTTCCTTAAAAAAAGCAAGAAAGGAAGAAGAAAGAAAGAAAGAAAGAAAGAAAGAAAGAAAGAAAGAAAGAAAGAAAGAAAGAAAGAAAGAAAGAAAGAAAGAAAGAAAGAAAAAGAGAAAGAAAAGGAAGGCTTACTGAGTTTAAGAACTCATGCAAAGCCCACTGTGACTGAACCAGGACACTGCCTTCCTTTGCTTGATACTTTTTCTCAGTCACATATTTCCTCAGTAAAACAAAATACTCAGGCTTGTATAGATAGTCTTTTAGATACTATAGTGAAGTTCAATTGCTTTTCTTAGACACCTTTAGAAAAATTAACTCGACCAATATTCAGTTATTTGTATACTGAGCTTGGGAGTTCATAAGAACTCACCCAGTTGTGGCAAATCTGCATATACTGGAGCAGAAAGATACCCATATTAAATTAAGTGAAGGTGCACTCTGGCAAAGCAGTGGTTAGGGCAGCAACTTCTGGAGCAGCACATCCCAGAGACAAAGGTTTGTGTCCTGGGTCCAGGGGGAATGACCAATGTGAATAATTAAAAATAAAGATGAAATGTTTCTTCCTCATATCTCTTCCTGTCTGCCTGCCTACTCACCTTCATTTCTGCTTTCACCTTTCTTTGTTAATTAAGTGAAGGAAGCATATAGCAGGCTAGCATGTATTGTATAATCTCACTGATGTTTGGTTGAACATTACAAAGGTACAACATATCTGCATCTATATTAACATGCATGCAAACACACCTGGAGAGACACATAGAAAACTCTTAAAATAGTTCATGCTAATGAATGGGGCTAGAGGCAGGTATTTAACCAGAGGATTAGGATTATTATTCTAATTTTTCATAACCAGTGTATTTTATTTTAACTCATTTTAAAAAGAAAAAACATAGTAATTATAACATCTAGCTTTAAAAAAATAATTTTACTTTTGTTATAACTAGAAATTGTAATCAGAAGGTCATTACTATTTTTTTGAACAGTGCAAAGGGTAGTCAATTCTGTAAAATGGCAATTTTTTTCTGTTACCAAAAAACCATTTGTAAAGTAAGTCAAAGATGATTGCCATATGACTTATATGTGTAGGTAAAGAAACAAATGAACAGAGAAAACCACAGAGCATGAGAACAAAATAGCGGTTACCATGCGGGAAGCAACAGGGAAGCTGAGGGGAAGGGTCAATGGATGGCAATGGATAGAAATGAGCCTTTGGGTGGCAAGTATACTGTTGTATATGCAAATGTTGATTTTTTGGTCTCTATACCTGAATCCTAATGTAATGCCAAAGACCAATGTTTGAAAACAAATTCTGCAAGGCAAATTAAGCCATTAATAAGAAGTGATTTTTTAAAAGCATTTGTAAATTGCCAACAGCAAGGCCCATTGCAGTTACTGCTCAGTTATCATAATTTCTTTCCTTCACAAGACTGAACACTGGTAAGCACTAAACTCGCTCAATGAAAGTAGCTGTAGTATGTGCAATGTCATGAAACCATCAGGTGTGACCATCCACTCGAAAAGTGGGCAGAAGAGCTGAGAGACACCTTTCTAGAGAAGACACTCAGAGGAGCTACAGACACCTGAAAACACACACTGCATCACTCACCACCAGAGAAAAGAAATGCAAATAAAAACTATAAGGAGATACCACCTCACACCAGTGAGAAGGACCTGTATCAAAAAGACTAGAAACAACAGGTGCTGGAGAGGATGTGGAAGAAAACAACCTCTCCTACACCACAGGTGGTTATGCAGTGCAACCTCTGAAAAACTATATGGAGATTCCTCAAAAAAAAAAATGGAAATAGCATTCTATCCAGCAATCTTACTTCAAGGCAGAGAACACACACACACAAAAAAAAAACGATGAGAAAAAATATCTGTACCCCCATATTCACAGCAGCACAGTTCACAGCCAAGACATGGAAACAACCTAAATGCCCGTCAACAGATGATGGGTGAAGAAGCTGTGGCAGGCCCCACTGGACCATGATGAAGAACACTTGGGGATTTGATGGAGGACAGAGTGTGTTGACACATATCTGAGGAATGGGGAAACTGTACATATGAGGAACTTACACATAATTTATTTTAACTTGTAAAACAAAGTTATTTTTAAAAAGTAGGTTTTTAAAATTTTTAAGAAAAATAAATAAATGAAACAGAAAAAAATAAAGGGATAGAACTTGTATTTCAGAAAAAGGAAGCTGTGGTATAGCTACTCAATGGAATTCTATGCAGTTGTTAAAAAAGACGAGCTCACGCCTTTTGCAACAATCTCAATGGAACTGGAGGGGACCATGTTAGCGAGTTAATGCAGAAAGAAAAAGGGAAGTGCAGGATGGTTTCACTCATATATGGAATATAAAGAAACAAAAACAGTGAACAGACATATCTCCACAAAATTCAATGGACACAGTTTGGCTGCTGGAAGGGTGGGGGAGAGGAGAGGAGGAAGGAGGGAACAGGCGGTGGGAAAGGGCTCTAGAACTCTGGTGGTGGGTTAGTGTGAAATGCACACAGACTGAGCTGTGATTTCAATATTTTAAAACGCATATAGCAATGCAAATAAAAAATAATAAAAGTATTTTTACAAAATCATCAGGTTTGAATTTTCACCTTGAAATAAATATAGATTCCACCTTTTTTCATCCTGCATGCATGCTTGGGGTTTGTTTTTGTTGTTTGTATGTTTTTGTTTTTGTTTTTTCTTTTTCATGAGTCCTCTTCCAAATTTAGGACATCTTTGAATTTTTTCCTGGTTTTGGGGAATAATCTGTTCCCCCCTCCCCCTAGGCATCTTATAGATCTTAAGAAATTAGTTCTGGGGTTACCATAGCTCTTTAGGAATCAATTCCTTTGATATCAACTTTATCGCTGTTGGGTTGCCGCTTTTTTCAAACAGCCACAGAAAAGCTTGGATTTTTCAGATTTGCATTTTCCGCTGTGTTATTCCACTCTCTTGCCTTTCCACGCTCCCTGTGTTAAAACCTGTCTTCTTCCAGGTAAACCCGACTGAGACACCGCTGAGAAAGCCACCAGCCAGACTGAAAAAACTTAAGATCAAAAAGGAAATCAAGGCTTTCACCATCAAGGACATCGAAGAGAAGATGCAGGCGGTGGAAGCGCGCAGGAAGGTACCGGCTTCAGCGGGGCGGCGCGGGCGGCGTGCAGGACTGAGCGTGTGCCTCGCTTTCCCTACCAGCGGTTCTATCTGCCTATTATGCATGCTTCATTTCGTATGCATCCTCTTTGTTCGGTGAGGAATACAGCAATATTTGACAGTTTACAGTTGCTTCCCACAGCCTAAGGAAGCAATATCTAATTTTCAGAACTAAATATGGAATTTGCTTAGCAAAAAAAAAAAAAAAAAAAAGAAAAATCATTTGGGTCTGGAGGTGCGAGGAGGTGGTAGACTGGGAGAGTGGAGTCAGGTCCTTAGAGGAGACTGGCTGGACCGCGGTCAACTCCTGCTGCGTTTGTACCCGTGGTCCCAGCTCTGCCACTCAGCTGGGAACCAGCCTTAAGAACTTTGGTCTAACTTCCATCTCTACTTGCCCTCCCGGAGAACAGGGGAGACTCGAAATCCAGGGGCATGGGGAGTGTGTCTCTCCAACAGGAAAGTCCTCGCATGTGTCTGCTCAATGGCTGACTAAGGAAATAGATCCATCAGCCATGTTAATTACAGGCAATATTCATGAAAACTGGGAGAATGTTATTGGGGCTCTTTTTTCATTCTTTAATACTGCTTTTCAGACAAAAGAAGAGGAAATAAGGAAAAGGCTCCAGAGTGACCGACTTTTACCTCAAATCCATCTTGCAGATTCAACTAAACTAAGTGGGACTGAGACACCTTTTGCCCAAGGACTTACTGCTATGAATTCTGCTGTGTCTGAAGCCCCTGACCTGTCGGAAGGAAAGCTCTTGAAAAGGAAGAAGAATCAGAGTGATGCAACCTTAAGTGGTGGAAATTACAGGTATGAAGATATTGGGTTGGTGGTGGAGTCAGACAGATACTACAACCAAGCAGACGACATATTCTAATGAAGCATTTTTGTAAGTGTCATAAAACGGCACCCATTAGCCCCATTTGGGACATTCTTAGGATGTTTCATGTTTTTCTCTGACGGCCTCAGCATACTCCTCCGATGTCTACCTTGGACTTAGGAATGATGGCCTGTGTTGCAGGAACTGGAAGTCGGTTTAGTTAAGTGAATTAAATGGCTTTGCCAGCTTTTAAATATTGGGAAGATCTGATGAGACATGATATTATAAAGTCGGCATTCTCCTTCAGTGTGACTTCAAACATTGTGAAGATGTCTTTATTTATTAGAACCTTCCAGCTTACATGAATGTGTTTATGCCAAATGAAAGCCTTCTTTTCAGTCCTGACCTTTGGCCGTGTCTACCTTATGAAGTTCCTTTAAGATAAATTGAGTGGATTTATATAAATATTTTAATGATCTGTACACTTCTGATGCTGAATGTTTAGTTTTTTTGTTTAATTCTTTTTTGTGTTATCGAAGGATTAAATCAGTATCTTGAAATTGATTGAATTACAATTTCATCCATATTGCTTAAAGAAGGAATATTTAGCTCATGGAATTAAAATATGTAGTTTCCTTCATATCATGAAACAAATGCCAGTACTTTACCTCCCTGAGTTGAAGAGTTTGCTGGCCCTCATTTATGGGAATTATGCTTTGGTCCTTCCTTCTCTGTTACCACAAACCTTCAACCAATTTTCAGATCTTATGAGCATATCTTCTAAATTTTTGCTTGAATTTTTACACTTTACCCCGTCACTACCTAGTTTAGACTATCTTAACATCATTCAACTAAATTACTACAACCATTTTTTCCATCTTAACAGTTCTCTGTTTAAAATCCTTTGTTGGCCCCCTTTAATGGTCAAGATAAAGTCTTAACTCCTCTTTATGACTGTTAAGGATCTTGACTTTCACAGCCTACCTGCACTGAACTTCCACACACTCCTCCTAGCCTCTGGGCCTTTGCACATGCTCCTCACTCCTTTCCTCACCTCTTCTGCCAACCTTACGTGACTGAATGGCTTCTTGCTTTTCCTGTCTGCAGTGAGACACCACTACCTCACAGCCCCAGGTCTGGGTCGATGCCGCCCTCTCTCATAGTTTCCTTGAGGTATCTGGAACACTCACCTTTGCACTTAACCACCATGAGTAGGAATCATTGACCCATTTTCATCTCCATCACCAGATAGCTCCATTCTAACAGGGCAGAAGATCATCCTTGATCATGATTCTGCCTCAGAAAATGAATGATACTCACTGCTGTGTAAATATTTCTCTAATGGATGAATCAGTATTCCCAACATCCTCCAGAAGGTGGAGGACAGCCCTAGGAGATGACCTATACTCTGGATACCAGTGACAGAGGGCAGTGCCGGTTTTAGTTGAGAACCACTTGGTACTTCCAGTTTATACATTCCCTTTGGGATGTCGCAAATGGACATCTTGTGTTCCTCTTGCATGAAGAACGGAGGCTCCTGCAGCCAGTGAGGTAGGTGGTGGTGGAGGGGGTTTTGATGCTCACTCCAGAGCCCAAACCTACTTCTCACAGTGTGACCTTGGTAAGTCCTGTAGACTCTCTGTGCCTTTATTATCCTGTATAGTAATTTGAGATAGCCACCTTCATGGAGTTGTACCAAATGAAATGATATGTTTAAAAGTACTGTGTAAACTAGAATTTGCCATACTTTTAATAATACATATTTATTTAAAATCTCATGGGAGCAACATGATATTTTTCATCCCTCTCGAGATTTTTCCAGGGAGATAGCCTCATGGTGGCATGTGCCAATCTTTTAAATTACTAAAGAAGTTAAAATGACTATACTAGGATACTTAGGAAAAGATTCAGGTATCATTTAGATCTCTGAAAATAATAAAATTAAAATGACCAAAAATGCATTCAATGCATTTTATTGTAATTGTAAATTAAATTCCTGCATTTGATAAATGTCTAAATAATACTTTCTCTTGAAACCTTTATTGTGGCTTTGGTGACATGCTTGTTGAGTTAAAATATGTCCAGGCTAGATGTGAACAGTTTTATTGATACTCTGACTGAAAACCTCTTTGCACATAAAGAGTTAAACAAGCAAACTCTAAATGAAGAGCTATGTATTTTCTCAGCAATATCATTCACTTTATCAGGATGGAAGAGAGGACTGCTTTAAGCTCTGAGAATATGACTACTCGTAAAAGCACCTGAGGGTTACAGATGAGGATATAGGCCCGAGATTCTAAGCACCCTCCACCTTCCCAAAGCCACCAGCATCCTCTAGGCTGAAGCTTAGTGTTGAAACTGCTCAACCCCCAATGAACTATTAATCCCACCCTGCAACATTTTTTTAAATAAAACTTCTGATGTAAATGTGACTTTTCCCCATAATCATTTTTTCTTTTTTTTGAAGGATAATTTGTATAGAAGAGTAATGGAAAAGAGAGATTATGATTTCTAAAAAGATTGCCTCTTGGGACTATGTTAATTTTATGTGTGGAAATAACACATCCGGCTTTCCCATTTTTTTAAAGATAAGGTTTTGAGCAATCACTAGGGTATTTCAAACAAAATTAAGTCAAAACCTTCAGAAGTTATGAGCTGAGAAGACAAGATTAGGTCAATGTCTCTATAGTCATCCTAATTGGGAACAACTGAAAAATGCAGGTCTAAATTTTCTTATGAAAGATGACCTTTCTGTGTCTAACAGAATGTAATTCAATAGCTAGCAAATCCTCTAGTGCTTTTGTGTGGGGGGACCCTTATCGATAACATATTTAAAAGATGTATTGTTAAATACCCGGATGTATTTAAAAGAATATATGCTGCAAGATTTTTATGTCAGTAAAAATAATTTTGTAATCACAGGGACAAAAATAGAATTTATCAAGGATGTTGCTATAGCGACTTCCAGTAGTTTATGACTGTGCCTATGTCTGTGTTTGCTATTCCATCAGCAAACAGCGAGTATGAGAAGGGCTAATTATACAGTAAATACTGCATTCTAAAGGCAGTAATGCTATGGTGTATCAGTGGATAGGACACTTTTGCATCCTCATAACTTGTACGGGCAGTGCCTTCTAGTAGGAGAGTGGAGTCACAGCTCAGGCAGGCCAATACAGGGCATTAATTAAAAAAATAAACCGCAGGAAATGACAATTATGGGCTCCCTCCATCACGTGTTGTTCGCTTTGTAGACACAACAGCTGCCTCTTTGTTTTCACTTTTCAAAAATTACCAGAGTTATGTGTATTATAAAAGCACAAGCAAAATACCAGGAATCCTACATGTTTCCTTCCCACCAAGATAAATGCTGAGAACATTTCACTGAATGTACTTCAATACTTTTTCCTCCCACAAAGAAAAATGGATCCAGCTATTATTTAGGCTGTTTTGTAACTTGCTCTTGTTACCTAAAGAGACCATACTTTTCTACAGAAATTAATGTTCCAGGTATCATCCTTAATGATGTAATATCGTTTAAAACTTTCCCTATTATGTTTCTAGGAGTTTCCATTTCTGTTTGTAAAACCGAAGTAAAATAAATCGGCCATTTCCTCTGGTGAATTCAGAACCTTCTAGACCAATAAGAGGGCAGAAGGGCCCATGCTTGCTTCCCTAGCACACACTTTCCACTGTCTTTTGTCTTGGTCCCTGCTCCTCAGTGAAGGACTGAGTGAGGAAATGAATACCAAGGTCAGAGGCAACAAGTTTTGTAAATCCACCTCCAGAGTCTTCATCGGTTTAGGAAGTTGAATTCATCAAGTTACAACCTCTGCTCAGCACTCTGAAAGCTCAGATATGTTTCAGAAGCAGGTGTGACAAAGAGGGGGTAAGATGACAGTCTATCAAATTTATCATTATTTCCTACTTGGCATTCTGTGGATCAGGAATAAAGAGTTGCCACATTTATGAAGTGTTATTTACAGAAAAGTATGTGCAGTTTTCCCAGTGCTTTCTTTCATTTGCCTGGAAGAGCGAGTCATGGCCATAATCAGGAGGCCACTTTCCAGCATGGCCAAGTGCCCCTGCCCTTGAGGGTCCAACTGACCTATGAAGACCTATTTATGCCCTTTGTACTGGCTGTTATATTTTTTGTTGAACAGCTTTTTAAATAATGCGGACCATAAAGGAATAGGCAATATTGCAAACAAACAAACAAAAATCTTCAGAGGATTATATACTTATATTGCTTTATAGAATGTACACATTTCAACTTTTAATTTAAGGAAAATAAACTGCAAATATAAAGGTTACATGACGGATACAGTTTATGTAAGAATTCTGACCCTGTCTTTGTGTTACATAAAATAATTTTCAAATGAAAATATATGTAAATAAGTTAAAATATGCATGGTCCATATGCATTGCTTCTTAAAACTCCCTGTCTAATTTTTATTGAGTAATAACCTCCTAGACCAATTGCACCTATTATATTTCAAATAAATTGTGTAATATATTCCGTAATGTATTGATCACAAATTTTTAATAATTTTTGTTTATAATCCAGTCTCTCATGACATTCAAATGTGCTGAAATATTTTAAAACCACTTAACAGGAATTTGCAATTCTAAAGAAGCTTAAACATGCTAGTATTTATCTAATACCAGTTATTGGAGATTTATGTCATTTTTGATTTATTCATATTATGTTACATAAATAACTAGAATCAAGATTAAAATGCTATCTTGTTATATTAATCTTAAATCTGTATCTCATACGTTCTGTAAAGTGGAAATTTTCATTTTAATTGTGTTTGAGTTTACAAAGAATTTGACAGTTCAGGGAATTGACATTTCCACAGAAAAATATTATGACAATGACTGACTGCTTGATTAGCCCAGATGATTTGGCACCATTTATTTAATTCTTCAAGTAGGGACTGTTTATTCTTTGTCCTTCAAACTTGTTCAAATCTGTGCAGCTTGAATGCTTGAAATCCACACGGAAACCAATCAGCAGCTACAGCTAAGGTCAAGAGAATAATTTGGACTTTAGTTCTCAGTCCAAATTGGACCATCCCTGGCCTGCAAATCAGTTGCTGGAAAGACTAACATCTCCAGCAAAATGTATTGTGCAGCAAGCAAAAAAAAATGTGGTCAATGACCTTAGATGACTGGCTTGGCTACAATATTACACTCCACCTTCTGCAGTATAAAAATCATAGGTTAAGTATGGTCAGATCATATCACTCAGTTTGATAAGTGTCCATGATTTCATAAGATATTTCTTAATTCTTATTTCATCCTTGAAGTTCAAATTAGCTGGTGGGCAACTAGTTGAAGAGGATTCCAGAGCCTGTGCAAGCTATACTCCTTCAGGCAAGGGAACTGGCTGTGGGAGAAGGTGGAGAGGAGGAAAAGCTTGGGTTCTCAGTGGGGGACCCCAGGAACCCACAGTAGCCCCTAACCTCTCCACAACCAGCCAACTCAAGCTCCCCACAGGTAGCTGCTAATTAACTGTTTCTCCCATTTCCCCAGTTGTCTCAATAGGATCAATGAATGTTTTTCAATATATTTTTTCTCCTTCTTTCCCTGGTCTTAAGTTGAAAGTTTTAGATGATTCAAGAAAGGCCAAATGCATGCTTTTCAAACGCAAGTGACAATGTAAACCACAGATTTGAGGCATTATTATTGCTGTGAGTTTCATGCTGTTATCTTCTCTCGAATTTTTCATAGTTAGGTGGTTTCCTTCATTATGCTCACTTCTCCTAAGAATGCTCTCTGAATTGTTTCACCAAAACCTAAAGATGTGCAGCCCATCCTGCTAGATTTGAGCCTGATTATTTCCTGACATTGCACATGTCAATGATTTATCATCAAAAGATTCAAATCAATTGCTTTCAGCTCTACTGAACTTGAGAAACCTACACTGATGAGCTTTAGATCATCCTTTCAGTTCTACTAATATCTAGCTTATTTATGCTCTGGTTTTGATCAGTTTATTTCAACACCGGGCCATATATCATCGCATATTTATTTTTAATTAAACTTTCAATTTTGCAGCTGCTGGAACTAACACGGAGATCCCAGTGGTAATATCTTGCAAGATCGGAGTCCAAGCCCACAATCAGGATGTTGACATTGATTCAGTCACTTTATAGGATGTGTCCTTCACCGTAAGGCTCTTTCCTGCCACCCTTGAAAATTATTTTTATTGTGCTATAAATAAAACACATAACATTTACCGTCTTAACATTTTCAAACAGGTTAGCATATTAAATATATTAACATTGTTGTACAATTAATTTTAGTCTTGACTGCTTCTTCTCTCTCAGTCTTTGGTGAATATTACTGACTCGACTCTTTGGCAGTAACTGATTACAGAAACCTGTCCTTTTTGGAGGGGCTAGGGGGGTCACACGTACATCTGAAAAATAGCAAAGTGACAGCATATTCTCTAAAACATATATTATATAATACTTAGATAATTCTTCTCTCTCATTCCTGCTTCCTTTTATTCTTTTGTGTGTCTTTTTTTAGTCTTTCCCCAAATTTTCTTACTTTTTTTTATTCATTCTTTTTTCATCTGTTTATTCTCCAGACACTTCAGAAACCAAGATTTATGAAATCAATTTACTTATGATTAATTCCAAGTGACTATATAATTTGTCACTCAAATACTAAGAATGTTTTTGTTTTTTCCCCCCTCCTTGCCATTTAACTTACTGAAATTACAAGAGGCTTCATCTTTCGGAGACGTTTCCTTTGATCTGCATCCAGCAGGTGGCGCTACAGGATAGTTCATCACATCCATGGGCTCCCCAGAGCGAATGAAACACCTGCTGGGTTTTATGACATTTTGAAGCATTTTACTTAATTACATAATAATCAAAACAGAAGGTAATCTATTCTTTGAATACTTTATCTCCTGGATCACTACCCCCCAACCCACGAGGAAAAAAACACTTCTGTTATCTTAATTCTTGGTGATTCTGTATCCATGTGGATGAATCTTCCATGTCCTTCTCAGTGCCCTGACTGCCTGTGGCCTCGGTCTCTTCCCTTGGAAGACCCAGATGGTATCTGGGCTCCTTCTCTTTCCAATCCGCATACTCACCTGAAGTAACTCTTGCAGGTTGCTGCCTTCCAGGACCACCTCAGTGTGGATGACCGACATTCACGTTTCCAGCGCAGACCTCTTCCCTAGGCCCAGGCTCACCAGCACGCAACTCAACATGCTCCAAACATAGCTCTGTTTCTCTCATCTCCCTGAATGGCACCTCCACGTCCCCACGGCCCCATCCCCAAACCCGACATCATCCTTGCCCTCGTATCTTCCGTCACATCTTCTGTCTAGTCCTTTAGCAGATCAGTCAACTGTCAAAATGTATCAATGGCCTGACCTCTTCTCATCACCGATGCACCTTGTCCAAGTCACAGCCATCTCGCCTGGATTACTGTCAGAGTCTTCTGATTCAGCTCCCTGCTTCTGCCCTGGGTCCCTTCATTCTACTCAAGGACGGCAAGCAGAGTGGCCCTGTTAAAACATAAAAAGATATCTTATCACCTTTCTAATCAATGTTACAAAAGTTTCTTCTCCCACACCAAGTGAAAACCACTCATGACAATGATCTAAAAGGTCATGCACAATCCGGCTCCCCATCCCACCCCACCGGGTGTCTTCTAGTACTGACCCTCCTTCCCTCTGCTCCAGTCACTCCGGTCCCTCGTTATTCCCCACATTCAGGCGTGGTCCCACTCCCTCTTACTCCATCTGCCGAGGAGACTCCTTCCTTAAGAGCTTCACAGGCCACTCTTTCACCTTCAGGCCAGTGAAGGTGACCTGGCTTGAAACCACAGTCGCAGCATGCTCTGTGGCTCAGGTGTTAAGCCATCTAAAATACAAGGTCCAGAGTTTGCAACCAGGGGCCTGGGGGAACAACCAAATAAAATAAATAACCCAATAAAAATGTTTCCTCCTCCTCCTCCTTCCATAAAAACGTGTTTTCCTCCGCTCCCTTCCTTCTTCTCTTAATAAAAAGTTAAAATAAATAAAAATAAAATCACAGTCTCACTGCTCTGAGAATTCTCGATCCCACTTCTGGCTTTCTTCTCCACCATGAATTGTGCACACTCACATGCAGTGCATGCATTTGGTTAATGACTAGTCTCTCTCCAACCAGAGTGTAGGTTTCATTTGAGCTGGGAACACATCTGTTTGTTCACTTCTGTATGCTGGGGCCAGCAGAGTGCCTGGCATATGATTGATCCTCAATGCCAGTTTGCTGAATGAATACACGAATGGTTACTCTACAGAGATTTAGTGCTGAATCCCAGAATGTTTCTTGGCACACACCAACTACTCCTGACATACACTCTTTTATTCTGAAATATAAGCACAAGCAACTCTCCAAGTCCTCGGTCAAGGTTTCATTGAAAGAAGAGAGTAAAACTCAGAACACATCAACTCACATGTTTTGGAAAATAATTTACCAACACATGCA
The DNA here is from genome assembly GCA_004363575.1 of Solenodon paradoxus. Taxonomy (NCBI): domain Eukaryota; kingdom Metazoa; phylum Chordata; class Mammalia; order Eulipotyphla; family Solenodontidae; genus Solenodon; species Solenodon paradoxus. The sequence goes on from RJWH01000378.1 coordinate 556,925, forward strand.
CTGCCAATAATTTTTTTCCTTGAGTCAGTTTTGATCTGAAAGTAAAACTCCTAGTGGCATAAGTTCTCCAAGGCTAAACACAATGACATGTTTTATGAAAGACCAGTCAGTGACAGGAAAACATACTCACCCTTAGAATCATCTATAAATTTAAGGATTCCCAGGTCAATATTTTAGAACCCTGATAATGGATGACTATGTTTTTTCTTGAAACCACACTAAATTTCTCCTATGATCACTCACATGTCTTTAAACCCGAAGATACTTGAATTCATCTTAATGAAAAGGAAGGACTTTGGGTCTCTGTCTTCTAAATTATATTATATCCCACATTTCAAATATGAAGAGTGTTATTAAGCATTTTTTTTTCTGGCTTCATGTCAGGTGAAAGAATTGCAGTTTGTTTATTCAGAAGAGTGAAATTTTATCCAAGCTGTCCTTTATACCAATAAGATTTAAAATCTAACAACTTTTGGGAGGGTGGAGAAAGGCATAGGGAAAGTGGCTTTAATTCCTGTGTAGAGAGGACAGTGGTATAAGGGAATTTTTCTTGGAAATTTGCATGTTTTCCATAGTCTCCAGTCTTGAAAACATTTTTCAGGTTCAGCTGACTGATATACCCACCCCCCATCTGAAGAGTGAGTCTATCTTTTTACATTAAGCACACCTATAAGGAAAAAGACAAACAGCTCTTTACGGTCCACCCACCCCGCCACCGCCCCTTGACTCTCCAGTGTTAATTTGCCATATACTCTGTGCTGGGCACTGTGCTAGATTTTAGGAATACAGAGAATATAGAAATAAAGAGTAATTTTCAGGTTTAAATGCATTAGGGACAGGTGCAAGCGGATCATCACAATACAACGGATGCCTTCTGAATCAGCAGGGAGGAAGGGAGAGGGAAAATCTTTCTGAAGGATTCTGCTTCTTGGAGCAAGTGACATTTAAACATAATCTTAAATCTTAATCTTGACTGGTAGGGGAGTCAACTAGACTGACCACATTTCCTTGAGACAGAGACAGAGCATTGGGATGTCAAAATCTGGATGGGATTATGCGCTGGCGACTAAGGATGGATGGGAAGAGGCAGAGCAGTGGCTGCAGGGGCAGAGCAGCCAGGCAACAAGAAGTGAGCACTATGCGATGCCCACTGGTGACCACACGGCAGCAGCATGTGGTCCAGGGGGACTTCATACAAAGGGCCAGGGCCAGTGCAAGCAGTTCTGGCACCTTTGGCACCCCTACAAGCCCTGCTCTAAATGTCCTGCCTAAAGCACATGCCACTTTAACCATCCCAGTGCTAGAAATGCCCAATAACCCCCACATGCCAGAGCTCACCCCAACACTGCCAGAACTCACCCCCACAGTGCCCGAGTTAACCCCACAGTGCTGGAGATGACCCCGCAGTGCTGGAGATGACCCCGCAGTGCTGGAGATGACCCTACATGCCAGGGCTCACCCCCACAGTGTTTATCTGAGACTTGACCATACTGCAGTGTGCTGCTTCCTTTGAAAACAAAAACAAAAACAAAAAACAGGCCTGTGTGGGGCCGGGGAGAATCTTCTTCCCACAAGGCTCCAGCATCTTCACAGGGGCAGGAACAGCAGTAGCACCACAGCCCACCACAGTCAGCACCAGCAAGGGTCATCTTTAACACAGGGCAAAAAGGGTAGTTGCTTTTGGGCCCACTCAATGGACTGGGCCTGAGGCAACTTGATTGACCCTTTTGCCTCTCATTAAAGGTGACCCTGGTTTATTAAAAACAGGACAAAATTGACATTCATATTACAAAAACAGGACGGTCAGAAAATTTGGGGGGGAAATCAGCAGTGCTATCCCACTTAAAACGGCATGCGTGGTCAGCCTATAGTCAACTCAGCACAGAAATACGAGAAAAGGGAGAGTCTGTGTGTGAAGAGAGAACTGAGGCAACGGGAGGTGTGGAAGAGCATGGCGTGGAGGAGGACAGGTGAAGCAGAGTGGGGAGTGCAGGACTGTTGGAAAAACTGAAGTGTCTGTGTCCCGGCTTTGCCCTTTAGACGTAAAAGGATCTTATTCCATGAGTTAATGCATCTATCTGTTTTAGAATGATCACTCTCAGTGTTTCTCCAAATGTGGGCCCAGCACCACACCTGGGAACTTGATAGGCATCCAAATTCCTGGTCCTAACCCCAGATTTCAGAATCAAAACTCCTGGTCATGGGGCTTGGGAATCTGTGGTGTAGCAAGGTGACCAGCTGGTTCTGATGCATATTCAAGTTTGGGAACTAATGTTCTAGTAGCAGAGTGTTAGATGAAAGGGGCAAAGACAGATCAAGGCTCTACTAATTGTTCCAGATAGCTCATCTCTGAAAACAAGCTAAGGAAAAAGCTAGCTGCATGAGTTTGCACAGGACAGGATGCATTAGAGAGATTTTTCTAAGGTTTGACAAGAGAGAAGCCAGGAATATGCAGAACACCAGTTCTCACATCTCACTGATTACCAAACCTATCCGGGTGGCTTTTAAAACATACAACTTTCAGGTCTCATTTCAACTCACCAAAGGGAATTAGCATCCTCTTTGGGGCTCCTCTTCCTTCTACAGTTTGTGTTTTTGTTCCTTACTCAGTTAATTGTACTTGGGGAGAATTTCTCTATGCACTGCCAGTCTTCTTTAGAGAGGAAGAAACTTACAGCTAGACACCAGAGGGACTGTCACTCCCAGTGACCCACGGCTCTCAACTTCTGACACTCATTCAAACCCTGGAGAGATATTATTTTAATGTTGCTGCTCAGGTTTATCCTCAAGCTAAATAAATTAGAATTCCTGGGAGTGATGTTTTTTTCTAAATGTTCCTAGGTGATTCAAACATGCAGCTAGTGAACTATAAAGAAGCCCAACAACTTCATTTTCATCAAGAGTCCAAAAAAAAAAAAAAAAAAGAAAGAAAAAGAGAGAGATCTTTTGGTCAAGGAGTAGTATATCATGCAACCTGGGTGAATAGGGCATAGTCAACATGCTTTAAGAGGCAGAAGCAAATGAGTACCTAGAAAAGATCCTTACCTTTAGTAATGAGGATACTATTGGACTTCAATACAGATGGCAGAGCAAACTCATAGAAAGAAAGAGAAAGCATAGAATCTCTCCTCAAGAGCGAGAGCAACAAACCAAATAATGAAAACAAATATAAACACCAGAAAGAAGCAGCAGAAACTGATCATCCACAATGAAGCAAGAATGAAGAGGCCTCCAGGGAAACAAAGGATTCTGGAGGGTACAGCCTGGTGAGGCTCCTCACTGCCTTCTCCCCAGAAAATCAACATGATTTTGAGTCTACTCACGCCATCTGATTTTCAAAGTGGACCAAGAGCACAGACTGGCCTCCCTGGGGAAACTGTGGAAGAGTCTTCCAGATGGAAGTCCTTCACTTTGTTGGGAGTCCTTGAAAGATGCTTGAAAAACAAGGACTTTCCACCATCCAAGACATCGTGTTGAATTGAATGATGAGCTAAACCTTGAAGGAGGTGAATATATGCCTTGCAGAGTCAAGTAGGCCCTGTTACATTTGACAGACTCTCAAAATACTTGAAGAATGCATGTTGCCTGGACCAGACTTCAGACCAAGCCTGGATCGACCTCCATCCTCTTCCTACCACATGCTACAGAAAAGTCATGTAAGAGCAAGACTCAGCCTGAAAACTGGAAAATGGGATAAACTGGCCTCAAAATAAGGTGGAGACCATGCAAGAGGGCTCTACTACACCATGTCAGAGAAGTCTGAACCACGCTGTCTGTTAAAAGCCTGAGTGATTACTGTCTACTCCACAGTGCTCTGTGGCTAACACGACTGAGCTAAAAGAAAATGAAAAATGAAAGGAAAAGAGCATGCCAAAGATGAGGGGACACCCCATCTGGAAGAAACATAAACCAAGAAATAGAAGTCAGTTTCCCATGAATGCACCATACTATAGAAAAACTTTTCTATTTTTTTATTATTATTGAAGGGATATTGCATTTTGACAAAGATTTGTTTTGAGGTCTACATGGTAGTATTTTTACATTTACAAATAGCATAGTAGATTACTAATATTATCCCCTTTTTTCTCCTTTCATTTACAGTTGTTTCCTTTCATCCCATTTCTCCTACCCCTCCCCTGTCACTTTGGTACCCCCTGATTTGCCTTTTTGTCTCTTGTCTCTAAGAGTCCATAGTAGTTTGGAGTAGTATTCTTCTCTCTGTCTCTCTCTCTCTCTCTCTCTCTCTCTCTCTCTCTCTCTCTCTCTCTCTCTCTCTCTCTCTCTCTCTCTCTCTCTCTCTCTCTCTCTCTCTCTCTCTCTCTCTCTCTCTCTCTCTCCTCTCTCTCTCCCTCCCTCCCCTCTTCCCCATTTTCAGTATTTGTTTAATTTATGACATTTATTATTTTCTCTTTACCCATCATATGAATGCTATCATACAATGTCTGTCCTCCTTCTGGCTTACCTTGATAAGCATAATTTTCCCCAAGTCCATCCATGTTGTTGCAAATGGCAGGATTTCTCCCTTTTGATGGCTGCATAGTATTCCACTATGTATATGTACCACATCTTCTTTATCCATTCCTTTGATGATGGGTATTTAGGTAGTTTCCAGTTCTTAGCTATTGTGAATGATGCTACAGTGAACATGGAGGTTCATATATCTCTTGGGATAAGTATTTTTGTGTCATTGGGGTAAATGCCCAGTAGAGGAATAGCTAGATCATATGGGATTTACATTCTCAATTCTTTGAGGATTCTCCATACTGCTCGCCAGTATGGTTGCACCACTTAACATCCCCACCAACAGTGAATTAGAGTTCCCTTTTCTCCACATCCTCTCCAGCACTTATTATTTCCTTTTTTTTTTGGATTTTAGCCATTCTTACTGGCATAAGGTGATATCTCATTATTGTTTTGATTTGCATTGATGGCAAGGGATGCAGAACATTTTTTCATGAACCTGTTGGCCATTTGTATGTCTTCCTTAGAGAGATGTCTATTAAGGTTCATCAGGCATCAAGCATCAGGATTGCTTGTATTTTTTGTTGTCCAATTTCTTGAGTTCTTTGATATCTTAGATATTAACCTTTTATCTGAGGAATGAGAGGCAAATATCTTTTCCTATTCAGTCGAATGCCTTTTTTATGCCAGTTTGTTTTGCTAAGTAAAAACTTTTTAGTTTTATGTAACCCCACTTATTTATTTGGGATTGTATTTGCCTTGCAATGGGAGTTGAGTTGTCAAAGATATCTCTTAGATCTATGTCTAATAATGTTCAGCCTCCATTCTCTTCTATGTGTCTGATGGTTTCTGATAGTATGTCTAGTTGTTTAGTCCATTTTGAGTTAATTTTTGTGTGTGGTCTTAGGTAATGGTCTAGTTTCAATCTTTTACATGTGAGTTGTCTAGTTCTCCCAGCACCATTTATTAAAGAAGCTGTCCTTGCCTCACTGCAAGTTTTTGGCTCCTTTGTTAAAAATTAGGTGACCATATATACGTGGGTTTTTAAAATTTTTAGTTCTGTTCAATTGATATGTCTTTTTGTTTTTATACCAGTACCATGCTTTTTAATTATTATTTCTTTGCAGTAGAGTTTGAAGTTAGGGAGCATTACTCCTCCATTGTGTTTTTTTTCTTGAGGGTTTTGTTTACTATCCTGGGTTGTTTGTTGTTCCAGATACATTTCGGTATGTTATGTTCTATGTCTATGAAAAATGTCTTTGGAATTTTGATGGGGATAATATTGAATCTATGTATTGCCTTGGGCAGTATGACCATTTTTATTATATTAACTGTTCTGCTCCATGAGCATGGAATATCTTTCCATTTCTTTGTGTCATCTTCTGTTTATTTTAGCATTGTCCTATAGTTCTCATACAGGTCTTTCACTTCTTCGATTAGGTTTATTCCAAGGTATTTCATTTTTTTTGGTTCAATTGTAAACAGTATTGTTTTCTTCAGTTGTCTTTCTATATTTTCATTGTTGGCATACAGAAATGGAACAGATTTTTTAATATTGATTTTGTAGCATATCACTACTATATTTGTGTGTTATTTCTAGTAGCTTTTTACTTAAATCTTTGGGGTTCTCTGTGTATATTATCATGTCATCTGTGAAAAGTGATAGTTTCACTTCTTTTTCTCCCTGGATACCTTTTATATCTTTTTCTTATATAATAGCATTGGCAAGGATCTCCAGCTCTATACTGAATAGTCATGGTGAGAGTGGACACCCTTGTCTTATTCCTGATCTCAGGGGAAAAGTTTTCAGTTTTTCTGTTGAAGTACATTTCTTTTATATCTGTTTTGGAGGATTTTTAACAAAAGTGTGCTGAATCTTGTCAAATTCTTTTTCTGCATCTATTGAGATGATCATGTGGTTTTTGTCCTTTTTATTGATATAGTGTATCACATTTATTGATTTGAATGTGTTGAACCATTCCTGCATTCCTGGAATAAATCCCACTTGATCATGGTGCATGATTCTTTTTATATGTTGCTGAATTCAATTTGTTAGTATTTTGTTGAGAATTTTTGCATCTGTATTCATTGAAAGATATTGGACTATAGTTTTCCTTTTCAGTACAGTCTTTATCTGATTTTAGAATCAGCATAATATTGGCATCATGAAAAGTGTTTAGGAGTTTTCCACCTTCTTCTATTTTTTGGAGCAGCTTAAGGAGGATTGGAATTAATTCTTCTTTGAGTGATTTGTAGAAATCGCTGGTAAAACTATCCAGTCCTGGGCTTTTGTTTTGGGGAAGGTTTTTGCTCACTGTTTCAATTTCCTTGCTTGTGTCTGATCTGTTCATGGTTTCCAGTTCTTCTCTGTTTAGTTTTGGGATATTGTACCTTTCCAGAAATGTGTCCATTTCTTCTAGGTTATTCTGTTTGTTGCCATATAGTTGTATGTAGTATTCTCTTAAAGGCCTCTGTATTTCTGTTGCATCTATTGTGATTATTCCTTTTTCATTTTCGATTCTATTTATTTGTGTTTTCTCTCTCCTCTTTCTTGTGAGTCTGGCTAATGGCCTGTCTATTTTGTTCAGTCTTTTGAAAAATCAACTTTTGAATTCATTGATTTTTTTTAATATTCTTTCTCATTTGTATTTCATTGATTTCTGACTTGGTCTTTATTATTTCTTTCCTTCTATTGGATTTAGGCTTCTGTGTTTCTGCTTTTTCTAGATGCTTTAGGTGAAGGCTTTAGTTTTTTTTATTTGTGATTCTTCCTTTTTTCTGGGGTGGCATTGTATCACTATGAATTTCCCTCTTATTACTGCTTTCACTGCATCCCTTAGATTCTGATACGTCCTTTCTTCATTTTCATTTGACTCCAGATGTTTTTTAACTTCTTCCTTAGTTTCATCTTTTACTCATTGGTTGCTCAAACAATATGTTGTTTAATCTCCACTCTTGCAGTTTTCCTCTCTTTCTCCATTTGGTTGATCTCTAGTTTGATGCCATTGTGACCTGAAAAAATGCTAGATATGATTTCGGTCTTTGAAAATTTACTGAGACTTGTTTTGTGTCCTAACATATGGTTTATCCTTGAAAATGTTCCATGAGAACTTGAGAAGAATGCGTAGTCTATAGTTTTTGGTTGAAGTACTCTATATACGTCTATTAGGTCCAGCTCTTCTATTTTGTCATTTAAAGATCTTGTTTGTCGATTCTCGTTCTGGATTATGTCTTTTACTGAAAGAAGAGTACTGAAGTCCATACTATTATTGTGTTGCTGTCTATCCTTATTTAAATCCATTAATATTTGTTTGATGTATTTTTGTGCTCCTTTATTGTGTGCATAAATGTTAATAAGAGTTAAGTCTTTTGTTGTTTTTATCCCCTTATCATTATATAATGTCCATCTTTATATTTTTAAATTTTCTTTGGTTGGTTATCTGATATGAGTATAGCTGTTCCTGCTCTTTTGGATTTAGCATTAGCTTGGAGTACCATTTTCCATCCATCCACTTTAAGCTGTTGCTTGTCTCTCAACCTAAGATGAGTTTCTTGCAGACAACATGTAGTTGGATTATATTTCTTAATCCATTTAGCAACTCTGTGCCTTTTGATTGGTGAGTTCAATCCATTTACATTTATAGTAATCATTGACATTTGAGAAATTGCTACTGCTATTTAATTTTTGTTTTCTGGTTATGTTGATCTATTTGTTACTTTGCTATATTTTTGTGAAGTGTTTTCTCTTCAGTTTAGCTAGTAGGCCTCTTTTAACATTTCTTATAGAGGAGGTCTCATGGTTACAAACTCTCTTAGATTTTGTTTGTTGGGAAAAACCTTAATTTCTCCCTCAAATCTGAAAGAGATTTTACAGGATATAGTATTCTTGGCTAATATTTTTTGTCCTGAATTATTATGAAGACATCATTCCATTCTCTCCTAGCTTATAGTGTTTCTGCTGAGAAGGCTGAGGTTAGTCTGATAGAAGTGCTTTTATATGTTATCTGCTTTTTTTTTTTTACCCTGGCTACCTTTATAATTCTTTCTCTGTCTTGAATTTTTAATAGTTTCACAATTTTATGTCTTGGTGCATTTTTTTTTTATTTTTTAGGATTTATGTAATTGGGATTTATGTAATTGGATATTCTGTTTGCTTCATTAAACTGTATGTTCATTACTTGTTCTAGATTTCAGGAGTTTTCAGTCATTATTGCCTTGAAGATGTTCTTTCTTCCTCTCTTTTTCTCTTCATGTTCTGGGAATACCCAGTATTCTAATGTTGCCTTTCCTGATGGTGTCATACATTTCCCTGTGTTTCTTCATTTTTTGTATTTAATTTATCTTTCTTCTTCTTCTTGGCTCCTTTCTGAATTACTAGCCTCTATATCACTAATCCTTCCCTCCATTTGGGTTATTCTGGTTCCTTAGATTTCTATATTATTCTTAGTTTCATGAATTATCTCCTTTAAGTCCTGTGTTCCTGTTAGTTTTTTCTGTAGAGCTTCAATCTCTGCCTGTTGGTGCTTAATTATTTGGTTAAACTCTTTATTTTGTTTATCTGAATTTTCTTTTAATTCTCTGAATTTCTTGGTGATTGCAGACTTGAATTCTTTATCTGTTAGAAAAAACATTCTTCCATAGCTTCAAAGTTAATTTCTGATGATCTGTCATTTTGTTGTGATTACATTTCCTGAGGTTTCAGGGTGTGTTGTGGGTCCCCCCCCCGCACCATGATTTGGGATCTTGTTGATTTGTTAGTTTGTTTGTTTTAATTTATAGTAGGGGGGCGCTCTATTTTTGTTTTATTTTGTATTTTTGACCCCTACAGGCTTTCACAGTGTGTCTTACTGTGTCAGGGAGTGATGATGCCTGCTGGGTGGGGGTGGGTACGGGGTTGGGGATGTAATGGTCATCTGCGAGTGTGTAGCTTTGCTGACTGATGGGGGTGAGGTAGACTTGTTTTGTTGACAGAGCTCTGCTGGCTGGGGTTGTGTGACTTGAGCCTGCTGTCTGTACTTATGTCCCTTGTATTCACCAAACCATCAGGGTCAAGTCTTTTCCACGGGCTGTTCTTCCAGGGTCTTAGCCACTGGATCCCCATTCCCAGGGGCCCAGGTGTGTAGTGGAGAGTACACAGCACCTGTGTGCTCCTGTTCTTTCTGTCTTCAGTTTTCTCCTTCTGGGCTTTTCCTAGCCAAGAGTTGCCGGCCGTGTTCACGTGGCCCCTCGCTTGAGCAATTCGACTCAGGCTTGTGGCTCCCTGCTCGGTCTGACTTTGCACCGCTAGAGATTAGGGAGACTATCCATGCTCTTTCCGCAGGAGAAGGGCGAGGCAGCAAGGGGATCGCTGCCGCTTCTAACCCCTGGTATGTGAAGAGAAAATCTTTATTTTAAAGCATGCTTTTTTTTTATTAATGAAGACTCTACCCTTCTTCAAGGAAATGATTTCAGAAGAGTGGTGAGGCTGAAACTAGATCCCAAAGAGTGAAAGACTGAGTAGTATAATGTGGATACAACTTTATTATGAGAACAATATAAAGAAGAAAAAAACAAAAGTTTGAGGATTTATCTGAGAAAAGAGAGGCACTTTTTTTGCTATTTTTAATTTTTAAGAGATGGAATCGCTGAACATAAAAACCAACAATCAAATCAGTCTTTAGAAGGAAGAAATGCTGACATAGATGAACTTTGAGAGCATGATCTAAATTGATAAACCGGTCACAAAAAAAGATAGAGAAATTTGATTTGCTTACATGTAGGTATTTAAACTAATCTAACCTATCGAGGCAGGAAGCAGAATGGTGGTTGCAGGGTATTAGAAGGAGGGGTGTACAGGGCATCTTTGTTCCATAGGTATTGAGTTTCAGTTTTGCAAACATTTAGAGATCTTCGCACAACATATGAATATAGGTAACATTACTGTACACCAAAAATGTGTATGGCATGCCCTAGTGGAGCAGTGGTAAGGTCAGTCACCTCCAAAGGAGCCCAAACCACATACCCCTGGGTTTGAGTCCTGAGTTCAGGGAGAAACAACCAGTGTGAGCAACTAAATAAAAATAAAACAAAATGCTTCCTCCTCCTCTCTCTTCCTGCCTGCCTCCCTAGTCACCTTTATTCCTGCATGCACCTTTCCTTAAAAAGACAAATGACTAACACAGTCTTTATCTTTTTTTCAAGGCAGGAAGACAGACAGGGATGAAAGCAGACAAGCAGGAAGAGAGAGGAAAAAGAAGCATTTTTATTTATTTATTTGTTCATTTTGGTTTTTTGCCCTGGCCCCAGGGACTTTACATGGCCCACATGCCAGTGTCTAAGCCACTTGAGCCACCAGGGTGCACTCTAAGATGGCAATTTTTAAGTTAGGCATTTTTACCCACATTTATAAGGAAACAAACAAATAAGTAAGATTTAGAATCCGAAGTCACTTTTTGTCACCTCACTCTACCACTTATCGGTTCAGAACAAATTCCATCCTCCCCTATGAAAAAGAATTCTGACTCAACAAAGAGGCAGTAAAAGTCAAAATATAGAGAAAGATTGAAATTTAGTGGTACAGTTGATTCCTGGGTCTATTTTTATGTGAAACAGCAAAACTTTGATTTTTTTCCATTACAGGAAACAATAAAACACCTTTTTTCCCCTTAAAAAATAAAGAAGAAAAAGAGTATCCTAGGGGACCCAGCCTGAGTTTATATATCTTTCAAACCACAATGTAGAAAATTACTTGGACTAAGTCCTTTTTTAAAAAATAATAGGTTAATAACTTTTCATAATAAGTGAATAATAGATTTCAAGTACTCGACAACTTAATCTGCATTCATCTCAATGAGTGTTAATTGGCTGTGGATTGACTGTGGCCCATTTTGGTGTGCCATCTAAAAGCACTGACTGGGTTCATTAGCAGAAAAATGAACTGTGGTCTCTGTGTTGAGCAAACATTTCATAACCATTTTGATGCCATTCCACAGTTCCAATACCCATGTTAAGTGCTGGGTTTGGGAGATAATTCTTATTCATTTTGTAGCAATTCTTCTGTGCATCCACTTTCCTATTTGGTTATTTTTAGCATTCACTCAAGCACGAGATTCTGGTCTGTCTATGATGAGCCATGCCCCCAGATTGTGTTTTAAGGTGGTCAGCCTCTTTCATTTAAGAACATCCAGAAATCTCAATCTGAAAGGGAAGGGACCTCAGGAAGAAATTACTTTAAAAATCAAGGGGCATGTCCTGGTGAAGTTGTAGTTAGATCCACCACCTCTGCCCAAGTGTAGCCCACATAAATCCCAAGGACCTGGGTTCACATCCTGGAGCTTGGGGGACCAATCAAGAGGTACAATTAAATGAAAATAAATGTATGAAAATGTATCTTCCTCCCCTCTCTTCTTACTGGCTTGCCTGCCTATCTTTATTCTTGTCTGTACCTTTCCTTTGAAAAAAAATGGTGAAAGGGATAAGTTTTTCCTTTTTCCTGTGTGCAATACAAAGAGAGAACTGTCATTGGATTGAATTGCCTCCCCTTTTAGTTATCTTTGGTTCTTCTAAGAAGGTGCAAGACAGGTAGCTGAAAAAATTATATAAAATTGTCTGTATATATAGTAAGCTAGGATGAAAAGATTCAACAGATATTTCAAAGGATAGACAGTTTAGATCAAAGACCTGAGACCAAACCGAGTCATCATAGGTCAATCAATATAGAAAATAAATGTTTGATATGTCAGGATAATAGTCCTTCCAAAAGAAGGACTTTTGGGAAGTGAAAATAGACCAGATGATTTTTTAGAAAGATGGAATGAAAAATCATAGTTTCTAAATGGCAATATAGCATGTGTTATTTAGCATTGTCATAAACATTTTTAGGTACAGTATTTTCACTTCTATTTTGATGATTACATAATATTGTATCCAGTGGATAGACACCTCGCATATCCTTTTTAACATTTCTTCTGTTGTTTAATACGTTCACTATTTGTAATACTATACCATGAAAGATAGCCATGATGAACATCTTTATGCATATTTTCCCAGGGTGTGAATGATTTCCCTTAAAAGCAGAAATATGAAAGGTATGAGGTCAATGAACATTTTTTTTTTAGCACATTTGACCCACACTGCCCATTGTAAAATGGATTTAACCCATTGAATTTAGTCGCACTCTCTCCCTGCTAACCTGAGAATCATGAAAATAATATTCGTTGACATACTTTTGTGGTTCAGGAGTTAAGCCCGCGCTTGGGGTTGGTCCACGGAAAGCCGGGGACCTGCGTTCACCACCCTGGGCTGGAGGGAACAACCAAAAGTGAACCACTACACAAAACATACTCTTCACCTCTCTCTTCCTTCTTGCCTACTTGCTTACATTCCTGCCTGTTTCCTTCCTCTAAAAACAATTTTAAGATATATAGATATAGATATAGATATAGATAGATATAGATAGATATAGAGAATGATTTTTATTATAATTAAGAGGGAGGAAACATTCACACACAGGATTACTACTGAAATGAAACATTCACTAATTCATTTCCCTTTGGGGGAATTATTTGTTTATGTGACAGTGTGTAAACCCGTTGCAGAGATAAATTTTACTTCTGGAACTTTCAAAAGCGCGCCTCAACTACCCGGGGCCAGCAGACCAGAAAAATCCCCTGCTGCTCTGCTCTCACAGCAGGCATCTCGGCCTGGCCCTGCCTTAGTAGGCAAGTCCCAGGAAGCCTCGTGCTGCCTCCTTTTCAGCCCTCCTCGGCCTCCTCAGAGAGGGGGCGCTGCCCTTTCTGCACTTGGAGAATTTGTTTATTCATTTATTCTTGAAATCGTTGGTTCCCACCATTGGCTGCACATTAGAATCGTCCAGGGAACGTTTCAATAGCCAACACCCAGCATGTTCTACACAATTAAATCTGTTTCTGGGGCTGGGACGCGGCATCAGTGTTTCCAAAAGCTCCACTGAGGATTCCACTACGCGCCGAACTGAGAAGCTCCGCTTTAAATCCCCGGCTGCTGGAGCACCAGCCTCCACCCTCACGGGGTCCAGAGCGGATTGTTGGATGAGCAAGCACATCTGAGTATTCTGAAACACACACACACCACCTTATTGACTATAAAGTGACAACTTACTGGAATTTTTCTGCATTCAGTTTGTTAGTAAGGGGTAAATTTTATAAAAATAGACTTACTGAAAGTCACCTGCAGCAAAGGCTGAGGGTTTGTGACAATCTCTAAATGGTCACTACTAACCTACAATGCTGATTTTCCATAATGCCACATAGGGAAGTGAATTTGCAAAAAGATGAAGTTAAAGCACTATCGTTCTGACTTGCCCTAGAAATGGTTAGTTATGTTTACGGTACTATATTTGCTAAGGCAAATGATTGTGAAAAATTATATAAAAACTAGAGATAAAAAGGGTCTTTTGCTTTGCATCTTTTAACTGATTTCAATTCAAAATATCCTTCCCCCAGGTTGATGCAGCAGGACTCACTTCTCTTCACTAGGTGGCGCTCTGGGTAAATGCATAAGCTGTTGGCTTTGCTGCAGTTCAGGTCCTTACAAGGTTCCTTTAAACACACTTTGAGTCTCGTTCCATCAACGAAATGGCTCTTCATTCATGATCTGAACCGAAAGCCATCAGAAATGGCTTTCTTACCTTTTGCTAATTGGAGAAGTTGGAACTTCCTAAACAGTATTCATAATTTTCAATCCTTGTCGTTAGAATTTTTTTAATCTACTATTTTATTTTATCAAACGTGACTACATTTTCCCCCAATTATCAAGACAAGTACAGACTTATAAATACCTTCACAAGCTTTGTATTAGAGACATTTGCTGTTACTGAATTTTCTTTTAAAGCCAAGAATGAAATCTAGTTCCATCATATAAAGATCCAAACACACCTAAGACCTCAAAGAATTGGATTTATTTTTATGGATTAAAGCAACTGAACATTATCTGAGACAAAATCAAACAGAAAATATTCTCAACAGAAATAAGACCATCCCTGGCCCTGGGCCAGGTGACTGAGTCCTCGGCTAAGTATTATACAATATTCAGCAAAATACAAATCAGACTCGGATGTGCCACTAGGGTTCGGATGTGCTGCCATGGTGGTTATATAAACTCTCAGGAAGCTCCATCAGAATTTTCAGAGACAGACAAGTACATTCAGCTACCCTGGAAAGGTCAGGAATCTTAACTGTTCAAGAAGCCCAATGGCCAAATTGTATCCTGTGATTGTTCCCATCTAGCACAGATCTTGTCTCATGGATTTTCCTTCCTGTGTCTATGTTGATATAGGTAGACCATTGAAATGAGTGTGGGCTCTTCAGTTGTAAAGCTAAGCTTGATGCTGAGAGCAGGCCAGAGTGCTTCCTTCTCTCACTAAAAAATGGCGCCTCAGGAAAACCGGATATTACTGAGCAAGAGAAGCAACAGTAGTGCTTCATCCTTCTTTGGCACAGCCTGGAATTTGGCAGGCCTCAGATCTTGCCTCAGCAAATATGATGCACTTGACATTCATAGCCATGTCTTGGATGAAGACTTCAGAGCCTGACTGTTTACACGGCACTATTTCTGATAGCTTGTTGATTCTTTTTTCTGTCATCCTCTAGGGCCCAAGCCAGCCATGGACAAAATTTACTAGCACCCTCATTTCCAAGAGTAGTGCCCCTCAATCTGTGCTGATGCTTTTATATGAACATGGATTCCTCCTTCTAAGATATGTTCTCCAAAGGACATGGAGTACTTGGAATGAACACACCAAGTAAACATGGAAAATGTGAGACAAAAAGAACTGGGACACCTACCAAGTCCTAGCTTTTAGAAGAGAGCAACGTTCTGCTCAAGACCAACTTCTCGACTCAACAGGGAATCTAGACACATAGGATGGGAGGAGATGTTATATCAGATGAGTGTGTTCTTTCTGAGGTCAGCCAATCTTAAATGACCTAGTTTTGATGTAAAATCAAACAATAGGGAGGGCAAGGAAGCTAGGGGCTAAACCATGCTGCTAGAACTACAAAATCTACCCTCATCTACCCTGTCTGGGCTGGGGGGCTGCTCTGGGACTGAGAAGGAAGACTTAGATGGGCAGGTAAGGGGAATGAGGTCAGGTTGGGACCAAGTAGAACTCTTGCCAAGTAATCATTTGTCAAGCACCTTGTAAAAAATAATCTCCTTAAATAATCAAAACAACCCTATGTGATATTATCATCCATCTCAGTTTTACAAAGGAGCCAATTGAAGCTTTAAAATGCTGAGTATTCAATATTACACAGTGAGTGACCACATTTAAATTTAAATACAGGCCTGTGTTCCTCCAGTTCTTATCCACTATACCATATCCCAGAAAGAAATCTTTTTCTGGTCTTTGTGCTCATCCTTCAAAGGTGGCAAAGAAAAATTCCTGAACAAAGTCCTAGCTAGCCTAAGGAAACAGGAATAGGCATGATGATGGAAGAATTTTGCTCCAGTAATGATAGTTCAGTGCACAGTGCTTAGCCAATGGTGGGACTCTGCCTTTTTCTGTTGCAATCAACATGTGTCTTTTTGGTAGATGGTGATGCATTCTACTGATACTCATATTTTTAAAATATGTACAGCTCAGAGCTCTTTTTATCAACTTTCCTCTCTAAAATTTCAATTTAATTCCTCAAAAAATGAAAGGTGTCTTTAGAACAGAATCAAGTTTTCCTGCCAGACAAGATATGATAGTACTTGTCAAATCTATAAATTATACATACCCCTAAACATTCTTTACAAAATTGCACTTAACAGAATATCTGACTCATTTTAATATTTTGAGACTACAGAATTTTTTGCTGATATTTTCACTTTTTCTGGAAAGATTCTGTTGAAGGAAGAAAAGACTATAGTTAAAAAATCGGTTCCTTCAAAGAGAGACATCTATCCAGCAAAATCAGCAACTTTCTATAATACTGGCACACCCTGGTGGCCTAGCAGATAAGGCTGCTGGATGTAGTGCACATATATCCCCAGGACCTGGGTTCATGTCCAGGGCCCAAGGGAATAACCAAGAGGCACAACTAAATAAAATACATGCTTCTTCCGCCTCTCTCTTCCTGCTTGCCTGCTCACCTTCATTCAGTCTGCACCTTTCCTTTAAAAAAAAATTGCATTATGTATAAGAGTAGATGACTTTGTTAGACTCAAAGATCCCGATATAATTTGATAAACTGTCCAAAAGAAGCCACTTTTCGGATAACTGAAGGCTCTTGGATTCTGAAGAGGTGTCCTTGCCCAGGTTTGACCAATCACAGCCCTTCTCTGGCCTTTTATTTTATGTTGGGACAGGGAGGGAGTCAATTCCATTATAGTTCAAAGAACAGCAAGTTTGAAGCAGGCTTGGCGATTGTCATGAAGGTAATGGGCAATGGGAAGCATAGACAAGCACAGACCCTTGGGATAGTCAGGCCTCTCATTAGAGTTTTTCCTCTAGTCAAACTCTATTGTTGTCCTTCTTGACATTTGGCTACTAGTTTCCTTCAGGAAAAAAAATTATATATATATATATATATATATATATATATCCATCCCAGTGTCCTAATAAATTCCTTTCTTCTTCAGCTAGTTTGAATTGATCTTTTATCACATTCAAAGAAAAAAAAAACCTCATGACTAATGTACCATCTAACAGAAAATATAGGAACTATATTTGACTCAAGAAATTTCAGAGCTATGTCACAATTTTAACTTCTTTTTATAAGAAGGTCAACTTCTTTGACAGAGTACCAAATGGTCCCCTACCTTAAAAGGTCTCTGTAGGCTCTGAGCAAGATGAAAGAAGGCTGAGGAGAGCCCTGTTGTTAATCAGACATTTACATAAAACGAAAGTATTAGGCATATCTGCATAGGCACACATGGCCAGGCTGATGGAAAAGGCTAATGGGAATCCAGCACTCCAGTCCTGGGCTGGTCCAAGGCTCAGAAAGACACTTCACTTATGAGCCTGGAAGAACTAAGCCTTTGTAAGAGACAGAATTTTTTAATTAGTGTGCAGTAGAAGGGTTAAGGAGATCCAATCATATTCAAGTCATGTTGACAATTAACAATATCACTTAGACAATTAGGAGATACCGTTTATATGAGCGAATGCCACTGGTAATTTCCTTCCTGCACAGAAATCTTAGACATAAGGCTGTCTGATTCAAAACACTCTACAGTCCAATCCCTTTAAGGCTTCCCAGGCTCCCTAGAATCAGGTCCCTCTGTAGGGAGGAGAAAGTAGGGAGTAGGGACAGGAGACAGAAGGAGACAAGCCGAGGAATGCTCTCCAGTTATATAGCAGATGTGGGAATGGAAGAGAGCTGGGCTCCTTAGTATGGAATCTGAAAGTGCTGTCTCCTGCCCACCTGACCCGAAAAGAGAAAAAAGTACCAGCTCTAGAAAAATCATTAACTTTGCAGCTTGATCTGTCCCTATGTAGCATCACCTATAAGCTCCCCCTTCCTAGTCTCCCATTCTTAAAATGTCTATGCAGTGGTTGAATAGTGTCCCATCTCTAATTCATGTCTCACCAGAACCTCAGCATGTGGCCTTGTTTGAAAATAGGGTCTTTGCTGTTATAATGAGTTAAGAACATTGAGATGAAATCATCCTGGATTCCAGGTGGAGGCTAAATTCCATGACTTGTGTCCTTGTAAGCTGAGGAGAGGACACAGAGAGAAGCAGACAGGGAAGAAGACCATGTGAAAAGGGAAGCCGAGAGTGGGTAATGCTGCCACAAGAGGGGAGAAACTAGGATCCTCCAAATCTAGAAAGAGGGAAGGGAAGATACTTCCCTGGGAATTTCACAGGGAGCATGGCTCTGCTTTATTTTACACTTCTATCTACCAGAACCGTGTGACAATTAGTGTCTACCATTTTAAGCCCCCATGTTATGGTAATTTGTTGCAGCAGCCTCAGGACACTCATCAATCCCTGTAGGAATCCCTTTGCATGCTTGTACTAACGTCCTCCTTCACTTCATTTCTCCTACACACCTTCTTCCTCCACCCCAGCATAGCTCATCTCTGCCCTCTACTTTCCCATCCCAACACCCAAGACTCCATTTTCTCAGGATGGCTCATTTCAGTTAAAGATTCAAAGAAAATCAATTTGATTGAGTCAGTTTTCATTAGAACAGATGATACCACCATTTGCCCAAAACATTTCATTTTTATTGAAGATTCTTAGAAACAAATCTCTTACTGGTAGAATTTCCTATATGAGTGGATATACTTCCACCCACACATACTTCCCTTCTGAAGAAGCAATGCTCATTTAAGTGCCTATAGAGGGATCTCCGAACAGAAACTTGGTACTTCCTCTCCCCATCCAACTGATTTCCATCAGCTAAGATCATGTCATGTTTCCCTAATCTTGGCTGTATATATTCCCACCATCTTCCTAACCCTGCACTCCAACCCACCAAAGACATGAGAACTAAAACAGACCTGAGACATCTCATTCAAAGTACTTGTTCTATCAATCAGGAAACCCAAACCCAGATCAGCATTGACGTCACACCACTTATGAGTGGAGGGACAAAGAAAAGACCTGAGGTTTCTACTATTTTAAATACAGTCACTGACATTTGTTAACTATGTACCATGTGCCAGGCACTTTGCTTTGGGCTTTTGATACATTGTAGCATTTCATTCCCACACAGATACACAAGTCTTCAGTTAAATTCACAACACATATAAAAATGAAAAGGAACTGTACAGTACCAAACACAAGAAAAAGACATCAATTGTGATGCAAAATACTTGCACATTGAGAAACTTTCAGCTCAGAATTCATCTAAGCGATCCATCTTTCTGATCGCTGTATCTGGTCTCCTTCACGCAGGCAGGCTCTCTTTGGTTATTCTACCCCGTGAGTCCCCACAGGTTGGCTGTCTTTGTGGTGGCAGAGTATCGTGAGATCATCAGTGTTCTGAGTGTCAATGCAGTTGTTCTGGGAAAGACTTTCATGACTTTTAGTGGCTCCAAGAAGGAGTACCCTCACTGCAGACTCTCAGATGCTGACTCTTATCAGCGTGACCACTGATCACAGCAAAAACTTCAGTCGTGCGCAGCTATCCTCACAAAAGCTTGGTCTTTTCTTGTCTGCCTCTGGACCCATTCATCACCTAGAATGGGGATTGTCAAGAAGAAAGAGAAAAGAAGAGGAAGAGCAAAAGAAAATTCTACCCTGCTACACGTAGATGTTATCACCTCCTGTTCTGTGGTGAGGACTCTGAAGCTGAGTGAGGACTCTGAAGCTGACCCAGATCTAAGGGGACAGCTTCGAGCCTAGATTTTTTTTCACTTGTTTTGCCTTATTCCTTCTCCAAGGAGTTGAACTGTAAGTCTCCAAAGAATTTGGCCCCTGGCCCCTACATCCTCAGCTGTCTCCTGTGGACCAGGGAAGCCATTTCAGCCTCAGTTCTGCCCTTGTCAGGACCCACATAAGGAGAAGAGTTAAATATGGACGTGGGGAGAACTTGGAAAGACTGGAGAGCTGGCATTGTTTATGTCTCCCACTGCTACGTCCATGTCCTTCCTATGAGCTGGGCTGCTCTTTATCGGTAATTGACTCAGAGATAAAGTATACAGTCTACACTTCCCAGTTCACACTGGCCTGGGAGAAAATGAAGCCATGCTAGCAATAATAAGAGTTATTTCTCTATGTAGTCCTCTCCTACCCAGGCCTCCTGCTCCCCAGTCCCACCGTGAACCTCCACCCAGGGCACTATTGTGGTGTTTATTCACATGCCCTCTCAGCTGGTCCTGCTAGTGTGGGAAGTGAGAGGACTATCCTGTTTCTGTGACCACCTACCAAAGATGATTCTAGTCACACCAGCTTGGTGTGCTGCCTCTGGTCAGCACCCTCCCAAGGCATCACACTGGGGGTGCCTGGGAAGTGGGGAGACTCTCCTTCAATATATCACACAGATATCTTTTCATGTATCAGTTATTGGAGGCTACTACATTGAAGTTATTCCAACTTTTTTTTTTTTACTTTTTATTTATTTAAAAGTTTATATTGAAGTATCGTTGTTTATAAAATTATATGGGTTTCAGGTGTGCATCAGTATAAATCAGCATCTGTATGGGATACATTATGTTCAGCACTAAAGGTTTAATTCCACCCATCAGCAAAAGGTTGGCCTCTTTTGCCTGCTCCACCCTCCTCAACCTCTTCCCTTCTGGTAACCACTGATTTGGTCTTATAACCTACATGTTTATTTTGTATTATTGATGTATTCACTTGTCTTGTTTCTTTATGTGCCATCTAGGAGTGAAATCATTTGGTAAGCTTTATTTCTTGAAGACTCTGATATAAGCCACATGCTGTACTCCTTGTCCTCCTACCCTTATTCCTCCCTGCTGGCAGAAAAATGGTTGTGATGGTTGGAACTCGAGCAACCAGTGTAAACCATTAAGAGAGTCTGGAAAAGGGGGCCATGAACTGCTGGTCAAGAAGCCAGAATGACTGAGTTTCTGAGGTCATGAGACACACCAACTGTTTGCTTCCAGATTCTTATGTGAGCAAGAAACAAACATCCATACTCTCACTTTGAATCACTGCTGTGTTGTTCTCTGTACCTCATTGCTGACCCAAGTCCTATAAACATCCTTTAGTTTTCTTTGTACAATACCTTTGCTTAGTTACAACAGCAAATAAGAGCAACAGGCCAGTGAGGATTTCCATGATAAGACACTGACTTTCCCCCATGATGAGAAGTCCTGCGGTAACAGGACTTCACTGGTTCCAGTACCAACGGACTCTGTGGCATTATCTCTGTTGTATTGTGGGCTGCTACCTCTGGTCACAATCTGGCTGCTGCTGCCCTTCCTCACACAACAGCATCAGTGCAGGGAAGAGCTGTCTTCTTTATAGGTAAGAAAATCTTTCCCAGAGGCCACAGGCACGATTTCCCTTATACTTTATTACCAATGGAGAGTGGTATTGTCAACACCGGTTTAATCTGCAGTTATTTGTTCTTGGAGTGGGGGTGTTCTACTGTAATTCAGACTAAACCATATTTCTGTTAGCAAAGAAGAAAGGCCAATGCTAATTAAAAAGCTCATATGTAGTATAAAGACATCTTTGTTCGTAATTTCATTCTACAGTTGTGTAGACATTGTTGTCAAATGCCAAAACTAATTTCATTCACTTGAGCCTTGTAACTTTTCCAGGTAAACTTGATTATGCTGTGATTTAAGACTAAATGAGAATTAAATATGAACAACATTTACCTAAACTTACAGTTATAGAAAATATTATGATTTAATAATCTTTTTTGCTGTCAGCCCAAATCAGTCTCCAAGAAAAACAAAAGCTGTTTATTTTAAGAAATACCAACCTCAGGGTATCTTGAGCTATTCCCTGTTATTCTGCCTTTCCTGATTATTGGCTCTATTCTTGAATACTCAGTCTGCCCTTCCTCTGTGGAACCTTCTAGCACTTCTCATACACTTCTCTCCCTATGTTTCCAGACTTGCCCTGGACCTTCTGTTTTGACATTGTTCTTTTTCTCATTTCTTTTGTCTTTCTTGCTCCTTCTTCCTCCTCCCCTGCCTTTCAACTGCTTCTAGTATTAAAACATTGCTGGTAGAATCTGTTGTTTCACTAAATTTGGTTTCATGTTCATTATTTTTACTTTTAAGAGCAAGTGAGTTAAATGTGCATGACTTTGGTAGAAAAATCTTCACAAAATTAAAAGAAACTAAATAAAAATAAAATGAAATAACAACCTTACCCATTTCTGTCATGTGACTGATGACATTCAATATTTGAATTTATGAGGAAAAGGACTAGCAAAAACATCCCATTAAACTTTCTTCTTTAAGTGGATCTAATTAGTTCAGCCAAGCTCTGGCAGATAGTGCAAAGCCATATGGGCTCTCATGAAGCCCAGCAAATATTCATGTAGCTGGATCCTCCCAGGTACTTGGCTACCAACCCATAGATTTGGCTTGGACCCAGAAATGAGCAGGAAAGTCCTGCATGGTGAGTGGGCTGCAGGAGGGAGGGTATGGACTGAATTGCATACATATACATTTATATGTATTGAAACCCTGTTCCCCAATGTGACTATATTTGGAAGTAGGATTTTCAGGAGGCAATTAAGGCTAAAAACGATCACATAAGTAGGACACTAATACAGTGTAACTATGCTGTTATAAAAACAGAAAGATCTCTCTTTCCCATGTAAAGACATACAGAGCAGGGGTAGGAAAAGGGCTGCCACCGCAAAGCAAAGCAGCCCATAATGCCTGTACCTTGATCTTGGGCTTCCTAGGCTCTGAAACAGTGAGAAACTAAATATATGTTGTTTAAGTCACTCAGTGTATAATATTTTGTCATGGAAACCTGAGCCGACTAATACATGAGGCACAGCGTCAGAGCCTAATGACACCGCACAAGACTAACATAGCAAGGAACTCTTTCCTCATCCAGCCTCCTCTCATCTCTTGGAGCTGCAATTCTACCTTCCAAGGTATCAATGCTTGCTCAAACACAAACCAACAGAATAAACTCTAAGGGATGAGGTGAAAAGGAAATGAAATTTTCTTGAAATAAATATTTCTTTCACATCTCTAGTGAGTTCTCTGTTTTTTCTAGGGTGATTTCTTATTTAATTTGACCCATATAATTTTTATTATGTATCTCCAGAAGATAAGGGTTCTTCAAAAATAACCATAATTATTACATCTCTCAAAATTATCATATGTCCTCAAGATCATCAATTATCCAGTTATCCAGTATTTGCATTTTCAGCTGTTTCATAAATGCATTCATATGTGCATTTTTATTCTTGAAAACGGTGTATTTAAATCACAATCCCAAAAAGACTCATAAATGTCAATGGTAACTAGGTCGCTTGAGTCTCTAGTAATCAGTAGGCTCCTCTTTCATGATTTTAGTTCCTTGAATGCTGCTGTTGCAGCTTTTGTTACTGTTGTTATTCTAAGAATCAG
The DNA here is from genome assembly GCA_004363575.1 of Solenodon paradoxus. Lineage (NCBI taxonomy): Eukaryota > Metazoa > Chordata > Mammalia > Eulipotyphla > Solenodontidae > Solenodon > Solenodon paradoxus. The sequence continues at coordinate 580,354 of RJWH01000378.1, forward strand.
GGGATTTTTTTCTACAGAATTTTCCGGTTTGGATTTGCTTATTATATCTCCATGAAGTTCCTACATGTTTGTAATTTCCTATAAATGGCTACTTGAAGCTAGAGGCTGATCCAATTCAGGATACATTTTTAAGGCAATTGCTTCATAATGATGGAATGATAGTACATGTAGAGCAATATAACATCTAGTTGTTTCTCTTTGTGCGATGTTGATAGCCATAGATGATTAACAGATAGAGCCATTAATTCATCAAGGAATGCGAAATGATGATAGTCTTTCCATTGTTCTTCTTTTACTAGCTGGAGTAGTTCTATAAAGACGCATTGGCCTAATGACTCATATACTGCTTCGTTATTCGTAGCACAGTTCACCTAGGAATATTAGGATAAATATTTGATATTCTCCTTTGTTTATTGGTCTCAAGTTAACATGTTGATTCACTAGCTTCTAAGCTTCCTTCAAGGTTTTATTATGACTTGAAAGTTCTTTTTTTTTAGTGATTAATAATATTCCATTGTCTTGATGTACCACAGCTTCTTTTTCTCTTCACCTGTTGAAAGATACTTTTGTTGCTTCCAAGTTTTGGCAATAATGAATAACACTCCTATAAACATCTATGTGCAGGTTTTCATGTGAGCTTAAGTTGTCAGTTCCTTTGGAAAAATACCAAGGAGGATGATTGCTAGATTTTTTGGTATAAGCATGTTTAATTTTTAAAGAAGTTGCCAAACTGTCTTCCAAAGTGGCTGTATTATTTTTCACTCCCACCAGTAATGAATGAGAATTGTGTTGCTCTACATCCTTGCCAGCATTTGGTATTGTCAGTGTTCTGGATTTGGGCCATTCTGATAGATGTCTAGTGGTATCTCACTGCTTCAATTTGCATTTTCCTGATGGCAAATGATTGTAGCATCTTTTCATATGCTGATTTGCCATCTGTATATCTTTTTTGGTGAGGTGTGTATTAAGGCCTTTGGTTTACTTTTTAATCACGTTGTTTATTTTCTTATTGTTGAGTTTTAACTATTCTGCATATATTTTGGATATTAACAGATATATCTTTTGCAAGTATTTTCTACCTGTCTGTGATTTTTCTTTACATTCTCTTGGTATCTTTTGCAAAATAGGATTTTTTAATTTAATCATGTCCACTTTATCTATTCTTTCTTTCATGGATCATGACTGTAGTGTTGTATCTAAAAAGTTATTACCAAAACTAAAGATATCTACATTTTTTTTCTTATCTTCTAATTGTTTTATATTTTACCTTCATGTCTGCTGTCTATTTTGGGTTAATTTTTGTGAAGGATGTAAGGCTTATGTCTATGTTACCATTTTTTCATTTGGAAGTTTAGTTGTTTCAGCACCATTTGTTGAAAACTGTCTTTTCTGCATTGTATTGCTTTTGCTCCTTTGTCAAAGACGAATTGACTGTATTAATTTCTGGGATACCTGTTCTGTTCCACTGATCTATTCTGCTGTTCTTTCTCCAATACTATATTGTCTTGATTAGTGTGGCTTTTTAGTAAGTCTTGAAGTCGGATCTTTTCAAATCTCTAATTCTGTTCCTCAATATTGTATTGCTTATTTTGGGTCTTTTGCTTTTCCACATAAACTTCAGAATCAGTTTGTCAATATCCACAAGATAGCTTGTTGAATTTTACTAATAATTGCACTGGATTTATACATTAAGTTGGGAAAAGTTAATATCTTGACAATTTTGAGTCTTCCTACCCATAAATTTGGATGGTCTCTCTATTTATTAGGCATTCTTTGATGCATATTCCTTTGATGCAATGATTCCATTTTTGATAAATAAGTCACCCAAAGAAGGAAAACATATGTAGTATTGATTTTACTAATTCATGGACTACTTAATAGCTCTGAAACTTTAAAATAGATTTTAAACATTCTACAGAGCTTACTTAAAAAGTAGATTCTATTTGTGACTTTCAACTGCATTTCTCTGACCATCAATTCAGTTGGACACCTTCTCATATATCTAATAACTATTTTATTTCATTTTTTTGTGATGTGCCTGTTTATGTGGAAAGTTTTCCCATTTTTTCCTTTGAGCTCTAGATTCTTTCCTTATTGATTTTCCGGATTTTTAATAAATTCAAGATACTACTCTATTTTGGTAATATAAGTTGCAATGATTTTGTTTCTGTTCTGTGATTTGCTTCTTTGCTTTATTTTTTGTATGTCTTTTCACAGAATTCTTAATTTTATTAAAGCTGAATTTATAAATGTTTACTTTATTATTGATATTTTTTTTTGCTATTTGGGGGTAATTGAAGTCTTCCTATCTTCTACATTTTTTATAATGTCGCCTTTCACATTTAGATCTCTCACCTACCTGAAATGTTTATGTATGGTGTGAGGTACATCTGGATATCTATTTGTACCAGAAGTACTGTTCAAAAAGTCCATTTTCCCCTGCTGGCTTACAAACCACCCTGATCACATACAAGCATTCTATATGAGCATATCAGCAAAAATATGGATCTATATTCTATTCCATTCCTCTATTCACCAGCCCTGCATTAATACTATACTGTAATTCCTGTAACTTTATGCCACATGGGAGTACAATGTTGCCCCTTGTACTTTTCTTCACAATTACGCTAGCAATTTTTATTTCCACACACTTCAGAGCAGTCAGTCAATTTCAATAGATAATATGATACAACATGGTAAGATTTAAAGGACTCTAGTTTAATTTGAGGGGAATTGGCATATTTAAGTAACTCAAATTCTCCCAGTCTTGAACATGGTATAGTTCTCCATTTGTTTAGGTCTTCTTTATTGTTCAATAAAGTTGTATTATTTTCTCCACAATTCCTTGCTGAGTGAACTTAAATGTTTATGTTAAAAGCATTCTTTTTCTTACTTTATGTTCCAGTTGCTTATAGCTAGCACAAGTAACTGTTACAAGCTGATATTTGTATCTAGCAGCTTAAGCTTTTTCATTAATTCTACAAACTTATTCATATGGTCTTTTGCATTTTCTATATACATTATCATATCATTTACAAATAATGACAGCCGTGTTTCTTACTTTGCAACTTTAGTGCCTTTGATATCTCTTTCTTGCCTTACTGTTCCAGCTGAACATCTGTAAACAGAAGTGGTCATAGTGGATGTCGCTATCTGTCCCACCCAAAGGGAAAGTTCATTATTTTAGATACCCCGGGGAATGAAAGAAAGCTTCCTCCTATTCTTTGTTTATCAAAAGTATTTCATTATTGTTATCATTATTATAAATAAATACAGAATTATCAAATTTTCTTTAATTGACATATCTTCTGTAAGAATGTAAAGTCTATAAAAATCATCTATAAAAATATAATGTGGTGGATTATATCGGTTAATTCTTCTAATGTTAAAATACCTTGTATTTTTAAGATAAACATAACTTGGTCATGATATATTGCCCTTTAAAATATTGAGTGATTTGATGTTTGTAGAGAATTATATATTTCATTCATTCATTCATTCATTCATTCATTCATTTTCTTAGCAATCTCGTAGCAAATGTTTATTCAACACCTACAACTTGCTAGGCATAGTTCCAAACCAACAAAAGAAGCCAGTTTTATCAAGAGGAGACAGGAATAACTAAACATAATTCATAAGTCTTTTCAATGTGCTGGAAGGTGACAAGTGCTATGGAATAAGGAAAACTGGAACGGGGGTGGATAGGGAGATCTAGGAACAGCTTTGGAGTGTGCAGTGGAATAGACTGATAAGAGCAGACCTTGCTGAAAATACAGCAGCTAAGAAAAAGAGTTAAAAAGTGTAAGAGGCCTTAGCCATGTGTTTATCTGATGAATTGTGTTCTAGGAATGGGAAAGTGGAAAGGGGTCATTGTAGCTGGGCATGAGTGAGTACTGGGAGGACCAGTTGGTGAAGTGGTCAGAAAGTTAAAGATCTTGATCACATAGAATTCTGTAGACTATTAAAGGATCTGGAATTCTCTGAGTGAAATAGGGCACCACTGAGGATTTTGAGTAGAGGAGTGACATGACCTGACTTGAACCTTCAAGGGACCGCTTGGCAGTTGTGTTGGGTCAGGTGGCAAGTAAGGAAACAGGCAGAGCACCTAGGCAATTACAATCATTTAGATTTGAGGCAGTAATGATTCCAAGGAAGGGTGACAGCAGTGGAGGAGGGAAGCAGTGGTTAGATTCTGGAGGTTCTTTGAAGGCTGAGACTATGGGATTTCCTGATAGATTAGATGTGGGGTGTGAGGGAGCAAAAGGAATGAAAACTGGATCTACTTTTTTTATTCATATGTGTGTCTGAAAGAATGGTCAATGAGTGTTTGACAGATAAATCCCAAGTTCATTTTGGTACACGTTGAGTTTGAGGTAATTAGCCAATGTTATTGTCAACAAGCAGTTGCCTCTTTTAATTGGAAAAGAATTTTAAACTGGACATATAAATTTAGGCATCCTCAGCATAAAAATAGTATTTAAAATTAATCCTCTAAAGGAGATTATCTTTTTTTCTTAGTCTCACTGGAAATTTATCAGAATTACATTTTTTTGCAAAAAGCATCTTTTGCCATTGGTCTTCTTTATTTATGATTTCTCACTTAGTGTCTATTTTATTTATTTCTATACTCTATTTCCTTTCTTCTGCTTTTTTAGGAGAATGACTATTTTGCAGATTGTTTCCTAACTGCTTATGAAAGGCTTAACTAATTAATTTTCAACCATATTTCTTATCTGTTACATATTTATAAGAGTTAAAGTTTCCCATTATAAAATATGTTAGCATTCTACAAGCAACTAAATGTACTAGTTTTGCAATCACTCTGTTCAGAATATTATCTGATTTATCTTATGGTTCTTTCTTTGACCTGTGTATTATGGTGAGTTGTATTTTTTGATTTCTAAAACTAATGAGCTTTTTAAAACTGATTTTATTAATGATTTATATCTTAATTACATTGCAATTGGAACCAATTTTGTAAAATTTATTAGGACTTAACTTATGACATTTTATTTGGTTCCTTGCTGTAAATGTTCTATGTGTGTTCTAAGGAAAATTATGCATAATACAGTTAGTGGGTGCAGCTTTCTCTGTGTCAGGTTTGTTGATAATTCTATTGAAGCATTCTGTAGCTTATCTAATTCTTATGTGCTAAATTTATCATTTACTGAGAAATGTATGTTAAAACATTTTGCTATGACTGTGGATTTTTTTCCTTTTCTTTAAATTATGTCAATATACTTACTTTGCATTTTGGATAATAAATGATTTAGCCATGTTGCCTAAAATGAATGGTCTTTTAATTTGAGTCTTTAGTTCATTTATAGTTAATGTATTCAGTGACATATTTTGGCTTAAATCTATCAATTACTTTGTGATTTTCAACCCATTCTACTTGTTAAGATCCCTGAATTATGCCTACTTAATGCCTGCTTCTCCTTCTAGACAATGCAAGAATCAAGAAACTTAGACCACCTTTAATATAATTTACCCTACTTCCAATTTATCTGTATTGTTTATTGTTAGACTATATTCATATAACCTGTTTTTCAACCCCACAAGATACTGTTTTATTATTTCATGTTTTCTTCATTCTTCTTGAAGCTCAGACTTTCCATCTGAAATTGCCCCCATCTGCCTGAAGTTCATCCTTTACAATTGCTTCTAGTGAGCATCTGCTTTATGGCAAGTTTCTTAGTTTTACTCATCTAAAAATGTATTTATTTTGTCTTCACTTTTGACAGGTAGTTTCATTCAGCATAGAGTTCTAGGTTGGCTGTTGTTTGGGGGTTTTTTGTTTTAACACAATGAAAGATATCTTTTCCTCTGTTAGTATTGAAAAGTATTCATAAACGGGTCATTTACAGGTTGGATTAGATTGTTAAATTAATCTTTCCTAATGAACAGATCTCCTGGTATTCCTGTCATGTGGAGAGATCAGGCCCACTGTCCCAAACATCGGAGTTAAGCTCAGCTTCTACCCAATGCATTCAAATAATCATATAAATGTAAGATTACCATACATCCTGGTTTGACCATGGTTGTCCTGGGTTAGCAATGCTGAACACACCCTCCCCCATCCTGCCATCAGCCTGAAACACCCCCACTCCCCACCTCCCCACATCAGCCCTTCAACACCCACCCTTCTCATCCTCCTAATCCTCCCCATCCCCCATTCTGGTCAAGCCTAAATCCCCCACTCCTCCGTTCCCCACCGTTTCTCCTACCATGCCTGATAATTTTGGTAAATCTGAATAAATGAGCCCAGGTAAGACTAGCAGCAATTTTTTTTGCCAAGCTATAGAACCATAAAACGAAACAAAACAACAAACCATGGTTGCTTTTAAGTTACTAAGCTATACAGTAACATATAACTTAAAACAGAAAATGGTGCTTGGAAGCGACATGTTACCCTTGCAATAAATCTGAAATGTCATTGGCTTTGGAACTGAGCAGCAGGTGAAGGCTGAAAATCTCACCAGAAACTAGGGATAAAGCCTGGAGTCATGGCAAACAACTTGCTAGTAGAGTCTGGAAAGAAAGGGAGGATCTTTTTACTGGAAGCTGTTAGAAGACAATCATTCTTTTATTTAGTGAAACAACTGGTAAAAGTGTTGCCTGAAGCAATTTGGAAGAAGAAAAAGAAAATACACCTAATGAACTTATAGTTATGACTCAGAAGATATCCAGATGAAATATTGAAAGTATATATTCATATGCTTCCTTCAGCTACATGTAAGATAAAAGAACAGAGAAACGGACTAGAAGAAACTTAGTTTACAGTGAAGAGGAAATATTTAGTTTTGAACTTATTGGGTCATAAAATTGTTTCTCATTCTCAATCTCTCCAACTAGAAAAAAATTCTTCATGCAAGAAATGGACTTAAGATACAGATTAAATCAAGATGTGGCAACACACTCCTCTACTGAGACTTCAAGAAAGATGATGGTAGTGCTTATTAGTAAATTCTCTTAGGTAGGAAAAGCACTGCTAAGAATATTAAGGATGGTGTCACAGTAGCTTGATATGAGCAAAACAGAGGGAAGTCTGTTTTTTTCCTCTCAGTGTCTCATGTACTCAAGGCTTTAGGAGTATGGAGTCAATTCAGCCATATTCATAGGAAACTCAGAATGGTTTTAATCAATTTATACCATCTTAGACCAAAACGAATAGAGATAGTTCCAAATGAAGAAGATACTGAACTTGTGACAGGATAATGACATTTAGAGTATAACGTCAGTTTAAATCACGATTTTAAAATTGAAGTAGGACTTTGAGCAGTAGGCACAGGGTGGGTCACAAAGCATGAGCTCATTAAGTCTCTGTTGAATAAATGAATGCTCTATTATTATTATGTGATCAAATACATTGTTCTTTTCCTTTGTGAACTTTCCTGTTTGAAGTTTCCAAAGGTAAAAAAGTTATTTCTATCACCCATATCTTAAATGTAAGATATACTCTAGAGTAAGAAGAATCAATCAATATTTCTAAAATGTATGATAGCACAAATAGATGTGAAATTAATCCAGATCTTAACTTCGTTTAACAATCTAACTATACTCCAGACCTCTGAAGTCACTCTGTGTCTAAAGACTTCATTTTAAGTGTGATTAGCACCTTGGATTATGTTTTCCTACACTCCTAAACATAGTAAATCATCTTGGGAGATGTACTTGCATACCATCAAGGACATTACAACATTTGCTTATTAAGAACTTTTACTCCAAGCCACTTCCAATGAGTCAAACTTTGGAAATACCAAACCAACTTTAAAACATAAATTGGCAAAAGAATTCCTATCTCAGAGTCCTCAAAGTCTCCCCTCAATTTCCGTAATCCCTTTCATCCTTCCCATTTGCAATGCCTACTGAGCAAGGGGAACAGTAAATCTCCATCTTAGTGACAGTGACTGTTACAGTACGAGCTTCCTCACTTCCAGAAGTCCCAGGAGCACTTTGCCCATTTGGTGGGGTAGCCTATTTTTACCAGTAACCTTCCCCACATTCAGAACTTGAACAGCTGCACAACATCTATATAACGGAATGGAAAGTAACATGACACACATTTCAAAGGGAAAATTAGAAAGGGATATGTATCCAATGTTCCTTTCAGCTCTAAAAGGCTATGCTTCTTTGAGTCTGTATAATAAAAGTAACAAACGAGCCAGCGTGGGGCATGACAGAGAAGACTGTTTTAAGGAAATGATTTTGAATCCCTAAAGCAAAAGCCTGAGATAAAAAAAAAAAAAAAACGTTTAAAGAAAAGACTATGATAAAGAATCCTAATGAATTATACAATTATTCTCTTTCTGAATTTGAAGTAGTACATGTAAAAAGGCATTGCCATTCCACTTAAAATATTTAAAAATAATTGCAGGTTTGTTTATTGTCTTGAGATTCAGGATCAAGTGTGTATGATTTTGTATCTCCAGAGTGCTAAACATGTAATAGCTGCTTGATTCACATGTTATAATCGATAAATTGTGACAATATCAAGAGTGACAGGATTTGTGTGTGCTGTGCACGTATACAATAATGAGTACCCACTAAAGTTGAAGGGATTGAGAACCTTGAGGAGAGACCACAGCAGAGTGACTATACAGAAGTTTGGGACAGGACAATGACATGTAGAGTGTAAAATTATTTTAAATTACAATGTTGGATTCAAATTCAGTAACTTCTTTTCCCCGTTAATGAAACACGTTCCCTATTTTCCTGCCCAGTTATGCATTGATCATACTTTTCATCTACAGAGCCCATTATCAAAGGTAAGGATCCCCTTGTCTTCTGGGTACATGCCTCCCTTCCTGCTCCCTACTTAACTTCATTTTCTCCCTGAGTACCTCCATTCATTTGGAAGGAATTGTGTCATGTTTGCTAAGAGGACCAGGCTCTGGAAGCACCTGCACCATTCTTATATCTGAAAAAAGCTTCCACTTTTCTAGCAGTGTAGGATGAGAACAATGATGTTGTTTTGCTGTTATTAAACTGTCAGTGCTATTCTGTAGAAAGCATGGAGAGCATGAAAATAAACAATGTGGAGTTTTTTTTTAATATAGGAAGAACATGGAAACATGTTTCCTTCTCTCACATTCCACCAATTTTACCCTCTAGGCAATTTCTGGAACATAAAGTTAGCTTTTCTTTATTTTCCAGATGAAATATGTCTTGAATGGGAGAACAGGAATGCCATTTGATCAATAAGAAGCAAAATTTTGGTCTCAGAATTCAAATGGGCACCAAGTTATGGGGAAGAAACACAGATTTGCTTGTCTGTACAACTTGGAGATAAGTTCCAGATAGGCTATACATCTGCTTCCTGCTGTAGAATTCTAAAATTTTGTGATTTGAGTGAAGAAAAGTGGTAAGGATAAAAGACATATGAATAAACTTTTGGAGCAACCTCAAGAAATGACTGTCAATTTGCTGTAGCTACACATTACAAGTCTGACCAGGAGGGCTCAGGACCTAAAGTAGAGCTAGTCCCCACCTCTTTGCTGGGTAATATAAGGCACTGGAAGAACACACCTAGCTAAAAGGAGGTGTAGAGGTGAGCAGAGATTTAAATCTTACTGGTCATACAATGCAAAGTTGATATCAGGGACTCTACAGTCCAAAATTCTTGAGTTGCAAATGGCAGATGAAGAAGAAAAACTGGGAATTCAATAGCTGTGAATTTTCAGAGACTCAGGCAAAATAGGAGAAGTTGACTGGGACTTATACAGATTTAAGAAGAGGACTATCTACTTACAAAATTGGGTTTGAAGTTGATCTCCAGGCTCAGGAAGAAGAAAAGGTCAGTTTTCAAAAATAGGTGTACGTAAAACTAGTGGTAGGACACATGGTAATCTACTGTGATAGATTAACAGTGGCCACAAATCTTCCACCAAGAAATGGTTCCTATATATTCTCCCCCTCAATCTAGGAAGACTTTTTGATTGATTTGACCCACAAAATATGAAGGAAAAGGTACTATGCTAATTTCTTGGCCTGGTTCTTAATCAACTGGCAGTTTTCACTTCTGCCTCTTGACATACCCGCTCACCAGCTGCCATGTTGTGAGGAAGCCCAAGCAGCCACATACAGAGCCTGACACGTAGAGGAACAAGATCCCTGGCCAACAATCCCTGCTGATTTAGCCAACAACCAGCACTAACCTCACAGCCATGTGAATGAGCCATCTTGGAAAGGGCCGCCTTGTGAGGCCCCAGCTGAGGAAGACAGAGCAGACACAACTGACTACTGCCTGCTGTCCCTACTGATTCATGTCTGAACTGCAGATTCATGAGCAAAATAAATGTTGTTTTAAACATCTGAATTTAGAGGTGATTTATTGTGTAGCAGTAGATAACCAAATTAGTTATTACACTACTATCTCTATATTTATGTATGTGTAAAAATTCCTGTATTAAAAATATTTTAAATAGTTACAGGATAGTTATATTAAATGGTTGTAGCAGGGTGGCATGACTTGGTATTGAGCCCTAGGAAGGCAATTCTTCTCAGAGAGATTTTGGGCGCCATTTATATCAGCATCCTTTTGGTGTGCTTCTAAATATTACTGGATACCATCTCAGAACCTAGGAGTCAAGATCTCTCAGGAAGGAAAAGGAATCTGCATTTTTCACACACTGTCAGGAAATTCTTAAGTTTGAGTAACACAGGGTTAGAACAGTCATTTTCAACCTCGACTTTAGTATCATCAACTAGGTTCCCTGATGCCTGAGGTCCATGCCCAGAGTTACTGAATGTAGACAGTTCAAGGTTCATCTGAATGCTAGAATTGGTCAGTTCTCTCCACATGCTTCCAATGTGCAACCTTGGTTGAGAACCACTGAACAGGAGGGTTAGGCTCTGAGAGTTGTTCTTTTTTCACAAGAGTAGAAATAGATACTTTTCTTCTGAGAGGAATTCTGATTTTAATTTCCTTTCCAAAATGATTTATACCCCCACTTTAATATTTTCTTTTATCTTTTGCTCATTCAAAGGCAACTCCTGAGGATGGGCTTCAAGTTTCAACATCTGACTTTGAGTGGTGAGTTGAGTTACTAAAGAAGCAGGACTCTGGGAAGAGTTGATAAGTACCAGGAGTATGCAATCAAATGCAAGGCAGGCAAATGAGATGTGCACAAAGTATTCATGCTGAGTATTCATACTCTTAGCCCTTTCCCTAGGGCTAAAGATAACTGTGTATTATGTGATTGTTTTCCACACTCTCCAACCTCCTCTATCACCCAAAGTACAAGAGTCTCAACTGACAAACAGGAAGGAGGGCAGAGACACCAGAAAACCATGCTGGTTGTTGGAGGCTTTAGTGGAAACCAACTTTGGTGTTGAGAATTAGATGGGATGAGAAAAAGACAACTAAGTTGCTATGGCTTGTGAAAGGAATCTTTCTTTGATACTCTCTGAGAAACTCAAATGAGAGGATGGAGTCACTTTTTAAGGAATTTTACTTGCTCCTAGAATGCTTCCCCACTCTGAAGCTGGTCCCTGATATGTAAGTATTACTCAACTATGAGCTTAGTCTTGAATGTCATGGTGCTGTTCCAGAGATTTTCTGCTCTCCTTATGAATTAGACACAAAGTCCTTGAGCCAATATACCATCTTTTCAGTTTTCATAGATACTTTTATTAATAAGCTACCAGGAGTTACCAAATGTAAGTGACTAGCTTTTTTCTGTGTCATGAGGAAAAAACAAAATAATTTTTTTAATTTTATTCTTGCAGATGGAATCTAAACTATTTTGTGAATAAGCATATGAGAAAAGAAAATCCCTCCTAGTCAGTCGTCATGCAATCTTGTATAAACCACACGCACACTCTCTCGCTCTCTCTCTCTCCTTTTCATTTACATAATCCATAATCATACCTGAAGAAGTGTTAGTGGGAAATGGTGCTGACTAGAGTCTCTAGGGACAGAGTTGCTTAATATCCTCCAAACACTGGTGAACTCCCCTACAATTTCTCACCTCCTGGAAATTGAGCCTTTCAGCCAATCTGACTGACTCAAAGAAAAATTAGCCCCTGTCTTTAGGCAGTCAGAACTGCAAAATGGTGCTACAAAATCTAGCCTTTAGACAAAAGGACATACTTTTTCATAGATAACAATCAATTTCAAATTAATTCAGATTGGGGTCTTGAAATCAACCCCTTTTTTCCTTAAGACTAAGCTTTCCTGAAACATCCAGCTAGATGCTTTTTGAAGCCCAAAGTGGATCGTGTACTTGAGAGTGCTTTAAAACCATTTGTTTTTTGCTGCTATTTACTGAAATGTTCTCTTGTTTGGCTTTAGAGAAATGGACAATACTAATCTTATTTTTAAAAGACTCTTTAACCACAGTAACAATTTAGAATGATTGGCCTGCAGCCGGCAGCCTCATAGGTGCCTCCATCTTTATCTGATTGAGTTGTGGGTGCCTCTCACAGAACATCTCTGTTTCAGTTGTGTGCAATCTGCTTATTATGTGAGTTTTATTTTTGTAAGCACCAAACCAGCATTTAGCCCCTGAGATGGGTTTCTTTATTACCATCTAAGGAGTGCTGGCAGACTGGGGCCATTTTTCCCTCTGACAGACCTTTAAATGATTCTTCATGCTTTTGTCACATAATTAAAATTAGATTACTTCAACTCCCTGCTGGCTGGCCTGAGTGGGGGCCCTTGTAAAGCCTCCAGCTGGCCCAAAGGCCTTTGAAAAGGGGAATATAGTCCAAACACACTCAGCCCTGTCTTGCCCCTCCCCCAGCCTAGAAACCATTGTGTTTCTTGCCAGTTAGACAAAATTTGCCCAGAGTTTGTCAATGGCTGCTTATTTCATAAGAGCTGGATTTTCCATTCAAAGGACTTGGAGTTAGAGATTGGTATGTTTGTTTCTAAGGAGCTGAAGCTATTTCAGTCCCCTATTTTCTAGCACCTAGAGAGGTTACCTTTTAGAGGTTTTCCCAGTGGGTTCACTGAAATGGATGATACCAGAAAGATCAAGCCACTGAGCTTCTGTATGGTTGTGTATGTTTGCTTCCAAATAGCTGCTTGGTTTCTCAGCCAAGAACGAATTCAAATGCCTTCTTTCTTCATGGGTTCTTTTCCTTTAAACTTCTCTACCCCTCTGTCTCTGGGACATGCCCTAAGGGCTGCTTTTCTAAGGGAAGCCTCAATCCAGTTTCCATATTGAGCAACCTACAGAGTACAAAACAACTCTTCATAATAGACTGACTCCTCTTGAAAATTGGACATCTGCCTGGACTTTCCATAATTTTTAGAGTTGAAATTGGGACCTACTGGAGTATCACCGGGGTGGCAGAGTGAAGGTAAAGGGGGTGGGGGCGGTTCAAGGTGCAGGCACGGCACGGGGTGGTGGTGGTTTGGGAGGAGGTGAAAATGTGGGGGGAGGGGATTAATACCTGCATTGAGGGGAACTGCACCCCTGTTCAGTAGTTTGGAGCTAGGTTATTGGGTATGTGTTTGCCCAAATTTACTTTTAGCAATATGTGATTGAAACCAGGACAGAATTTCAAACCAGGCAGGACACTGGGACAGCCTTGTTAAACGAGGACAATATGATGACCCCATAGCTGATGCCTCTTCTCTCTCCTTAAAGTCCCTACAAAATGAAAAAAAGGCAGGATAAGTAAAATCCAGTGTACTGCCCATTAAGGAATCTGAACTCCCTCCACTAAATCTTCTGAGTTTTCTTGAGTTCAATGCCTCTTTCTTCATAGATTTTCCCTCCATCCTTTCAGTCCACTTTCTATCATGTAGCCCAGCTGTAAAGTGAGGACTTGAATTTGATCAAATGTAAAATAGACTCCTTCATTAGCAACTTATTATGATTGTGACCTTGAGCAAGTGGCTGAACCTCTCTGACTTGATTTTTTCTTATATTTTTATTGTAATTTTGGTTTTTTCACTTTGTAATGTCTCAGATATAAGACATGTAATTCAACATTGTAGATACTACATCATATATCACCAAAAATCTAGCTTCCATCTGAACTTTATTTCTTATCACAAAATTAGAAATGATCATACCCACCTCCAATGGTTGTTGAAGAGATCAGAAATAATACAATCGATGCCTGACCTGTAGTAAATGCTTTAACCTAGCGTCTCAGCAAAGCAGGAAAATTGCACTTTCACGCCTGCTTATTAAACATTGCCTCCCCTCCTTCTGGAAAAGTCAGTTCCCCTCATCTTTTTTTATCACTTTGTCTTGACTGCTTCACCATTGAGCAATCTTCTTTAATACCAAAAAAATAACCACCACCATATTTTCTGCTAGAAAGCCTCAACTGCTCTGGTCTGTCTGTGAGGGGTATGTGTAAGCACGTGTGTATACGTGTGAGCATATTTGTGTGCATATTTGTGTACCCAACATTCACTGAGCATTTGCAATGTGCCAGACATTGTGATATATACTTGGCATGGATTCTCTTAGGTGAAGCATCTCCTATTATAGCTCCATTGTACAGGAGAGGGTTCTGACACTGAGGGCTGTAATTTACCTGAAACCACAGTCAGCACTGGCGATGCTGGAATTTGAGCCCAAGTCATCTGTATCTAAAGCATGTACTCCACAAACTGTTTCTCAGGGAGGCAGGAAGGTCAGTGCAGAAATAGGGATCTAGAAGATTTAAGGGGAAAGGGACTATACAAGTCCTTACAAACCTTGAGACATCTTTATGGTCCTGTTCCGACACCACCTCTCTCTGGACCCTTTGAGCCAATGGTTCTCAACCAGGACCCATGTCGACCCCTGAGGGACAGTTAGACTTTTCTTCAGTAATTTTTGTTGTCACAACTAGAAGAGTGGAAGGCAGATACTACTGGCATCTAGTGGATAGTGGGCAAGAATGTTTCTGAAAATCCTACAATGCATAGGACAGACACTCTCCCAAACCCCACTAAGAGCGATTTAACCCAAAGTGCCAAGAGGGCTGAAGCTGAGAAAGCTGACTGTTCATCTTCATTTCCTATTTCTCCCGGCAAAGGATGAAGGGTAAGGAAACCCACATGTATATTCTTCAAAGCTACCACCCGACACGAGGCTTTAAGGTCAATGCCAAAGCAACTCAATATGTACAATGTCATCTCTTTTGAAAGTTAGAACCAATCAAGAGCAATGAATGCTGATGTTTTATTTGAAACATTGAAGAAAAAGGCACTGAAGTATTTAGCAATTAGAATAATATTAGCAACCATCTATAATATTGAATGTATATTTAACTGCAATCTAAAACATTTTAAGACTTTAAAAATATTTAGTAATTAATGTGGCCAGTGTCCAATGACAAACTGTTAAATGCAAGTAAAGATTTTCCCTGGCCACTAAGAAAAGATTATATTTTAACACAAATTTTGATGTAATGGGTTACTAATTAGGAAGACTACATGGTTTAAAAAAGAAGATTGGGTAAAAGTGAGTGAAAGGTAGACAGACTTCATTTCTTGCACTGCATATGAATTTACAATGATCTCAAAATTTTTAAGTTCAATTTTTTAAATGAAAGGGAGGGTAAGGGAATGGAAAGGAAAAAAAGGAGAAAAGACTATATAATTTGTCTTTACTTTTAAAAATTAATTTCTATGTGTGGCAAGTGGCTACCAGTCACGTACCTTTTTAATAGTTATTTTCAAATAAAATTGTGAGGTGTGCTAAGACTTTGGAGGAATATGGACATTCTAACAATTGACCGCCTTTTTTGGGCTCAGCACAGAACCTATGCCCATGAAAATGTTTTCAGCTCAATTTCTTTTAAAGCAGAAGAGAAAGTGAATAAAATGGAATAGCAACATGGTTATGTTATTGAACATGAACAAAAACTCATAATGACTATATAGTAATGAAACCAGCTTAGATTATATTCATCTTTGTAGCAACACAATCATCAGATATAATTTTTAACTTTTTTATGGAAAAAGGGCCCATGAAGAGGTTTGGCAGTAAGTTGATAGTAAAGGGGCAAGGAGAATTGCAGGTAATCAAATATAGTTAGAAATGATCCTTTATTTAGGGACTGGCTTCTGGGTGTGTAGTGGGGTATGCATCTTTGAGGCAATTTTACACTTTCAACACTTCTTTCTGTTTTTCCCATTGCTGGGGCAGCCAAGTGTCCTCAAGTATATCCAGAAGCACTAGCCTCAAGTGAGTGGCCTTCTCCCGATGACTGCCTGAAAGTCTTTACCTGGTTGCTGATGGAGACCACCCCATCATGTGTGCCACCACATATACAAGCTTGGGATGGAAGGAGGATGTATTTCCACAATAATCCTTGAACAAAGAAAGTGAAGCCAAAAAGTGAATGCTTTCCTTCTATGGATAATCCCGAAGAACATTCTAGAAGGTTTCTCAGAGACGTCACAGTAGGTTAGATTCCCCAGTAATAACAGGAGGAACAAGGTAAGCATGCTTTCCTGAATTGGCTTTCCTTCTTTGTTTCATTCTCCTCCTTCTCCACTCTTGTGTCTTAGGCTTAATTCCCTATACATATTGGCTTCTCTCTTGAAATAAAGCAGAGTCCCTATTCATGAAAGCATAAGGTATAAGCCTGTCATGGCCCTTAACGAAGGGCCTGTGTTAGCACAGAATTCCTAAAGAGGAAAACTGACTTCCACACACTGTGTGGTATGGTAATATGTGCTTGTAGCTGACAATATCAGTAACAACTGAGTATCCGCAAATTGCAGGTTTGAGAAATTCAAGTGAAACTGACGAAAGGAAGACACTTAAAATTGTTCGAAAATGGTTAAGAGGAAAATTGCCACCATTAAGGAAAAGGAAATTTGACATAGCCTTCTTATTATTGACTTTAACGGAGTTTCTTCTTCCAAACTAAAATATTTTTTAAATGTATGGTGACCTTCTGGAGTCCTCCATTTAATTCCCAGATTTTTCTTACTTATAGAAAAAGCAAACAAACAAAACAACCTAATGTTTTTGTAGAAATATCTTGATACCCACAGCTTTTTTCTGTTCATGACTGCTCCTCATTTAATGTCATCAGAGAAATTAGTTCTAGCCTAGTTAAAAGGAATATTATGGAAACAGTTAAACACTGTATTTTTATTTTTTTAATGATACATCTGAGTTCCAATTCTTACGGGTTTCTTTAAAAATAATTTGTATTTTAGTAGCGTTGCATTATAACATGTGTTTCAGGTGTGCATCATTATAAATGAATATCTGTATATAGTACATTGAGTTCATGACTCGCAGTCAAGTTTTCTCCTTCACCATATAATTGGTGCCTTTCCCCTGACTTCCCCTTCCCCTTCCCTTTCCTTCCTGGTAAACATTAATTTGGTCTTATAAATTGAAAGCTTATTTTTGTTTTATTTAGTTTATTCACTTGTTTGGTTTCTCTGTATGCCATACATGAATGAAATGATATGGAGTTTGTCTTTCTCCATCTAATTTTTTTACTAAGCATAATAACCCTCTAGGTCCATCCATATTATTACAAATGTCAGAATTTCATCTCTCTTTCTTTTATAGTTAGGCTGTATTTCATCATATTTGTGTGTGGGGTGTGTATGTGTGTGTGTGTGTGTGTGTGTGTGTGTGTGTATATATATATATATATATATATATGCATGTATTTCCACTCATCTGTCAATGGGAAATTTGATTGTTTCCAGCTCTTGCCTCTTGGAAATAATGCTATAGTATACTAGGATAGCTATAGGATAGGATGTAACTATAACTCTTTGAATGAGTTATATTTGGGGAATAAATATCCATAAATGGATCACCTAAAATTTATTTTTTAATTTTCTGAGAAATCTACATATTGCTTTCCATAATGATTGCATCAATTTACACTGCCACCAACAATGTATAAGGGTTCCCTTCTCTCCAGATCTTCTCCAACATTTTTTTCCCTGACCTTTGAATAATAGCCATTCTCACAGGGGTGAGGTGAGAGCTCATTGTTATTTTGATTTGCATTTCCTTAATAATAAGAGATGATGAACATCTTTTATGCACCCGTTGGCCATCTGTATGCCCCAATTTTTGTTTTAAATTCTTATCAAGGTTGACACACAAATGTCCTCGAAGTGAGAGATGCTAAAAGGAATGTGTCAAGATAATTATTTTAAATACTTTTACGTTTTGATTCAAGAAAAAAAGAATGAAGCAGATGTGAGAAGGCGGTAAAGATGGTGAGCTAGTCATAGAAAGAATGCTAGAAAATCAATGAGCAGGTTTGAAAACTCACAAAAGGGGTGGGGAGAGACTTTCCACTAAGTCTAGTTTCCTAATTTAGAATTCAGACTGGGAAGCACAGTAAGATGCTCTCTCTGTGGTACAAAATAACAAATCCCAAAAATCTACTGTAAAATTTCTTATCCCTTTCTTCATGTAAAGGCATTATTTTGAAAAGCCCAAAGTACCCCAGACCCCTATAAATCTTTATCCTGTATGTGCTTATCAGATGAGTTGGTGCCTACAGAGACTCTGAGAAGCAGATTCAAGGCAAGTAAACCTGCATCATTTTGACCATCATCTGGAAGACAGGAGCGCCATGCTGAGAAAACATGCTCAGCAGTTCAGGAGAGAATCTTAATCATCAAATGGCACAATGCAGTAAGAATTGACAGAGAGTTCTCATAGGGAAATTTAGTATGTGATAAAAGTGGCATTTCAGATAAGTGGAGGCCAGGTAAATCATTCCATAAGTGGTATTAGAATGAGCAGGGAGCTACTTGTAAAAAAGTGAAATAAATCCAATGGCATTCCTTGAACGAAAATAAAGTCCACATAGAAAATATATTTAAATATAACAATAAAACTAACATATTAAGGAAAATAAACAATAGAAACTTTAAATAATTATGGAATGAGCAAGAACTTTCTGAGTTCTGTGACTCAGAACACAGAAACTAAATAAAGATCAATTTAACCATAGAAAAATATAACTTCTGCATAACAAAGAAACAACTTAAAAATTCAAGACAACTGAAAATATTGGCAACATATATCACAGAAAACAAGATAATTTCCTTAACATTTAAGACTTAAAAGTAGCTCTTAAACACATGAAAATATTCATCCTCACTCATACTAAAGAAATACAAAATGGGACCTTGAAGAGATTCAGCCTGGCAGCTGTCAGTGAGGAGGTAAGAGGGTTTCTCTAAATGAATATGAACACCAAAGGAGTGATTAGCATTCAGATCCTCACTGAAAAGGCCTGGAGGGGCCTGAGAATTTGCATCGCTGCTAAGCTCCTTGGTGATGTCTATGCCCACTGACACTTTGGTGGTGCACATTGCTGGCGGGCATGTCAATTTATATTACTTATCTGGGGGAAAATTTGTTAACATACTTTCCAAATAAAAAAATGTACATGTACAAAAATGTACGATTATCAGCAATTATACTTTTGTAATTATCCTATATGTATTCATAAATATGCAATGTTACACACAAATAAGAATAATCACTACAGCATCAGTAGCAGCAAAATATTAGAATCAATATGAAGATCGTTAAATGGAGACTCTGAGATACATATATTTTTATTTTCATCTGTGAGAAAGGACATCTTCTCATTTGCAGCAAAATGGATGGAACTTGAGAGCATTATGCTAAGTGACAGGACAGATACTCTACGGCGTCACTCATATGTGGATTCTTAAAAAGTCAAATTTGTAGTAAGAGGGAATAAAATAATGGTTAGCAGGAGATAGAGGGTAGCGGGGTAGGACAAATGTTGTTTAATGTCACAAATGTTCAATGAGAAGTAAGTCCTAGAGATCTAATCCACTATGTAGTGAATATAGACACAACAGTAGTGTATTATTATCATCAAAGTTGCTAAGAGACTAGAACTTAATTGTTCTAATCACTAAAAAGAAGTAATTATATAACATGTTAGAGGTACTAATTATTGCTACAGTAGCCCTCATATAACAATATATAAATGTATCCGATTAGCATGCTGTACACCTTAAATTTGAAAAATGTTAGGTTAAATGTATTTCAAGTAAAAAATAGTGGACTACTTGAATACATTATCCATACAATCAAATATACAAATAGGAGAAAGAATAAGGGTAATATTGATGTGAGAACATTTCCCAGCTATTTTAATTTTATAAAAAATATTCAGAAAAGAAAAAAATACACATATTTTTGCCTGTGTATGTAAAATTGCTTTATGGAATGAAATGAAGACATAACTCATTTTCCCTCTCCACTGTCTGTCCAAACTTTCTTTGTCATCTGTTTCTGTCTCCAGCAGGTTCCGTAACTTTTTCAAACCTTCTTGACAGCAGGCACGTGTGAGGCGCACACACCGGTGCAGCACTGTTTGCTTCCAGTGCAGCTCCAGTTTCTCTTGGCTCTGGCACTGCAGGCAGATGGTCACAGTTTCCTGCCCTTGGATTACTCAAATGTGAATCATCAGTCATCAGCCCACTATTTTCCCTCAAACAGGAGACACACTTCAAGCTCTCTAAAAAGACTCCCTGAAATCCCTCTCAGCTTTGAGGAGTGATAAGGCAGAAGCTATTATCTTGTATGAGCTACTATTTCTGGAATCTCTGCTGCTTCTTTCATTGCAATAGCTGTATATATGTATATATACATATATATATATATATTTTGTTGTTGTTGTTGTTGTTGTTGATAGAGACCCTCCTGTTAGATGTCAGACCCTCTACTATTTAAGGGTTCCATATCTAATATTAGGGTCTCAGATATTCATTTTAGATTCTGTTAATATAAACCCAAATATTAGTGCCCTAAATGTTAAGTCTGTAAATTGGTAGCCTTGGCCATGTCTGACAGCAGAGATATTTTTGGTTTGGGTTTTAATTTTTTTATTTTTAAATATTTTCCAGCTGTATTGAGATGAAATTCACAGATAACATATGTCCATTTAAAATGTACTGATACACTTATAAATTGCAAAATGGTTGCCATCACAGTATTAGTTACTACCTTTTTTCATAATTACCTTTTTATGATGATAATATATAAGATCTACTCTCTCGATGACATTCAAGTATTTGATACAGTATTATTGACTGTGATCACCATGCTGTATTAGATCCTCACATTTGCTCACTGTATAATGGAATCCTCAAACTTGTGAATCTTATACCTATATAAAGTTCGTAACTTTTGACTAATACCTCTCCCTTTCCCCCACCCTCCACCTACTTGTGACTACCTTTTTATTCTTTGATTCTCTGAGCTTGTCTTTTAGATTTCACTAGAGTTCTTTCGTCCAATGCTCAGAGTTTTGATCAACATTACCAAATTGAAGGTTACACATGCACTTCCAGATTTCTGAAAATTTGAAAGACTGTCAAAAAAGGGTCTGCATTCCTCCTTTGCAATATTTGACTGGAGCTGAGCAATGGTTACCCCTTTAGCAGACCCTTCCATTTTCCATATACCAATATTTCCTATTGTCTCAGTTCCACTATTCAGATAATAGCACTGTAGGCTATCTTCTGTCCTCCTGTTTCATTCATTGGTATACATTTGAGGGTATGCCTGCTCCCCGACCACAGAAAACATTAAATATGGAGCAGAGCTGGTAGAGAAAAATGTAAAAGCT
This sequence comes from Solenodon paradoxus, assembly GCA_004363575.1. Taxonomy (NCBI): domain Eukaryota; kingdom Metazoa; phylum Chordata; class Mammalia; order Eulipotyphla; family Solenodontidae; genus Solenodon; species Solenodon paradoxus. Next base: position 601,924 of record RJWH01000378.1, read on the forward strand.
TCAGAGCATCCTACCACTTATTTTTAAACGTTTCCCCCCTATTTTAGTACCTCTTCCCTCCCTCAAAATCCAGGAAGTTGGTGCTTTCCTACTGCCCCAATTTTTCCTCTTTCTTGAAAGAAAGAAGTGTAATTTTCTCATTCACACTAAATTGTTAGTGATTTAATATGTCCTTTGGGGAAAGGAATAGCCAGATGTGTGACATTTCCAAACAAAGAAGTTTAGCCAATTTGGCACTTGGATGAATGAGACATTTGAGGGCAGGAGACCCTTCAAACCAGAGCTTGTGAACAATTATACATTTCCACTATATGTCAGCCAACTGCCATCTTTGCCAAAATGATTGGAAGGGCTGTTCCTTTTTGCTTCTCAGGCTAGTGGCTTGCCAGGGAATCACTGCCTGTACTGGTTTTTCCTAGAAGAAATATTTCTATAATTCATTTCTATTCTGGAATGGGGTATCCTGTGTGGTTCAGTGTCTCAGAGGTTTAATGTGTGCCAACAGTACCATGTGAGAGTTGCAAAACAAAAGCAGAACAAAAGAAACATTTAGAATATAAACTTAGCCATAGTCATAGATACAGGTAGAGAAAGCATAGGCAACAGTTTTACTGGAATCTTAACCCACATCTGGGTGTTTGTGTAGATCATCTGTGAGGTCATGTTAAGAGAAGAATGCTAGCCAGTTAAGAACATTCTGAGGAAAGACACCAGAGGAGGGGAAATGTTAAAACTGCACCCATAATATGAAATAACTAAAGAAAGACTCAATGGTTGCCTTAGAAAGTTTGAGGGGCTATCACCAAGAGGGAACCAGAAGGATGAATTCTTTGTTGTGCCAAAGAACAAACTAAGACCAATGGATGGAAAGAAGTTAAGAGATGGGAGTGGGTGGAGGTTTTGGCTGGGGAAGTAAATTCAACAGCTACTAGATGGAGTTTAGAGGAATATGACTTTCCCTTCTACTAAAAATACCTCAGAAGAGTCTGTTTGACCATCTGTTGGGAATGCTATCGAAAGAATCCTTACAATCATTGGTGGTCTCGTTTTATTTTGCTGAGACCCATTATACTAAATTCCACTTTTGTATGAATCCATTTGCATACTGTAGAAAATACATAATCCACAGTGCTGGGTAATGTCTCTACCTATTCCATCTGAGCTTCACTGTAGTCATTAGGCCCAATTACATCAATGCTCCCTTTTAGACCCTGCATCTGTGATTTCTGCAGTTCTGTCTTTAGGTTCCTTGGCGGTGCACACTTGGCATTCTTGTTGTCAGTGAGCCTGAGATAGATGTTCACTCAGCAGGTTTTCCCTAAGTGCTCTTGCAAAGAAAATGATGTGGCCAATTGTTTATTCCATGAATAGCCTTTTTCTGCCCCCCAAATATGGCCAACATATCTATGATTCACATTCATGGGACAGAAGGATTGTTCTGGCTTATGCTCTTACTTCTTTTGGCCAATTTGAGAGTTATTTATAAACATTTATTGATTTGGATTCATAATCCAAATGGGGGAAAAAATCTTGCTGTGCTGGTTGCTATGGTAACTAGCATTTCTCATATGTACGTGCAAGCCAGCAGTGATGGCTCAGAACAGAAACCCAAATTCTACCTGTAGCTTCAGACTGCATATTTATTCCTTTTACATTTTTTATTGAAAATCAGTGATTTCCTGCACCAATGATACTTGATAGCATATTGTACTGAAACAGGAAAAAAAATCTTTTTTCATTTATTTCTGTGATGGTTCCTGTACTCCCTTGGGGAATTTTCCAAACAGACGTCTAATCAATTTTGATTGTCAAGAATTAAAGAGATTCCACTCCACGTTCAGCTCTCTGCCATGTGTTAATGGTGATATGGAAGAAATTTGAGTTCTAGTCTTTATCTTCAAGGAACTTACAGCAGGACTCAAGAAGCACAAAAATGAAGCATCAGGAAACACAAGAAAAATGTGGTTAAATGTTAAACATGCAACAAAGAAGATAGCAACAGTAAAGCATGCTGGGGGGAGCACAGACTACAGAATGAGATGGACTTGTGTGAATTGTGTGGTCCGAGGAAATTACTTCATTTTTCTGTAACTCCAGGAGATGACCAACACATCAGTCTGTTTCTTAAGGATTAAATTAAGGAATTATATAAAGAAACAAGAATAATGTCAGACCCATAGCAAGTACTCGCTTAACGGTAGCTTTTACTTTTGCATTGGCATAACTTATTAAGGTAACAAATTACTATTTTTGGTCATGAGAAGATCCAGATTTTATAGGGCTCATACAGTTTTTTATACCCTACTTTTAAAACATAATAAAAACAAAAATAAAATTGGGTATACAGAATTCCACAAATGTTTAAGAAGCAGATAAAATACAATGTTAAATTATTACTTAATTACCTGATGCATGCCTACAATATTTCTTATGATATCGAATTTGTCACAGCTTCTTTTCTTTTCTTTTTTTTAAAGGACAGGTATATAGGCAGGAATGAAGGTAAACAGACAAGCAGGCAGGTGAGAGAAGGAAAAAGCATTTTTTATTTATTTTACTTATTCATTTTGGCTATTCTCCCAGTCCCAGGACACAAACCTGGGACCTTGAGATGTATATGGACAGCACTCAATCTCTACTCCAACAGGGCATTTCTGACTTTGTAACATTTTCAACAGAGAATAAAATAACTCATTCTTCTAGCAGGATTAATTGAAATGTGCTCTTTGTTATTGATATCTAGGCTGTGTAAAACGTGTGACCACCTACAGATATTCTTGTCATTTCTAATATTATTACAGGCTTTTGTTTGACAATCAGGCATTCTGATAAAATCTATTTCACATGATTGTCAGAAAAGAGGGCAATTGTGCATACTATGTCATAGAATATATTCATTTGGTGATTAGAAGAATTTCCTGCTAACTCCCTTCTAGCTCTATGTATTTCAAGCCTTGTTTCCTTCCACCACCCATGCAGTTCGAGTGCCAGCTACCCAAGATGATATGCGAATCCTAGCTAACCTAGTCCAGCTAACTGTCAGCAGGACAGTCAAGAGAATTCTTCAGTCACTCTTACACCAGTAACAACCTAACAATGTATGAAAGTGACTGCCTACCACGTAAATCTATTCTACTAAATCCAAACTAATGTTTTTCCAACTTAACTTCCTCTCATCTGGACCCCCAAAATGCCAATGACCACACATCTCCACCCGACTCTAGGGGAGAGATGTATTTTCACTAATTTTGCAATGACCTTGTGAATACACTGCCAGGCTTCATCCCAGGGTCTTAGAAATAGGCAGTGCATGTGATAGGCACTGAAGCTAATCTCCACTACCTGTGTGGAAATGTTTTTTAGGGTTTTTTTTTTCTGCTTTAGGGCAAAGGGACTTTATTCCACGTATGAAAAAGCACATAAACAAGAGCTCTGAAAAAGTGTAGAGGACTAATGGGCTCCTGAGGCAATGAGTCAGATATGATCAGAGTCCTTGTAATAAAGATTATGAGATCCACCTCAGGAGGAGTTTAAAGGGCAAGCAGAGAAAGAGTAAGGAGTGAAATGCTTTGGGCAGGAGAGAGACAAAATGAAAGCATTTAAAAATATTAGTTTGAATGAATACTTACTGAGCCTAAGTTATTTGTGAAGGCCCAAAGAAAAGCATATAGATTTCATCAAGAGACAGAATTCAATATGGTATAAAGAGCCTAGACAATAAATCTAGAAAGATTTTCTATCTTCTGAAAATAGACTATTTAAAGCAGTCTGTGAATCTGAAGAAAAGATGATTCATTGGAAATGCGTTCATGATGTTCCACTGGAGAATAATACGTAAGACCTCAAAAAGAAGAAGTAAAGAAAAATTATTACTAGCAGCACTCTGAGGACCCTTAGTCCAACTGGAATTTTTTTATTAATATTTATTGAGGTAATTTTGCTTTACGGAATAATATAAACCCTTATGTGTGGATTCCGCAGTCCTCAGATGCATGATAGCACACCCTGAGCACCATCAAATCACCAAAAGACCATTACCCATTGGACCCCACCTCCATTTCTCCCCACAAACCTCACACCCTATTACCTACTGGTAACCGCAGTTCTACTGTCAATGTCCAAGAGTTTGTTTTTGTTCAGTCTGTTTTATTGCTTTGTTTCTTTAAATCACATATATAAATGAAATCATCCAGTATTTATCTTTCTTCTTATGACTTATTTCACTGAGTATAATCCTCTTTAGTTCCACCCATATCCCACTGGGATTTTAAATCAACAATTTACCTTGTCCCTAGAAGTCAAGATGCAAACAACAAATGCCAGAAAAAAATTCTCTTCCTTTAGCCAGTCCATTCCACACTCACTGTTGTCTTCCCAGCCATCATCAAAAATATCCCAACCTGTCTGGTGAATCACTGCATTGTCTCCTGAGGACTATGAGTCAATGGCAACAGGGGGAAGGGGTTGGCTATGGAACATCCAGTTACGTGGAGAAAAGGGGTGACAATAGGAAATTAGTCCACAAAAAGAAGAAAGAAACAACCAGGATATTTGGCTGAAAAGGCCTTGTATTGAGGAAGAGAGGAAAGCAAAGGCTTAGAATCAGATTACTTTGAATATTAAAAGCAATATGATCATCCTCTGTATTCTAAGTTAGTGAAGCAGAATACATGCGTTTCATGTTAAGCCAATCTACTTGGGACTTAAATTCCTTACTTAGTGCCTATGACTTGAGTGTCTTGTGTGTGAGTGCCCACAAATATTATTGTTAGGTGCACTCATGTTGATGAGGTGGCTGAGACAGCTTGGATGTTAACTATATAAAGATAAAAAATGCATCTTCCTTCTCTACTTATCTTCCTTCCCTTCCTTCCTTTCTTCCTTCCTTCTTTTAAAACATACACACATTGTTGGAGGTGAGGGAGAAAAGCAATTTTGAAGACAAAGTCCCTATTCCCATGAACCTCACATTCCAGTTAGGAGAAGAAAAAGAAAATTAAAAGCATAATAATTTCGTTCTTATTAATTTTATTATCATTCACTTTTACCTCAGTTGCTATAAAAGAGTTAACAAAATAGGGTTTGTGACTTGGGCAAAGCGGTACAGCTATACCATCTTTGATGACCAGGAAAGACCATTGTGAGGATAGGATGCAGGAGCTGAACGATGAGAAGGTTTAACATCCAAACAGCTGAAGCAAAGCATGCCTGACAGAGAAGGTCCCTGAAGCTAGAGAACAGAAAGAACAAAATGGCCATTAGAGTGGGAAAGGGGAAACGTCATCACAGCAGGAGGGCCAGCAGATCACTTAAAATCTTGTTGGTATGGTAAGGAAATTGGATTTTAGTCTAAGTACAATGGGAAGCCTCAGAGTGCAGTGGCAGGAATTCTGAGTGACATGATCTGATTGATGTTTTTTAAAAATGATTCTGCTATTAGGTGGGGAATGAATTGTGGGTGTCAAGAGGAGAAGAAGGGCAATGGTTATAATGGAGGCTACTGGAGTCACTGAGTCAGACATGATAGTAATGATATAGTAGGGTGCTTGCATGAATGGTCCCAATAGAAGACCTCTGGCACTCAAGTCCTTTGGACTACCATTTATCCCCTTCCACTCTGACTCTGGGTTTTGAGCAATTTGAGGCAAACACAAGCTGGCAAAGCATCTGTTCCTTGAGGATTCCTCTACTACCCACTTAGTCCACTAGCTCTTAGAGCCTTGCCAGGTCATGACATCAGCCCCAGGCTAGCTGCCTGCTCAAGGGGAGAGACTGCATGGAAGAGCTGTAGCATCCCAGTTTAGGACACCCTGATCAGCCTGTCCCTCACCAACTCTGAAAAAGCGTTGTGTGTCACAGATGTATAAGCAAACCCAGCCAAGGTCAACGGCGTGGAGTTCAAATCAGCAGAAATATCCAGATAAACCAAGAATGGGTCAAAAAATAATAACAAAAATTGGTTGTTGTTTAAAACCACAACATTGTTAGAGTGCCTGTTACTCAGTGTTAAACAACTGATAGAGCATGCTAGAAAAGGCACAGGAAGAAAAGTTTAGACAGGGAATATATTGTGCAATTAGGGAAGGCAGAATTGCTGGTGATTAGAATAGTTATCCACCCACAAATACATGCAATGGAACATGTCAAAGTGATTTTAATCTAGAAAAGAAGGCATGTATTCTTTGATCCTAGTAAACGGAACTGTGCAGTCACTAGTGTTACCGCAAATTCTGGAAATCTGGGTCAAAGTGAATTGAGAAAATGGAAGATGGAGAAGCAAAGGCAGAAAACATATTTTTTATGTGAGGGAGTGAAGAGAAAATCTAATAGTGACACCAGAAGAAAGAAAAGAAAAAAGCATCACATTTTTATTTTTTCAATAATGATTGGGATTTGAGGATATTATTAGAATGAGAAAAGAATCAAAGCTATTGAAATTCAGAAGAGAAAAATAGTAGATAAGTCAAGTACCTAAAAAGAGAGAATCTAGAATTGAGAGTTCCTGAAAAGATGAGCCCTAGATGAGATAGGATAACAAGTTTCCACGGGTGGCGGGGAAAGAAGACTGCAGAGAGAGTTGGAAGGAGAAAACTTGAAAGAAACTTCTTTCAAGTTTTATTATTCATGGTGATGCATATGTCTTCTGCTGAGCAGACAGGCTCAGGATCAACTTGAGGACTTGAGATAAGAAATGATCTTCTGAAATTGATGCCTTGGGCATGGGTAAATTTTCCAGGCAGGATGAGAAAGAAAACAAGAGGGTAAAAATTATACAGTAATAATGGACCTACTTTTTTGTTTAGGTTTTGCTTTTAGATGTGGGTTATCATCTGCCTGCCCCCAGAAGCATTTTTACCACAGGCACAGAAATGGAAGAAATGGACAATTGTGCTCATCCTAGGTAAGGCTCGTGTGGGTGGCACCAGGAGAAAAAGAAAAGCATGGGACATGATGAAGGCATCCTTGAAATCATTGATCTCGAAGTTCTTAGACAACTAAGGGGAGAAGCCAGCAGCAGGGCTGACACTTGGCTAAGTAAAGGGCCCAGGATAAGGAGAGATTCAGTGGAAGTGAGAGAGTTTGGGTATGGCAGCCACTTTAGGGGGCTGCTGAGGGAGGTGAAGGGACCCCCACTTCTTCTATCAGGAATTCCATCTCGGACCTTGTTGAAAAACAGTGATCTTAGTGTTCAAGTCTTTATGATCTTGCTTGTCCCCTTGCCTACAAAGCCACTAGAGAACCATCAGGTCTTGTGTGTAATGGTCCCATCCATAATACTCTCAGATTTTCAGATCTCCATGACCTTTGATCTCTCCTTAATGGTAGGCCCCAATATCCTCTGTTGTCAGCACCATGAGAAGGTTTCTAATCACCCCTTTGTAGATTAGTATGGAAAAGCTTGACTTCTTAGGAAAGTACAGTTGGATGACTAGTCTTCTGTGGGATTCTCTTCTGTCACTATTAAAACCAGATCTTTTCTTCCTAGTTACAAAATAAGGAGAAAATACTGTGTGGCAGAATTGATTTTATACCAAGACAAAAGTTGTGTGTGTCTGTTTAAATGCTTTCCATATGGACTGCATCCCACATGCTACAACAATGTAGTAAAATAAATGTAATTAAGTAAACATGGAGACACAGACTTTCAACAACAGGACTGCTTCATAGTGCATATATGCATATATGTGAAAATCTTAGTAAGAATTTGGGGGGTCATGAAATGCTTCTGTTCTGTGAGATGAGATCCCATCGGACTCAAGGTGGTATTTATTTAAATAACATTAAATAAAGTTACATGAGAACTGCAATAGGTCTTTTTGGGGACAATAGTGGAAACCAGAGATGGACGAGACCATTTAGGTCATTCTATACTTCAAATTCCTTGGTGGAGAAATTCTGCCCAATGCCCTGTGCTCATTTGTTCTTTCCACAAGACAGTTATAAGAGATTCAAGAAATCAGGCTGTACCAGAAATCCAGAAGTTTCTTGTTTTCAGAGTTAAGACCCTTAGCCTTGCTTCACATGATTTAATTTTTCACTGCCTTCTGGATATACATAATTTTCATGAGATTCCTCATCTATCTCCTGCATATCATGAGTTAGTTTTCAGAATGTGTTTCAGAAACAATAGAGCACAATTCCTTGTAAGAAAACTTTGACCCAAATGATCTCCAACGACCATTCACCCTTGACCTAAGCCACAAAACATCACAGGGCTCTCCCCAGTTGCCTTAAGGACCCGTAAAGAAAGCACCCCAGTCCTCATAAGAGGTTAGGTAGGTCAACAGTAGATGTCATAAATAAGTAATTCACTCCCAGGTCCAATTTCTTTTGTTGCGTTTAAGTGTCCAAACGCCAACTTGCTGTTTTATTAATGCCGATATCTCATTTCCATTCTCAGTTTCAAAGCTGATGGAATTGGAAAAAACAAAAACTTGCATCTGTTAGTAGGCCAAAATCCATCAGTCTCCCCATGCAAAGTACGTTAATTCAGTATATTAAAGAAAAAAATTCTGTTGGCCTTATCTCTAATTTGATTGTTCAGATTAAGTACCTTCTTACACTATTGTCATTTGTTGCCTCTGCATTATCTTATAATGAGAAACTACCTGGTTGTATGTAAAATAGATTCAACCAGTCTGTGTGATCAGCTTGTAAGAGAAAACTGGCTCTCATCCTCTAGGAAGGATCATTAAAATGAGCTCCACACATGTCTGAGTGATGGCAGAGATGTTCAAGGATAATGTCTGTTCACAGGCAAAAACAAAGTTAAACTTAGCTAGCTCAGGACCTGCGGGTATGCATGGGGACTCAAAACTGGAAGGAACCTTAAAGATGGTTGAATCCAGTCTCTTCCTACAGAGAAGGAAACTATGCTTTAGCTAGTTCAAATAAGATATCCACACTAGCTTGAAGTAGGGGCAAAGATTCAGTCCTCCTGACCCTCAAGTAAAGATTTTATGAAGTTCTTAAACAGCTACCCAATCCTGGAGGATATAAGATCATATACTAGGAAATACTCAGTCATAGCATAATATGCCACTACTTCTCAAATGCTAGTTGTTAACCTTAAGACAAAGTAATTTTTATTAAAAAAAAAAAAAAAAACAACACCAAATACGTATTTAGTATGCAGGAAAAAATTTACATGAATTTTTAAAGAAAATACAAATCTCACAGGAAGTTTAAGCTTGAGGTAGTCAGTCTGGATGATCAAGGGGTAGAGGTTATCACTGCTCAGGGGACATCATGGGTGGATTTGATAAGTTTACTCATACTGCTTCTAATGACCAAGAAATCCCTCTGAAGACCATGTGGCTAATGTCTTTTTTTCTGGTCATTTTCCTAGTATCTATCCATTGTAAGAGATGGTGACTCAAGCCCTTAAGAAAGCTCAAGTGATTCAAGTCCTTATGTACTAGAATCTGCTTTGTTTCCTTCTCTTGGAACAAAGATGAGGAAATAGCCTCAGTGTCTTAACAAATTGAAATATGAATCCTTTTTATGCCTTTTCTGTCACATTCTTTTTGAATTATGGGTCCAATTTAGCAATAGTAAGCCAGGGAAGGAATAACTTGCATGTATTTATTGAATCTTCTCACTTAATTCTACATAGTGATAGTTGTTAGTTTGGGTAACAAAGACGTTACGTAAATATATATGTTATTGTTTTCTTCATTCTTATCTACTATTGTTCTAGTGTTTTAAAGAGTAAACACAATTTTTTCCTTGATTTAATTGGCCTTCAGTTCTGCAAAGGGAATTGCTCTTAGAGTTTAGCTAAAGCACCTGTGGTATGAAGCATTTGCTTTCCAAAAGCATAACTGAAAGAATGTTTGAATACTTTTCATACTCCCTACCAAAATTCTTTAAATTTGTTTAGAACAACAGCTAGAATTATTCCAGCAGTTTTGCTGATTCATTTCTGTCTAGAGAAACAAGCTACAAACATATATCTGTAAAACTTTTTCACAAGTTACCTTGTGATATATGGCACAGATGACCCCATTTCTTCTTCCCTTCTTATAGTTGTGCACTTGACTTCACAACCTTTCTGTCAATTGGCAGAACATACATTTTTTGTCTTTTATTAGTTTGATCACATGACTTGGCTTTAGTCAACGGAATCTTAACAAATGTGACTTGTGTAGCATCTTAAAAAGTATTGCCTCTGTCTTCATGCTCTCTGCTAGGAGAAGAACAATTTCAAGCTATCCTAGATTCAGGAGTAGATTGAGAGACAAATGGAGCGGAATCACTCCCAGCCAGTTCCATATGATTGGATGACTCCATTCAAAACTAGCATTTGAGAAATGCACCTGTGGCCCAGGCAGCTGAGGCCAGGGCACAAGGCTCATGTAAAGCCCAAGGACCCAGGTTTGAGACCTGGGGCTGGGGTAAAAAAACCTAAATAAATAAATAAATAAATAAAGATGTTTCTACCTCCCCTCCCTTTTTCCATCCTTTCCAGCCTTCCTTCCTTCTTGCCTCCCTTCCTAACTACCACTTTTTTAAAAAAACAAAAATCAAAAAACTAGCATTTGGTTATTTGAGAATTTTGAAGATATCTTACTTTCTAATGCTTGCACTGCTGTGTTGAAAAATCAGCTGTTCCTCCTACTGTTTAATCTCTGGTTGCTTCCCCGATGTTTTCCTTTCTTCTTGTTTTTTAGCAGTTTACTTTGTCATCCTTAGTTTTGGTTTTCTTTATATTTTATTGTTCCTGTGAATTTTCAGTGTTTCTTCAATCTATGACTTGAAGTCTTTCAGTTTTTTTTTAAACTCTAAGCTATTATCTTTTAATATATCGCCTCTGCCTCCCCATCTCTCTGTTTCCAGTAAAGAGGGGATGAAAGATGGTGACACTTTCATTGCATGCTCTATGCTTCTTATATTCTTCGGTGGTTTACATGCTGTTATAACTGCTGCTCTAAGATGCAGAATGGTTATTTTCTTTTGATTTATCTTCTACCTATTAATTTCCTTCTCATATGAATCAAGTATGTTAATTAAGCTCAGTCATTGAATTTTTAATTCCAACTATTGTAAATTTTTACTGAGATTATTATTTTGGCCTTTTATGTTTTCTATTCATCTGTCAAAATTCTCATCTTTTTTCAAAGATTTCTTAAACTTAAATTAAAAGTCTTATCTACAATAACATTAAATTCAATTAAAAATTTAATTGAGTTTAATATAATTTTAAATCATTATCAAATTAGATGAAAATAAATGAAATCCAACTATACATTGCTTATAAGAAAGACACTCTAAAAATAAGAAATATTTAATGTAAAATATGGAAAAATGATAACTTAAAAACACTAAGCAAAAGAAAATTGATATAGTTATACCAATATCTAGCAAAGTAGACTTGAGGGTATTAAATATAAATAGAGATAAAAATAGACAAAGATATATAACAATTATAATTTTTATGCACTTAGCAGCATGATTTTGGAATATGTATAGTAAAATTTGACAGAAATAAAAGACAAATTCTTAATCGTAATGAGAGAATTAATATCCCCTCAGCAACTAAAAGATCAAGCAGGAAAAGCATCAATAAGAATATTTAGAAGGTTCAAAAATGTGATTAACAAACTTGAATCATTTGTGATATACCGACCCCTACACTCCAAAACAGTAAAATACATATTCAAATGTCTAAGAAATATCTACCAACATTAGCCATGTGCTGACATATAAAACAGATTTCAGCAAAATTCAGAGACTTTTTTTAGTAATATAGGATGTTTTCTGACCATAGTGAAATTGACTAAGCATTGATAATAAAAATATAACTAAAGTATCTCAAATATTTAGAAATTAAACTATGAATGTCTACCCCATGAATCCAAGGTTGGCTTAAAATTTGAAAACTCAATATAGTTCACAACATTAGCAGGAAATAAAGGATGAAAAGCATATAACTATCTGGATAAATGCTGAAAGAATGCTTGATCAAATTTAGTAAAGTTCAATACTCATTCATAATTCTCAAAACCTAGAACGAAAACACTGAAGCAAAACACCCTGTGATAGTGACTATCAAAACACACACACACACACACACACATACACACACACACACACACACACACACAACTACAGTAAACGTAATTAAAGAGAAATAATGAATATTTTCCCCTCTGAGAGCAGGATAGAGACACAGATTCCTGTATAAAAGTCTATTTAATATTGTGTCATATTTTCTAGCCAATGCAATTAGGCAAGAAAAAAAGGAGTACCTACTACTTCAGTAATAATGCAAGCAACATTTATTAATAAAAGCATCATTGTGTAAAAGATTGTTGGAGGAAGTATATTTACATATTGTTCAAGTATTGATTGACCTGCAGATTTATTTACTAATTACAAAAGAAAAAGATTACAATGGAAATCTGGCAGACATCATATTAACCAAGTGCTCAGAACTATTATCACTAAAAATAAATCAAAGTAGTATCATATGACTCCTCTTGTGAGAACTGAGAGACACATTATCACATAAAAATTATTTTGCCAAGATTGTTGATTCCAAATAAAAGCATCAGGAATCCATCAAGTGAATACATATTGAATGATATTCTGCTTGATAAATAGTCTTGAAAATTGTGAATATTATGAAAGACAAAAATAAAAGACTGGGCAACTGTTCGAAGCATTTAGGGATGAAGTGTCATGATGAATGGATGCAATTTATGCAAACTAATTCAAATGATTTCACAAAATATGTGCAAATACAGCTACCTAATCCATCTCCCTATCTACTGTCTATCTGAAAGAAACAAACAAAAATTGTGTACACAAAAAAGGAAATCATAAAAATGTCAGCAATTGAAGCACTTAAACCAGAGGCTCAGCAAGCTATAACCCACAGGTCAAATTGAACTGAAATCTGTTTTGTAGATAAAGTTTTACTGAAACACAGTATTGATAATTAATTTACATAATTCATGCAGAAGTTTTTACTTTTAATGGTAGTGTTGAGTAATTACAACAGAAACTTGCCCACAAAACCTATAATATTTGCTTACAGTAAAATGTTGCTAACCCTTGTTTTAGAATATTGCATACAGTATTTTCATAACCTTGGGATAGTCAAAGATGTCATAAAGAGAACACAGAAAGTAATCATAAGTTGGATTACATTAGAATTATGTCTGTCTTCTTCAACCTAAAACTTTATACTCTCAAAGTAGGTTCGAGTTAAGTATCATAGTTGAAGACACCTCCTCTGCCTGGGCAGTTTAGCACCTCTCTTTGTAAAGAGGTAATAAGGATCTTCATTCCAAGTCTCTTCTTGCATACAAATTTATGTATCCTGGTCCCACGTGGCATTAAAATCCTGCCCAATCCTTGGCATCTGTATTTGGGTCAGGTATTCCTTAGGGTTTTGCTTCTTTAGTTTCTTCTTTTGATTCCAACTTGGAATCTCTGCTCTGTTTTCACATCCAGATATTTCCCTTTATATCAAGCTAAGCGATTTATTATATTTTATTGTTGATTTTTTGCATGATTTAAAATCATACAGAAGTTTAAAATGTAATCAAACCACCTGGATTCAAATGCTAGTTTTGTCATAATTGTCTATATGACCATGAGCAAATTATTTATCCTCTTTAAACATCAGATTCCTCATTTGTAAAATGTGACAATAATATTTATTTCATCTGAGGTTAAAGAGCAGTCAGTGGCACATATTAAAAGTTCAATAACTTGTTAGCTATTACTATTGTTATTTTTCTTATTATCATCACCATGTATTCTCATGTGTTGACACCAAAAAAGGTACCTTTTTTTTAATTGGAAATGCTGCAATATGTTTTCTCTTTAATCCCCAAAGAGTATCATCCTGCCATCTGTCACACTAAATAAGACTCCATCCTATCTAGTCCACATAGGCATAGAAGATGAAAATCAAATTTAAATTTAGTCTGCCTAAACTATAATTAGAAAGAGTGAAGTGTTTCAAGAGTGATTTAGCTATTTCTGAAGAAATTATAAATAATTGTTATCTTATTTTGGGGGGAATTATCTGAAACAGACTCCTCTACATCAGAGCAAATAATTGAAAGGGACTCACATATTAGAGCCACTACCAGTGGCTCAACTATCAAAGACTTGCCATTTGAGTTGAATACCCTGTTGTGAATCCCCTAGAGACAGAGATCCTCCAAAGTGAAGGCTTAGCAGGAATGAATGAAGTGGAGCATAATAAGGGAGTCTTTGTGGTAGAGTCTAATGAATGACTCCTTGACATGCTCTGATCTCTGACATGACAGGCATATGGTGTTTATCAATAAATAAAAAGGCTGAAGCATTCAGATCTTGGTAACATTTGGTAAGCTGCAAAGCTGTCTGCCTAGCTCTTTATCCTGACAGGAGGAATAAAATAAAATGTCTCCAAAAAAAATCTATTCAGAATACATGATAGTCTTTGGTTGTCTTTAATTTCCCCAAAGAAGCATCAGGTCATGCTCTAACTTGTGTGTATAGATGTATGTTAATGTATTATTTAAATGATGCTTTAAGGTAACCACAATCAGTTCTCAGAGCTTTCAATGAGCAACTCCTTAAAAATATCCCCACCTAACAAGGCAGCGGTGAAGAGCCCCAGAGTTCCGATGCCGGGTGGGGTGAAATAAACAGAATGAGGAGCATTTCAATAAACTAAAATGCATATAGCAATTTAAACAAAAGAAATAATAAAACTATAAACAAAATGACAAATGTAAAAATTGTAGAAATGTAAAATGTAAATTGTAAAAATGACAAATGTAAAAACCTGAAGGTCAGCGCCTTTCATGACACTAATCTTTGCTTGATAATTGACTCAACTAGAACTTTATGTTGTTTCTGTGGACTGCTGAAATTTTTTTTCTCTTTTCTTTTTCTTATAGTAACATTTATTGTTTCTTTAGTTCACAGTGCTAAACTCCACTTAGGATACAGAAATTGCATCTCAGTCTATACTTCACACCACTCCCACCACCAGAGTCCCAGTGTCCCTTACTGCTGCCTTCTCCCTCATCCTCCTCCCCTCTGCTGAAATCTTAATCACAGAGGTAGCTCACCTGCGGCAATGGGAAGGGCAGATGGGACAGGTGCTCTGTCTGCCTGTTTTCTACATCTGGGCTGTATCTACACAAAAATAGCTTGTACAACTGAATCAATATCACCAAATGAAGCTAACTTATTTGTACCCTATAATTTTACCACAATTCTTAGAGGAAAACCACTTCAATGACACTATTCATAAAGTACTTACTTAGGGTAAAATCCTTGATATTATCCTTAAATCCTTTCTTTCTGTCCTTCCCAACTTTATTTGTTAGGAAATTCTATAGGTTCACCCTTCAGCATATGTCTACAATGTCTCCACATCTACTACTATTATCACTACCACAGTTTGAGCCCTTTCAAATCTCACCTGGATAGATGTAATCACCTCCTAATTTCTGCTGGTTTCCATACTTTCTACCCTATATTCTGAAAAGATAAATCTGGTTATATCACTCCTCTACTCAAAATCCTACATGGTTCAAAAATTCCTACAATGACTTGCCAGGCTTATGATCTGGTTTCTCATTTTTTTCTCCTACCCTCACTCACTTATTCACTTTGTTCCAGCTAACTGGTCCCTTGATGTTCTGTAAATATTTCAGACCCAGTCCCTCAACCTGGGATACTTTTTGTCCTGAATTCTAGAAGGATGTTTCAAGTCTTGGTTCAAACCATGCTTCTCAAATGAGGCTTATTTTGCCAACAACCTTATTTAAAATGGGAACCTGCCCTCCATACATCCCCATATCCAGGTTAAGGGATCTACACTCTTATTCTAAGGCATGTATCATCTAATATATATATATATATATATATAAATACATATATTTTAACTATGCTTATTGTCTGGTTCAGCTCTTCCTTCTAAAATGTGTTATGAGAACAAGAATCTTCCATCCAGTGATTACCCTAAATACCTTAACTAGGGATAAAGTTAAAGATTCCAAATACAATTGGGAATTTCAGATAAACAATGAATAATTTGTTTTGGTATAAGTATGTCCCATTAAACCATTAGTTTATTTGTTATTTATCTGAAATTCAAATATACATGGGTATGCTGTATATTTATTTGCCAAATCTGGCAACCCCATCCTAGAAGAGTGTCTGGCATTCTCATTACAAGAAATATTACAAATGGTCTATTTAAATTAATTTGGTTTTGAAGTTTTAGTGGTATTTAGAGCTGACTAGAGAAACCCTGGATTGTTGAGGAAACATTTTCTGGCAGTTATAACTACTTTTAGGAAAAGTGTTTTTGTCAAAGACAAATCACTCAGATGAAACAAGCAAAGGATACAATCCACAGTTCAGCAGAGTAAAGGTACAGGAAGCCTGATTTAGGCATCATGCTTTTAATATTGGGAAATTGGGTGGAGGGGGAGAGGGAAATTGAAAACTTCCCAAACCAAAAGCTAAAACAATGTGTTGGGGAAATCATATTAAGCAGAAAACTAGAACTTGACGTCAAATGTAGTCTAGCATATTGTTGAAAAAGTATATGGAGCATGAGAACAAGACCCAGATTACTCATATGTCTGACCTCTAGCTGTGCTTTCTAATTAGTTGCTCCCACTAACTACTTAGCGGGAAGTCAGGGGTCATTCAGTGTCGGATAGCTCACCTTCATAAGATTTATAAAATCCATCCCGTCACTATATAAAAATATGACTAGAACATAAAGAAGCTATTTTTACAAACCTACCAGAAGTTTTGTGTGATAATAAATGCTACTAGTCCAGTCACCATACAAACTCTTTACTTGTCCCAGAGATGTTAGTTACCAATGCTTAAAACATTTTTGGCGTTTTTATTTTTAGGTTTTTTTCTTGTAGCAGTGCAATATTTAAGAAATATTAACAAGTGTCTTTACCCTGGTCAGTAAGAGGGAAGAGATAGGGCTTGAACACAGGGAGTCTGGCAAACGATCTTAATCTTAACATCGTTACAATTAACATCTCAACATCAATGCTAGCCTTTAATGAAAACTACATTCCTTGTCTCCCAGCATTTGTGGAATGTAGAAACCATGTAGAAACATAGCCATTAAACTTTGCTTTTGACATAAAAATAGTATTCATCAGCTTCGTGGGCTTAACCTTGCACCTTAATCGTTAAGTTTGGCTATGAATAATGCTTAACTAGTTGTAGAAAAAGCAGTCTATCCTCAAAGTCTGACAGCACTAAGGAAGAGCTAAAAATTTCCAATGGATTCCTAGGCAACAGCAAAAGAAAAGAAAAAAAAAGAAAAATTTAAGAATGTTGTCAGTAATGGCAGAGTCTTTCAAATAAATAGATAATTTACTAGTAAAATGATGCTTTGATGATCAATTTTGTGTGTCAGTTTGACTGGGCCATGGGATGTTCCAGTTAAACATCATTTCTGAGAGTGTCTGAGAGGGTGTTTCCAGAGGAGAGTAACATTCAAATCAGTAAATTAGATCACCCTCCCCAGTGTGGTGTTCATGTCTCAATCCATCCAGGGCCTGAATAGAACAAAGTGGGGGAAGGGCACATTTATTCCCCTGTGGCCTGCCTCCTTGAGCAGGGGTGTAGTTCTTCTCCTGCATATATACATGTATGTGTATATACATATGTACATGTATGTATACATATGTGTGTATGTATACACACACTTCTTATTTGTTTCAAAGAACCCCTTATGCTTTAAGTGGATCCTTTCTAAACAGTGCTCATGTTCCTAAAGGGATCATTCTCCATCTATTATTTTTAATACTAAATTAATTAATTGAGGTATAATACTCAACCAATTCCCCCCTTTAAATTGTATATTTAAATTGTTTTTACTATATTCAAAGTGATCCAACTTTCAGCATTATCATGTTTTGGAAACTTTCTATATCCAAAAAGGAAAACTCAAAACCATTAGTGGTCACTTTTCACATTCCTTTTGCTATCAATCCCTAATCTACTTTCTGTGTCTATGAATTTGCCTTTTCTGGCTATTTTATATAATTGGAATCACACGTTGTATGACCTTTTACCTCTAGCTTCTCACAGTTGGCATCGCGTTTTCAAGGCCATGGTGTAGCATATACTAGGACTTCATTCCATTTTATTGCCCAACGGTATTCAATGTTACAAATTTACACCATTTCTCCATCCATTACTTAGTTGATTGACTTTGGGACCATTTGCATTGTTCGGCTATCATGAATAATGGGGCCGATGGAATTGAGATGAAGGCTTTTTATTTTAGGACTTACATTTCCATTTCTCTTGGGTAAATACTTAGGCATGGAATTGTTTGGTCATATAGTGACTTCTGTTGAATTTTTTGAAAAACTACCAAACTTCTCTAAAGTGGCTGCTTCACGTTACATTACCATCAGAAATGCATAAGGTTTCTGGTTTCTCCACAGCCTTGTTATTGTTTTAGTCATCCTAACAAGTATGATGTGGTACTTCTTCATGGTTTTGATTTTCAGTGCCTAATGACTGATGCTGGGCATCTTTCATGTGCTTGTTGGTCACATACATACCTTTTTTTTTGTAGAAATAGCTAAATCCTTTGTCCATTTTTAAAGTTAAGTTTTAAAAATTCTTTATACATTCAAGAATGTATAAAGCTCCTTGTAACTATATGATTTATAAATACTGTTTTCCATTCCGAGTTGTCTTTTTGTTCTCCCTATTGTGTCCTTCGAAGCACAAGCTTTTTTATTTTGATGATGTTTAATTTACCTATATTTAGTGTCATCTGTAAGAAACCATTTCTTATCCAAGCTCCTACATTTTCTAAGGGTTTTATACTTTTACCTCTTATACTTAGGACTCTAAACAATTTTGAGTTAATTTTTGCATAAGTATGAGATAGATATCTATTTTTCTTTGCATGTGGGTATTCAATTGTCTTGTACATTTATTGAAAAAAAGCAATTTCCCATTTAATTTTCTTGGCACACTTAACAAAAAACCAATGGACTCTAAATGAATGGACTTATAGCTAGACTCTGAACTTTATTTCATTGATCTCTATGTCTTGATTACTGTAATCTTTTAGTAAGTTTTGAAATCAGGAATCATGAACTACTCTACTTTTTTTTTTCTTTTACAAAAATGTTTTGTAATTCCATTAAATTTTCAGATCAGCTTACCAATTTCTGCAAAAAAAAAAATCTGAGATTTTGCAAAAGATTGTACTGAATCTGTAGATCAATGCAGACAGTATTGTCTTCTCAGTAAGTCTTCCAACTCATGAACATAAAATGTCTTTCCATTTACTATGTCTCTTTTAATTTCTTTCAATGATGTCTTGTATACAAACTTGTATTTCAATGTACTTCATTTCACTGAATTTATTAATAAGTATTTTATTATCACATTGTTATAAATGGAATTGTTTTCTGAATTTTGCTTTTGGACTTTTAAACTGCAAATGGATTCAAAACACAACTAATTTTGTATTTGTCCTGTGTTATCATTGGCTATGGTTTTTGACACTTTTGACTATATAATGTATGCAGGTGTGGACCTCATTCAGCTTTCCTACTATGAGTTTATTGAGTTTCTTGGGTATAGTTGATTGATATTTTTCATCAAATCTGGGAAGTGTTCAGAGTCATAATTTCTTAAATATTCTTGCTTTCCTTCTTTGTGGAAATCACATTGTGCACATATCGATATGCTTGTAATGTCTACAAGTCTATGACTCTGTTTATTTTGCTTATTACTATTCCTTCTGTTTCTCAGACTGGATATTCCTCAAGTTCAGTGATTCTACCGCCAGTTCAAATCAGCTATTGAGTCTCTTAGCAAATTTTTCATTTTGGTCATTTTTTCTTTCTATTCCAAAATTTCTATTTGATGCTTTTATTTATTATTTCTATTCCTATACTGACAATCTCTATCTGAGGAGACATTATTCTCATGCTTGCTCTTTTCCTGAAGTTATGGCATTTTTTAGTTCTTTGAAAATGATTTCAAGTCTTTGTCAAATAAGTCCAATTTGAGGGCTCTCTGAGGGAGATTCTTTTGACAGCCCCTCCCTGGCCCTTACATGGACTTTCCTGTTTCTTTGTCTGGTTCAAACTGGATGTTCTAAACATCACAATGTAGCAACTCTGGCATTTGCATTTCTTCTCTCCCCAGGATTTGTAGTTGTTTGCTATTGTGGCTGATGTCATTTGTTTGCTTAATGACTTGATGAGCTAATTCTGTAAAGTGTGTGTTGCCAGTAATCTCTAAGTCTTGCCCTAGTTTAGCTGCCATTAAAAATTAGACCTAAACTTCCAAAAGAACAAATATATATTCAAATATTTTTAATAAACATATGTTAAGTGTTGGGACACACATTCGGGGCTCCAGCAATTTAAAATTCTTAGCCTTTACTTTCTGCTTGCACAGAAACTCAAGGTCAGGCGAAGGTGAGAGATTAGTAACTTCTTGGGTCTTTTCTGGGTATGTGATTAGCTTGCATCTGCATGTGGCCTTCACGTTTCTCAAGAAAATGAGAAAAGTTTTTTAAAGCTCCTCCAGATGGACAATGCGTCCCAGGCTTTTTCTTTTAAGTGTTTTAGTCATTACTGGTTATCATGACCTCAGGCAGCTACAATGCTAAACAATTGCTACTGAAAGTTTTTGACAAGCACTCCAGGAAAAAAGTTGTTTGCACTGTGTGGGTTTTGCCTGAGGTCAAATAGAGACAAACTCTATAAGCGGGAGATTTTTAGGAAGCTCTCATTATTGACCCTCAAATACTGACAATTCTCCAGGAATACTGCATTTGAGGGATGATCCAACACTATTTTCCCCTGCAATTTTAAACAACGTCTGTGATTGCAAAGCTATTGATGTTTAAGGTTTCTAAAAAACTGTGAAAGGATGGAAATTGGTAAGATAAAATGCCACAAAACTCACTGTTCTTACCAAGATTCACCCATTATTCTTCAATAAACACTCCTCAAATTTTTGCAAGCCTTGGGATAATTTCCAGAGTTCTCAAAGCGCTGATTTTGACTACCATTATTTTTTTCCCTTGCCAGTGTTTTGTTTTCATTGCTTTTAGGTAAGAACAGATATTCAACAGTCCTTATTCTTCCATTCCTGAATAACCTCTCTTCTAGTATGTTCTTAAACTAGGTGTTTAGATCCTTTGACTCTTTTTGACCGCCCCCCCCCAAAAAAAATCACATTCTAGAGGTTCTGTCCACTCTTTTTACTATATTGTACATTTTATAGAGTTTTACACAATCACAAGCAACTTCTTCAAACAGAATCCTTTTATGTGAGGCCCAAACTTTGCTTTTGACATGTCCAAGTGGATAATGCTGAGCAGTTCACTGACTCCCAAGTGAACAAAAAGCAGTTCTTTTTCTTCTTACTTTTTAGATGTTATTTAGAGTTAATAAAAAGTTTATTTCTAGGAATGTTTCTAACCACTTCCAATTTGGTGTTATCTGATGGGATCCATTTTTGCTCAAGTAAATTATTGTGAAAAAAATTTAAGTACATATTCTGAAATCTTTATTTTCTACCCCTTTCCTTCTGCTATAATAGTGTAACAAGTTTTGCTGAGTTAAGATATAAAATAGCATAAGGATAGCCATGTAGTTAATATTAATAGAAGTGGCAGAGAAATCAGGATAATAATATATACCTATACACCAATTACTTTTCAGAAAAGTTATTCTCTGTCCAAAACTATGAAGAAATAAATTAAAGCAATCCATCTTTTTTTAAAAAAAAAAAAGGAAAGGTACAAGCAGGAATGAAGGCGAGTAGGAAGGCAGGTAGGAAGAGAAAGGAGAAAGAGATTTATTTACTTTCTATTTAGTTGTTCACATTGGTCATTCTCCCAGGTCAGAAGGATTGAACCTGGGACCTTGGGATGTATGTGGAACTGCTCTTAGGTGTACTAGGTCACTAGGCCCCCAGGGTGCAACCAGCAATCCATTTTTTTAACCCACCTTGTCTAGTGATGAATATGGTCTAAGACTGATTCTGTAAATCTTTAACCATTGCATTTGGGCATTTATAAAAGAGAGTTTTATGATAGGAGTATCCAGGATAGTTTTAAGAAAATGAAGTAGTAGATTTGTGTTCTCTAACATTAAAAAAATAAACTCCAAACCTACAATATCTTCTTAGCTGTAAATGTTTTATTCTCCCCACACTTAACAATATAGCCGAGATGATGACACCTCAACACCAGGAATACAATATAATATAATATAATCCTCTCACATTATATTTGCACTTATGCTCACTTACATTGCATTATACTTCTTGCAAAGCATAAGTCATCCTTAGAGAATTATTAAATCTTTATTTTCTATGAAAAATTACTTGTTGGTATTTTATCTTCTAAGAAAAAAATGGTGATAATTTTTTACCCATACATGTGTACAAGAACAAAAGGAAAAGTAGAAATTGTAAAAAAAAAAAATTAGAAGAAAATCTTTATATTTAAAATTGTGAGGAAAAAATATCTTAAATGAACAACTTCCAAAGATTAGAAAAATATTCAACTGTGCAGTTGGTTACTTAATTTAAATAATTGTAGACTACTGATTCATCTCTCAAACTGCCCTGATTTAGTTAAAAGAAAGACTAATTATGTTACCCTATACTGAGATGGATTCTCAGTACAAGCTGAAAATGACAATACTGCATATACAAACAGAGGTCAAGGAATTCTGTGAGGTAATATAAATAAAAACAGAATAGATAAACCAAAAATAAATCATTTTCATAAAATGTTTGGGTTGTTTCACTATGTTGTTATGGGCATCATTAGATGAATTGGTTTTCTTTGTAAACAGAAAGAAATAAATGTCTTAATCATAATTATGCAGACACATATATTTATGAATCTTGTTATTGTTTAGCACTGCTTAGCTGATTTGAAACAGTACAGAAAGTTTTCTTGATTTGCACAATGTTTTCTCAGAATCACTGAAAAACCTGACAGAAATCTTGATTGTGTTTTCTTCTTTGGTTTGCTTTTTAGCTAATTTATTGACATTGGTCTCTTTGGCAGAGCCTGCTGAATGAGAATCTGATTGGAGTACTGTAAGTATAGAGACAGACTGCCTGCTTCTCTGACCGATAACACCTGAGCGTCATCAACTGGTCCCTGTGCTGTTTCTCCTATTTCTCCTTTCTAAGTCTCAGATTTCTGTAGTTGGCCTCTCATAAGGACATAAGTTCATGGTTATGTAGGAATATTACTGCCTGGGGAAGTAGAAATATACAGATGTCAGAGAAAATATCTGAAATGACATTTTTAGGCCCAGAAAATTTCACCTGGAAAGAGAAAGCCAAGCCAGTCAAGCACTATGAACCCAAAGTGGAAAAGCTTTGTGTCTAGCAACTGATATACCCTTATTCTTATGCCCCATTGCAGTCCAGCCTTGGTTTACACAGAACAGGGGAATATGTATGGCCTTGATAAACACACTGGTTCCTCCTTTCCATCTTCTCTTTAAAAACTCACACATGTACATACACAGGCAATAAATGGCAAGAGCATCTATCAACAATATAGAACACCCATGCTTAGAACCCAAGAGCTCTCTTAAAACAATGTTTGCAGAGAACACAGGCACACATCTATGAAGAAAGGAGAACACAGTCTGAAGCAGTGAAGACTGACACTTTGTGCCTATGGATCTCCTGAACTGTAGTGAACTGTAATTATTTTCTCTTAATACTGATCTTAGCTCATGTCAACTACTCCTGAACATTGTGATTCATATAAGTATTCTCTAGGCTAAACTATGAGATATTACAATCAATTGTATACAGAATGTCCAGGAATTTATGCATAAGGGAATAGATCTGGAAGCTGATTTCTATGGACCCATATTACATCTGTATTTAAAAATCTGATCCTCGAAGCTCATAGTTCCCTTGTCCTTTGGCTCAGCCCACATTTAATGTGAAGATTAATTTGCTCTGATAAACTGACCTGCATAAATATATAACTCATAAATAGAAAAAATATGCATTTTGTAAGAGTTGCTGGAAGCCCAATATAAGTACAAAAATTGCTGTATAACATGACATTTGATGAATTTTTAAAATGAAGAAAGACGTTAATATTTTTAGTATAAAGAGGTTTTCACTAAAATAATCCACATTTATGATCAATATAAATGAATTCTGGTTCAGGGTGTAATAAAGTAACTGATATTAGACTCTTAACATTAAATAAGAACTACGAAGGCACTGGGCAGTAAACAATCCATATTATGTATTTATCAAGAGAGTGGAAATATATGAGATGATATATATTTAGGAAGTTATGTGTCTTCCAAACTTCTTTCAGAAGTTCAAGAAGATCTAAATAGCAGAAATATGAAAAAATTACAACTCAGCATATCATGGTCAAACTGCTGAAAAACAAAGACAAATTCTGCAGTAATTTAAAAATAATATACATTACCTTCAAGATAGAAATAATAAGAATGACCACTGATTTTTCAGTATAAACTGTTGATGACAGAAGACATCATTAAAGTGTTAAAAGAAAAAATTACCTGCCTCCTTAAATCCAGGTTGATCAGAGAAAAAATATCCCAAATAAATGAAAAGAATAACAAGATATTTTTATTAAAACAAAACTTAACAGAAATATATCATGGGCAGCCCAGTCTTACAAGAAATAAGCTAAAATAATTATTTCAAATCAGACCATAGATGTACAAGAAGAAATCTTGTGAAACAAATAGAGAAAAAAGAGCACTCTAGTAGGTAAAATAGCATCAAATATAAGTAAATGATATACTTCAATTAAAACACTAGGAAGGTTAGACTGGATTTAAAAATAGTTGTAAATACAGGTTGTTTATAAGAAACACAAAATAAATATAAAACAGATAAATTTAAAATAAAATAATGGAAGAAACTATTCAAACACTTATTTAATGCTAGTATGGCTTATTAATATCATACAAAGTATAGATTAGGGTAAAAATTATTATGAAAGATAAAGTCAAACATTTCATGATATTCAAAAGCTCAAATCTACAGGAAGGAATCATGAATCTTTATGTATCCTACTAGTATAACTTCAAAACACTGTAGTAAAAATTACAGGACTAAAGGAAAGATAGGTAATTTGACAACCATAGGTGGCAATTTGACAAACTTCTCTGAGTAACTAATAGAATAAGCAGATCTCTCAAAAAATCAGTATAACAACAGAAAATCTGGAAAATAATGAATAACTTCACTTTATTAACATACACTGAACACTGTACAGCAGTTGCAACATGCATATCATTTTCAAGTACACATGAAATCTTTGCCAAAATGGAACATATTCTGGGTAATAAGTTTCAGCAAATTTCAAAAGTGTAAAATCATAGTGTATGTCCATTTTGTAATCAAGTAGAACCAACCATAGAAAGATAACTAGAAAATGTCCAAATATTTGAAAATTAATTAAAACATCTCTAAATGTTTATTTATAGGCTAAAGAAACAATAAGAAATTTTAAAACATTTTAAGATGAATTATGATAAAAACGCAACATATTAAAGTATGTATGATGCATACATTTAGCAGTTTCTGTAAAAGTGAAATGTGCACCTAACTACGACATAGTCATCTACCTTTAAGCGTTTATCAAGGTAATGAAAGCATACATCCACATGAAGACTTGCACATGAACTTTTACAGATGATTTATTTGGGGGATAAAACAAGGGTCTATTGTCAGGTTATTTGATCAAGAAATTATGCTATATTCCTACAGGGGGATTACACTTAGAAATGAAAAGTTGAAAATTATTAATAAACACAACATGAATGAATCACAAAATCATTGTGCTGAAAGAAATTTGATGAAAGAATACAAACATTATGCATATAAAAATGAAACTCACTTATAATGACAGCAAGTAGATTATTGATTACCAAGTGATAAGGTGGGGCAGAAGCTTGGATCTACCAAGGATCACATGGAAACTCTGGGCTGTTGGAAATATTTATTATCTTGACTGTGGAGGCAGCTTTACATGTGAATATGAATATGTATCTTTGTAGCTATGTATGTGCATATATGTATGTGTGTCAAATTCATCAAACTGTAAATTTTAAATGTATGCAGTTGTGAGTGATTATAAATTAATTTTATCACAATGACATTAAATAAAAACATTTAAATAAACTTACAGAAGTAAACTTTTGCAGATGCAATGGCAAATTAGTCAAAGTAATTGGTACTGTCGTCACCCTTACCCTGTAAATACTATGATGCCAGATAAAATGTATGAAGGCACTATGTTCAGACCTTTGGCAATAGATAACAGAAGATTATAACCCCTGAAGGAAGGAAAACTAAGCATGGAAGAATATTATTGCCCTGGATCTCTGTTTGAGGACAAATTTCTGACTTCCTGATCATGGCATGGTGAACTGGAGTCTTGCTGAGCTGAGGAAGTTTGGGGAACAAAAGTTTGGGGAAGTTCAACTGTTTAAAATTTGAGGGGCTTGAGAATCAGGAGGAGGAGAGAAATATGTGAAAGTTCTCTTACACGTTCTCTTACATGTTCTGGGCTATTCATGCACATACAAGAGGCTTACCAGAGTGTGACTACTTGGGGGAAAAAATATACAAAAGACTAGCAAGTATTGAGGAAATGTTGAAATTTCAGTCCAGCTAATAATTCTATTACCTCATCCTAGGACCCAGACAAGACACCAAAAGTCTGTCCTTAATCCTCAAGAGCAACACGTTAGCTCTTAAAAGCTTAAAAGCCTAAAACCAAGTCCAGACAATAATGGCAGGGGAGAAAGGGTTTGTATGGTGAGTCCACCATGTTTGTGAAGCTTGGGAAACATCTCTACATTTCTGCCTTGACAAAATACAAAACTTAACTTTCACATACCAACTGTAATTAGAGAGGAACTTAACTGCCACCTAGCACAAAGACCAAGACTTTTTAGAAAAATATAGCAGAGTTCAAAGTCTCTCCAATGTATCATTTCCAAAGGCCATTTTCAAAACAAAAAACATATTAGGCACACCAAGAAACAGGTCTAGTGATCTATAGTCAGAATAAAATGCAACCCATGAAAAAATAACCCTGAGATGACCCAGATATTACATTTAGTAGACAATGGCTTGAAGCAGCCTTACACATAAAATAAAAAGAAAGAAAAATGTGGTCTTAATGAGCAGATAGGAAATCTTATCAACAAAAAGGAAACTTTTTAAAAATTAAAATTCTATTATAGAAAACCAGAAAATTATTGATCTCACACATATGAGGAATCTAAAGAAACAAAGTAAATGAACAGAAAACAAAACCAAAACTAGCCCTTAGACACTGACAACAGAACTGAGGTTTCTGGAGGCGAATGGATGTGAGAAGAGGGAGCGGATTGCGGTGAGTCCAACAGCCACTGGTGGAGACTATTAGGAGTTGGTAGTTGGCAGCATGTATTGGGCATTTGTTGAAGAGTGAGCATGAACATCTAAAACTTCTGTTGTGATGTAAGTCAAAATTTCCACAATAAAAATAAATATAAAAAACCTACAAAATTCTTTTGTAACCTGAATAACACAAAGAAAGAAATTTCAAGGAAAAAAAATGACTCCGGGCCATGTGGAACAATATTAGAATAGGCTAACATAGGTATAATTGAATTCACAAAAGGAGAATAAGATGAAAATGTCACAGAAAAAATAACATATAGCAAAATAATGGCCAAAGGTATCTGAAACAGTTAGGCATCCAATATAACATACATTCGTCCACTATATTGATGACATCATGCTAATTGGACTAGATGAGAAAGAAGTGAGATTGTATTGGAACCTTTGGTAAGAAACACGTAGTCTAAAAGTGGCAGATAAATTCCATGCATATTCAGGAACCAGTCATATCAATAAAAAAGTTAAGTATTTCATCCAAACAAATTATTATATCTTCTACTTCCTATCATCATGAAGAAATGACAGTACTTCATGGGCCACTTGAGGTCATAAGGCAGATATTCTATGCCTAGTAATATTTTTCCTGATCATCTAGCAGGTAAGATGAAAGATTATAACCTTTCAGTTGGAATCAAAAGCAAGACAGAACTCCACACAGGGTCTAGACTGCGATGTAACAACCCTGTTACTTGATTTGTACACTTGAGATGGAAGGAGATAAAATATGGACTTTATGGAAAGCCCTAGGAGAATTGCAGCATGTATCTTTAGGATTCCAGAGCAAAGTGATGCCAACTGTAGCAAATAATACTATATCTTTTGAAAAATAACTCTTATCATGAATTCGGGCCCTAGTTGAGCCAGAGTGCCTGACCATAGGACTCCCAAACACCATAAAGAGTGAGGCCATAACTCCACATCCTGAGCTGGGTTTGTTCAGAACCACCAAGTTCTAAGCTTGAACTGGTCCAACAATGATTTATCATAAGATGGAAAAGACAGAACCAGAAGTGGGCCTGAGCAAGATCAGAAGCACAAGCAGACTGTACTAGCAGGTAGCAAAGAAGTCATGCTATCTCTCTATGGATTGGTACTTCTCCTTCAGCAAACCCCTATAACTTAATCTACCCCATAGAAGTCCTGTCTGAGTTTCAGCCTGCTGGAGATTTCAGACTTTCCAGGCCCCAAATGCATGAGGCAATTCTTTAAAATCAAGATAAAGATGTGTGTGTGTGTACACATGTGCGCATGTGTTGTATTGGCTCCATTTCTCCGGCAAACCCTAAGCAGACCAAGCAAGACTTAGAGATATACTAGCTGAGAGTGAGGAAGAATCTAGAATAGTGACAAAGGTAACGGTAAGTATTAGTTATAGCCTTAGAAGCCCCAGAATCATGGAGTTTCATCTCACTAATCTTCCACCTGTAAATTCTTTCAGGAAAAGGAGCACCAGAATTCCAGAGGAGCTGCTCCTGTAACTTAGATGAAGTAAATCCAAAGGGCTAGATTATGAAGGACATGATCCTGTGCTGCCCAGGTCTCCCTTCTGGAATGAAGGTCCTATTTTCCTAGGTGCTAGAAGTGACAGCCCCAGACGTCAGCCCTATATGGGAAATACACTGACTGACGAGAGTTGCAGTGCTGAAAGTTTGTGCCTCCTTCCCAGTAATGTCATATCCAAAACCCATCACTAGGAAAGTGTAAAGCAAAGTTCTCTCAGCTCTGAAGATCACCTCAGCTCCCTTTAGGGTTGGTTGAAAACCCTGTTGAGACTGCATCAGAGCTCAATTTCTCCCTGTGCATAATCTGACTTCTTTCAATTACTGAGAAAGAAGTGTTAACATCTCCAACTATAATTGTAAATTGAGCACAGATAGCCAGACAAAAGAGTAAATACGATTTCATTTATGTGAAAGTTAAGAGCAAGCAAAAGTAACCTATTATGATAGAAGAATAGTGATTCTGGTTTTGTATGAGGGAGGTAGGGGTTTTTCTTTGTAAAAGGGCACAAGGGAATTTTCTGAGCCAATAGAATTGTTCTCAGTCTGGATCTGGGTAGAGGTTAATGAGTGTGTACATATGCACATTTGATTTATGCAATTGAGTTTATCTAAGTTATGTCTAATTTCAATACCACTCTGTTCCCTGTATCTGTAAGTTCAGGGTTTTTTTTGTGTTTGTTTTTTTTAGATTCCACATATAAGTGAGATAATATGACATTTGTATTTCTCTGGCTTATGTAGCTTATCATAATATCCTCAAGGTCCATTCATGTT
The DNA here is from genome assembly GCA_004363575.1 of Solenodon paradoxus. Classification (NCBI taxonomy): domain Eukaryota; kingdom Metazoa; phylum Chordata; class Mammalia; order Eulipotyphla; family Solenodontidae; genus Solenodon; species Solenodon paradoxus. The sequence continues at coordinate 631,677 of RJWH01000378.1, forward strand.
GTGGCAAATGACCAGATTTTATTCTTTTTGTGACTGAATAATATTCCATAATATATCACATCCTCTTAAGCCACTTTTCCATTGGTGGGCACTGAGGTTACTTCCATGTATGTCTTGGCTATTGTAAAAATAATGTTGCAATAAACATAAAGAGGGCAAATATATTTTAAAGTTACGGTTCTCATTCTTTCAGAAAATATCAAGAATTACAATACCCGGATCAAATGGTAATTCTTTTTTTTTTTTTTTTTTTTTTTTGAGGAAACTACGTACTTGTTTTCTATAGTGGTTGCAAAAAATTGCATTTCCACCAACAGTGCACAGGGGTTCCCTTTTCTCCACATTATCACTAATACTTGCTACTTCTTGCCTTTTTTGATACTAGTCATTCTACCAAGTATGAAGTGATATTTCATTGAGGTTTTATTTGCATTTCCCTGATGATTGGTGATGCTGAGCCTTTTTTCATGTACCTGTGGGTCATCTGTATGTCTTCTTTGGAAAAATGTCAATTCAGATCCTTTGCCTACTTTTTAAACTGATTTGTTTGTTGAAGTGGGGGGTAGATATATTACTTGCTAGCTATTGAGTTATATGATTTCTTGTATATTTGGATATTAACCACTTATCACATATATTATTTGCAACTACTTTCTCCCATTTAGTATGTTGCTGTTTGATTTTATTGATGGCTTCCTTTGCTGTATAGAAGCTTTATAATTTTATTGTATTTTTTTCTTGCCTTTGCTATTGGTATCAAAACAAAAAAAATCACCATCAAGACCAGTATCAAGAAACTGACTGCCTGTTTTCTTCTAGGAGATGTATGGTATAACATAATGTCCTAGTTTCATTTTTTGGTATACAGTTGTCCAATTTTTCCCAACATGGTTTATTGAAGAGACTTTTCTTTCCCTCTATCTATAGTCTTGGCTCCAAATGACTTTTAAAAAATATAATAGTTCATCTGAATCTCAAATAAGTCATATTGGTAGAGGTATGACCTTTTGGAAGTCATTTCTCTCTATGTTTTCTCAGTTACAAAATGATGTCTAGGACTGAGTGATCTGAGTTAAATGATCTATCAAGAGAGCTCATTAAAGTATTCTTAAAGATTGAATGTAAAAATACAAAGACCCAGATCAGAGTCAAGATGGCAACCTAGGAGGAGACCCACAGCTTCCCCACAGAACAACTAGGATTTCCCATGTTCTACAGACACAAATGCTGAGGATAAGCAGGCGCAGAGGCTATAGAGACACAACAGCAAAACAACCACAAAGGGTAGTAAAAAAAATAGCGTTCAGGGCTGCACAGCAGATTCAGGATTCAGGTCACAGCAGAGGGGGTGGAACTGTGGAAAGAACCAGACCTCCCAGGAATTATGAAAGCAGCAGGTAGCCTGCCCAGAAGGACCAGGACACAGAGCCAAAGGAGAGGGTATTGACATAGAGCGGAATGAAAACCAGTGCCCTGATGGTTTTAACGGGAGCCCTGGTGAAGAAATTATAGCGACCACCACCATAACTGGAAGGCAGCTAGAGGAATCCCCGGCCCCATCCCCTTCCAACATATTGCATTAGAGCCGCAGGAACTGCCCACCAGAAATACTGCCCCCAGGCTTAAAGGAAGAAGCAAGTCTCCCAGAGGGAGAAACCAGTAATACTACCCACTAGCATCACATTGTAGGAGGAGGCAAAACTGCAGCCTGATTGCTAATTATGGACCAACAGCAAGGTGATGATTAGCTGGGGTGATGGGGGAAAGTCTCTGCATCCCCAACACTAACTCCACCCCATAGTCTAAACTCCTGGACCCCCATAGAGGGGACCACATAAGAACTTCCACAAATCCAGTCAGTGATGATGCCATAAAACTCAAGAAAGCCAAGTACTCAGACCAAGATTCAAACTTCTCTGGTGTTGATATCCTACACAACGTCATCACTGCATGGAAAATGAACCCATAGAAATATAAACAGAATGACAAACAAAGCAAAGAGACCGAGAAATATGCATGAAAATGATGGATCCAATTAAAACCTCAAGGGAAAATTTGAATGTAACAGATGTAAGGAAACTACCTGAGGATGAATTAGGGCAACAGTGATAAATATACTCAAGGAAATCAAGAGAACAATAGAGGAAGCATAAGAGAACAAAAAAAGAGAGAGAGAGAAATGAAATGCAACAAGATATCAAAGAAATGAAGAATATGATAGCTGAATTAAAGAACTCAATAGAGGGACTCTGAATAGGACGGATGAAGCCTCCGGTAGAAACAGTGAGTTAGAACATAGGGCAGAGGAATGCACTCAAGCAAACCAGCAAAGAGATAAAAGAACGCAAAGGAATGAAGACAGCACTGAGAACTATGGGATAACATCAAAAGGAAAAACATTCCCATCATAAGGGTCCCAGGAGAAAAGAGAGAAAGAGGAACAGAAACTGTATCTGAAGAAATAATAGCTGAGAATTTCTCTAACCCGAAGAATGAAGCAAGCCCCCAGAATGAGAAAGCGCAACAAGTTACTAATAAAAGAAACCCAACAAACTAAAACCTAAATATATGGTCATCAAAATTTCAAAAATACAAGGCAAAGAAGGAATCTTAAAAACAGTAGGAGAAAAATGAGTCACATACAAAGAATTCCCTTAAGATTGTCAGCAGATTTTTCAACAGAAACTCTACAGGCCAGAAATGAATGGCATGATACATTCAAAGCGCTGGAAAAAAAGTATTTTCAGCCTAGAGTACTATTCCCTGCAAGATTCTCATTCTGAACTGAAGGAATGGTGAAAAGCTTTTCTGATAAGCTAAAGTTAAAGATATTCATCACCACAAAATTAGCTCTATAAAAATTACTAAACGATGCTCTATAAAGTTTTAAAAAACCCACCTAAAACAGTAAGATAGCAAATATAAAAAGTGGAGAGGAGGAGAGAACAAAAATGTGAATGGTAAGAATGAGTATAAGACTAATATGCTTTCAAATAAAAATAGGAAATAAACAGAATTATTAATGCTAACTTCAGGATAACCTCAATTAGGTTCTACAGGGAAAAAGCAAAGAAGAAAACAAAAAGGCAAACCAACGAAAGCATAACTACAACCAGCCTAAGAAGAACAAAGGCACTGTCTGGAAAAACACAGAAGACAAATTACAAAATGACAATAAACAGCTATGTATCAGTAATCACCCTAAATGTTAATGGACTGCTCACCAGTCAAATTACGCAGAGTGACTGAGTGGATTAAAAGTATGACCCTTCTGCTTCATTCAGAAATTCACCTTCTTTCAAAAGATAAACAAGACAATGGCTGGAAGACAATTCTACAGTCAAATGGTAACCACAGAAAAACAGGAATGGCCATACTTATATGGGATAAAACAGACTTACAACTAAAAAGCATGAAAAAAAGGGATGGACATTAAATAATGATTAAGGAGCCAATCCAGCAAGAAGACATAATGCTAATAAACATACGCAACAAACAAAAGAGTATCGAAATACATTAAGCAAGTATTGTGAGAACTGATGAGAGACATCAGCAGCAACACAACAATTATAGGAGATTTCAACACCCCACTTACAACAATGGACAGATCAACCAGGCAGAAAATTAACAGGGAAATTTCAGCTTTAAATGACTATTTGTAATAGCTATGTCTAACAGATCTACCTAGCACGTCATCCAATGACTATAGTTTTCACTTTCTTCTCAAGTGCACAAGGAACATTCTCAAGGACAGATCATATGTTGGGATACAAACATGTTTCAACAAATTTACAAATAATTAAAATATATCAAGCATCTTTTCTGATCAAACAGCTTAAAACTAGAAATAACCACTAAATAGGAAGCAGGAAAAACCCAAATTAATTGGAGACTAAACAATATGCTTCTGATGACTCTTGGTAAAAGAAGTGAAAGAAGAACTTAAAAAATATTTGTAGACAAATAAAAATGAAGACACAAGCTACCAGAATCTATGAGGTGTAGTGAAAGCAGTGCCAGGACTAACTCAAGAAACAAACAAACAAAAATCCAGGCAAATAAACCTCTAATCCTACATATAAAACGACTAGAGAAAGAAGAACAATTAAATAATAAAAATCAGCAGAAGAAAGGAAATAATCAAAATCCGAAGAGAAATAAATGAAAAAGAAAGTAAAAAAGAAAATCCAGAAGATTAATGAAAGCAAAAGTTGGTTCTTTGAAAAAAATAAAACTGACAAACCATTGGCTAGACTCACAAGAAAATAAGAGAGAAAACTCTCATACTTAGAACCAGAAATGAAAGGAGAGAAGTTACAACAGATGCCACAGAAATACAAGACATCATAAGAGACTACTGTGAACAGCTCTACACCAACAAAGTAGGCAAGCTTGAGGACATGGACAGATTTATAGAAAAATACAGTCTAGCAAGACTGAACTTTGGAAGAATTGGAAAACCAGAACAGTCACAAGAAATTGAAGAGATAACCAAAAGTCTCCCTAAAAATAAAAGTTCAGGACTAAGCAGCTTTTCTAACAAGTTTTATCAAAACTTCAGAGAAGAATTAATACCTATTTTCAAATTCTTTCAGAAATATTGAAGAATATCACAGTTACCAAAAACTGATAGAGATCTCACCAAGAAAGAAAATTACAGACCAGTATCTCTAATGAAATTTGATGCAAGAATTCTCAACAAAATATTAGCAAATCAAATCCAACAATGCATCAAAAAGATCATCCATCATGACCAGGTAAAATTTATCCCAGGGATGGAAGGATGTTTTAACATACATAAATCTATTAATGTAATACACCATGTCAAAAAGAGCTAGGAGAAAAACCACATGATCATATCAATAGACACACACACACACACACACACACACACACACACACACAAAGCTTTTAAGAAGATCCAACACACATTTATGATCAAAAACTCTGCATAAAATGGGGCTAGAAGGTACATACCACAACATAATAAAGGCTATATATGATAAAACCACAACCAACATCATAGTCAATAATGAAAAATTGAAAGCATTTCCTCTAAGGTCATGAACAAGCAAGGTAAAGCTGTCCACTCTCGCCACTATGTAACATCATCACATTGGAGGTCTTAGCCAGAGCAATTAGGCAAAAAAGGAAATAAAAGGAATCCCCTTTGGAAAGGAGGAGGTAACACCATCATTATTTGCAGATGACATGATTACATATATTGAAAAATCAAAAATTCTGTCAAAAAACTCTTAGAACTAATCAATGAATACAGTAAAGTGATAGGCTACAAAATCCATGCACAAAAAAATCTGTTGCACTCTTATATACAACCAACATGATACAAGAAAATGAAATCAAGAAACAATACTGTTTAAAATATAAGTACAAAGAATCATATATCTTGGAATATACTTACAGGGTGTGAAAGACCTAGACAATGAAAACTACAAGTCCTTCTTAAAAGAAACAGAGGAGGATACAAAGAGAAAGACATCCACTATTCGTGGTAGGGAAGAATCAACAGCATCTTAATGGTCATCTTACTTAAAGCAATACCGATTTAATACAATTACCATAAAATACCACAGACTTATTTCCAGGAAATAGAAAAAAAATATTAAGATTTGTATGGAATAACAAAGGACCCCAAACAGTCAAAGCAATTGTGAGAAAAAAAAAGAGTGAATCTGGAGGCATTAAACTCTCAGACATTGAGCTATACTACAAAGCAACAGTGATTAAAACAGTATGCTACTGGAATAGTAACAGAGGCACAGATCAGTGGAACAGAAGTGAATCACCAGGAACTGACCCACTCACATGCAATCAGTTAATCTACAACAAAGTAGCAAAAAGCATACAATGGAGAAAGTCTCTTCAATGAATGGTGTTGGGATAACTGAACAGCCACATGTAAAAGAATGGAGCTAAATCATGTTCTAACCCCATTCACAAAAATTAACTCAAAATGCTTTGGACAAAAGACTAGAAACCATAAAATTCTTGGAAGACAATATAGGAAAGACTTTCCAAGACATCAGTCTTAGAGAGGCCTTTTAGGACTCAATTCCAACACCAAGGAAAACAAAGAAAATTAACAACTGAGACTACATCAAACTAAAAAGCTTCTTCACGATGAATGAAAACATCACCAAAACCAAAAAGACTACCTACAAGGGCTTATATCCAACATATTCAAATAACTCATAAAACTCAATAACAGAAAAACAGGTAATTCAATTGAAAAAATGGGAAAAGAAATTGGAGATGCATTTTTCTGTAGAAGATATACAGATGGCCAGTCGGCACTTAAAAAGATGTTCCTACTCACTGGCCATTAAGGAAATGCAAATCAAAACAACAATGAATGCTACCTTATACCTGAGAGACTGGCTATTATCCAAAAGTCTGGAAACAACAAATGTTGGCAAAGATGCAGAGAAAAGGCAATACTTTCACACCATTGTGGGAGTACAAATTGGCACTCTGGAAAACAGTATGGAGACTCCTCAGAAAGCTGAAGATGTTACCCCCATCCCACAGCCAGGAGTTTACCCAAAAGATACAAAAGCTCGAATGCTCAGAGATTTATGTGCCCCCATGTTTATTGCAGCCCTATCACAATAGGGAAGAACTGGGAACTCCTAAATGTCCAATGTCATGTGACTGGTTAAAGAAGAGGTGTTATATATACACAATGGAATACTACACAGCCCTTAGAAGAGATGAAATCCTGTCATTTGAATCAACATGGATGCATCTATAGAGGATCATGCTAAGTGAAATAAGCCCAAAGAAGAAAGATAGATGCCAGATTATCTCACTCATTGTTGGAATGTGATTAGACAAAACAAAGGAACAGATGAAACAAAATCACTGCTTGGACACTTGCAATAGAACTGAGGTAACCAATAGGGAATGGGATGCTGGGGGATTGGCAGGGTGGGATGGAGAAATGGTGGCAGAGCCCACAGGACACTAGTGAAGATACTTGGTGATTTGGTGGAGGGGAGGTTGTGCTCACATATATATGAGGAATGGGGAAACGTCACATATGGGCAACCTATACACGAGTTTACTTTAATGTAAAAAATCAAAGTTACTGCAATAAAAGAAAAACAAAATTTAAAAGTAATGAAAAAGGGGAAAAAAACAATACAAAGCCCCAATTTTTAAAAACAAGGCAATTCTCTAAAAAAATAAATGACCTATCAACATATCAGGATAAAGCCAAGAGTTTTTACCCTGGGTTATGCAAATATTTTTTAAAAATTGAAATTTAATAAATGATAATTAAATTCAGTATAGCTTTTTTTATTGTTTCCAAAGCATTCATTTTACCATTTCATCTTCCCCATAGAACCCAGAAGAGTCTTTGAATGGGATATCCCAAGTTCCAGGAGTGGTCCATCATGGGTCTGAACCAAATCAGTGTCATCTCATATCCTGATGCCTTAAGCATCTGTCCCATCATGGGAAAACCAAATGGTACCTGGCCTTAATAAATCAATTAATCATATTTGCTTAGTCTCCAAGATTGATTCAAGAGTGAACTACCTCATAAGATAATATAATCAAAAGGAAGCTCAGACTTTTGTTTGATTAAGCAAAAAGAAGATCTTTTTTCCTCTGCTGTGAACAGGAAGCTCATAGCTTTGGGAGCTTCCGGCAGCCAACTTTCTACCTTGAAGGACTTGGTTTAAGAACAGAGCCAACCCACCCAAGGAGAGCAAAGACAGAAGGCGCTCAACAAATGGAGTTACAGTCTTTGTGACATGACCTAGGGATCAAACTTACCTGAAGCTTGCCCTGTCTCTGGACTTTTCAATCATTGGAGACAATAAATTCCGTTTTATTTTTTAAGTCAGTGTGAGTTCAGTTTTTTGCTTTTTGTTTGTTTATTTGAAAACAGAATCATCCTATCTTGGATGGCAATGTCAGTGAGGATTTTGGAAAACTGCCATCAATATGGTGCTGACAGACAGAAAATCTGACTATCTTTTGGAGGGCGACTTGGCCATATGTATCAAATGTATCAAAATGAGCATTACTTTCAACCTAAAGTATAAACTTGTAAGAATGTGTTCATTAATTCAACAAATATTTAAGAACCTCTAATGTGCCAAACACTATTTTAGGAGTCAAAGTTAGCAATGAACAAAAACCAAGTTCTTTTGAACTGGACTGGTGGTGGAAAACTTAGTGTATTATATATAGATGTTGATTTACAATGATGTACACCTTAAACCTATATAATGTTATGAAGCAATGTTCCTTCCATAAAATTTAAAAAATTTAAAGTCCTTTTGGAAACAGTCTTAGGAAATATCAAAGATGTATAAAGTGATGTCTCTACAAGGATGTTAATGTCAAAGCCCTTTATAATAAGGAAAAATTGGAAAAACACAAAGGCTCAACAAAAGGGGATTGCCTAAATAAATGTTGTCATTGACATGATAAAATGCTACTTAAGCATTTGAAGTGAATTGTAGAAACAATTAATAGGGGAAAATATTCACCATGTACTAGTTGGTTAAAAATAAAAGACAACATTGTGGAGGGTAACTCATACTTGTACATTTATATGTGTATATTTATATACAAGGAACAACTGGTATTAGACACTCTATATTGCTACATTATTCTGAGTAGAACTGTAAGTTATTTTTATTTTCTTCATTAAATGTCTTGATGATTTTTCATAATATTCTGCCACAAATACACCTTTCCTTTATTAGCAAATACCCATTTTAGAAAATTATCTGAAGTAGTTTAAATCAAAAACTTACTTTCCAATAAAATTTAAGTTATAAAATTAAAATAGGTAACAGTTGAATCTGTCTCATAAATTCAAGGTGACCCTCTAAACACACTTACATCAGTAACTAAAGGGTCAGACTAGGATCCTCCATTCTAGGGAGTGTCGGCTCAGGGAACACCATTAGAGGTTTTTCTAACCACATTTGTACTTTGTAGGGGAGTAAATCAAACGAAGTTGGGAAGTTGGGTCTTGGGATCCAGGGTTATTTCCACCACACCTTGTCCTCTGCCCAGCACACAAGCAACAACATTAGAATTAATCTGTCATCAAAAGAGAGTCATTCAATATGTTTGGAGAGTATCATCAGCTCCCTAAAAATAACTTGGCAGCTCCAAGGCTCACTGTTTAAAGACTTAAACCCAAACTATATCCTGAATTTAAAATGTGAAGAGGCACGAATCGGATTTGAAAATTTTGTGTTCTCTTCGTCTTTCAGATTCGCGCAATAAAATTTAAAGTGTACAACATACACTTGAAGTTGCTTCTAGACCAGAGGAGTGAAATTGTTGGTCTGGCCAAGCTGGCAGTGAACTTTTTTCTTCACCCTCTTTCATTTCAGGTTAGCTAATTCTGCTTTCTATTTTCTGTATGTCTGATGTCAAAGAGGCATTATGACTTTAATGACTGAATAACAGTGACAAATTTTCATTTCATTTTACTTCCCTGCTTAGATGTGGTTTGATGCAGCATGAATAGAATTCTCCCAGAGGTGAGTGTGAGCTGAACTGACTACATTTCTGACTGCCAGTGCTTTCTGCACACTAAAATAGCAGCCAAACCTGTTACATGTGTTTGTTATCTGTTACCAACCCACTGGAGAAACAGAAATATAGCTGATCATGGGACTTCCCAAAAGGGCAGAAAACATGTTGGTTTTACTTCAGAATCCTCACATAGGTTTTCAAGGCAAAGGTTTCCAAACAACTAAAACAAAACACTTCATAAAAGTCATACTTTGGTGGTTTTTGTTTGTTTGTTTCTCTTTTTTAGTGCTAGCCCTCAACACTCAACAAATAGTCAGTTCTAATCAAGAATGTATTTTTTTTCCCATCAAGCTTGCATGTAAAGTATTTTTAAGATGTCATTTCTCTTCAGTATATATTTATTCCATGCTAATAATATATGTAGAGTGCTACAGAGGGTCTAACAGACATGCATGATATCTAAGAGACCAATCCGGCCTACAGGAGGCTTACTGTCCAAAGCAATCCTCTCTAGAGTAGATGCCTTCATGAACCAGAAGACAGCTTCTCTGCTTTCAGGAAATAGTGCTCTCTTTTCTCAAACTTCTTCAGAAGGCTTGAGTTTGGTGTTAATTTCTATTATTAATTTAAAAGAAAAGGATAGAAGGGGCAAGGGTGGCAGTGGGGAGAAAATAGATAAATGAATATGAAGCTTTTGAGTTTGGTTCAGGCCTTTTGACAGTCAAATAAAGATTTTGAACCAAGTGGACAAAAAATTTTACTGTAAGTAATAAAATAATATTGATCTTGCCATGGATTAGGAACCAAGGATTCAGAGCCATCCATGTGTGCTAATTTGGATATTACAAGCTTAGAACCTATTTATAACTTTTAAAGTATTTTATGGCTTTCTTTCCAAAGAAGCAGCATCATGTTGCACAAGGTCTGTGGGTATACAAATGTTCTTCTCTACCAAAAGCAACTGAGAAAGCACAAGGATTACTCAAGTGCTGTTTTTCAAACTTGCATTTGTAATGAGCAATTGTACAGAAATATTTGGCATTTAATAACCTTGAAAGCTTGAATTCAGAAAGATTTTATGACCCCAAGGCTACATGGTCTGATGGTTCAGGTTCATGACTCCACCCAGCATGGATCTGGCTGTTGTAACCATACCCACTTTTGCGCAGATGTAAAACAAAACCCACAGTGTCAATGATGTCTTCCCCTCACACAGTGCCTGCCTGCGGGAGGCGCTTTAAGGTTTGTCAGTGACACTGTGTGTGAATCAAGGCTAGACTTAAACTGGTTTGGAAAACAAGGAATCTCCATTCCATTCAACCTTTATTCTCAGTGAATCACATAACAACAGATACAAGTAATGTTTTCATTATCTCTGGAATTCAAAATCAGCTGCTATCCAGGCATCATTTTCTATGAAATGAAACAAACTTTCCAAAAAAGTTATCACATATTCACAGTTGGATGGAAAAATAAAAATACATCAGACAGGGATTGCCCAGGATGATAGAAAGAAGGGCAGTTACCTTATCTTCTAACACATCAGGGAAACACCTTGTTTCTAGAAGGTGAGTCTACAACAAGGTATCCCAACCTGGCATCGGAATTTCCTTGAAGAGCTCACCACTTTACCTAGTGAACATCCAAGCTGCTGGCAGCTCTCCCAGACACCCTCCTTTCCTGATATTATCACAGTCCCCTCCCGGGTGGGCTCCTAGTCCCAGCAGGAAAAGGGAGCAAGCTAAAGCCACTCTTCTAAGTAGCTTCCCCTCACAGAAGAGTTTTTGCCTGATCCTCATCTAAGCAGAGTAGTTCTTAAGTGACACTGCAAGATGGATGTTGAATATTAAAAAAGCACGCCTCCTCGGTTTCACGACCTGCTTTGTTTTTCTAATTTTTAAAAATTATCTTTCATCATTCCAGTACACAGAGTCCCCTTTTAAACATGGACTTTAGTAACGAGGAGAGGGTGCTGTTTACAATTTCATTCTCTAGCTCTCATATGCCGAAAAATATATATATAATTTTTCTTCACATGGATTTTAAATACATTTTAGATAGATGTCTGATTGCTCCATCTCTCTCACTGGGGGGTTCAAACTTAAAAATGATGACCTCAAAAGATCAACTTATGCAAAAATCAGTAAACGAAAAATGGAATTGAAAATTTTGCACAAGAATATTTGCATTCCCATTAGCTTTTGCAAATGCAATAGATTGCATCCTCTTGGGCTGACCGCAAAGGTGCCCTGGAAAGAAAAAATGAAGTATATACCTTTCTAACAGTTAACATTTGGAACTGCTTTAAAAAAAGAAGAAATGATGTGGCCCAGGGGGCAATTAATGTATGGACTTCTGTAGACACTCGTGGTGGAAATGACTTAGATGCATATTGTGTGCCAACAGTGGTGAGTGAAACATTAAATATCTTCTTCCAAGCCTCAAATATGATTTAAAGGTCTAATTAACTGTACCGCTGATAAAAGGAAGTTGCAAAAAACGGATATCAGACTATATAAGGAATGTATGTATTTTCTAAAAACGCTTTCAAAGTCTGCTGTTAGAAACCAGTGGTTATGTAACAAGTTGATTTCAAAAATTACAGCCTTTACAGTTACATCCTGATAAAAGAGAAGAGGTCAAGTCATTAAACATTCTTGCAAACCAAATAGGAGAAAATAGATTAACTTTTGCTTAAGGGGGAAAAAGGATTTACGATGAGAAATCTGTAGTAATCTTCCCAAAACACGAAGTCAGGGAGGAAATACGAATTTGGCGACTGCGGGGGTCAAAGTACTAATTTATGGTCTTGTGAAACAGAAGGCGGTGACTGATAGATTTAGGTGTCTACGGTTACTTAGCTTGGCTCGGGCATGCTAATTAAAACTAATGGCTCTCCCTAGTACACCAGGGCTAGACCGTTTTTTCCTTCTTCTTCTTCTGGCTCTGCCTCTCTAGTTCTCCCCAACACCGGTTCTTAGGCAGTCAAGGAAGGTTGGGGGCCCTTCTTGTCACTCTTCGGACCCCAGAGTATCCAACTCGGGTATCATTGGCCAAGCTTGCCTGGGAAAGATCTCGCCTCTCAGCTAAGCGCCCCGGGCCTCCGAGTCCCCAGCACGTCAGTCCGGGTCGTGGGCCCTGTGACTGTGGCCAGGCGCAAGAAGCTCGCGTCGCCGTTTTGAAAAGCTACGCAGCTGCCTTCTCCGCGCAGTTCCCGCACGCGGGGCCCGGCTGGGGTGGCGCCGGGTTCCTAGGACTTTGACAGGTTGAAGCCCGCGACGCCGAAAGCAAGGCCGCCTGCAGCCCTTCCCCGGCTCTCCCCCAGCGCCAGCTCGGGCGCTCCCGCCCGCGGCCCGCGCCGCGTCGCCGGAGGAGCAGCTGTTCCCAACAGCTGGGGGGCGCGGCGCCGGGCGCCCAGGTGCGGCCGCGGCCAATCGCAGGCGTCCGGCCCGCCCCCTCCCCAGCCGGGCGCCGACCCCCGGCCCGCGGGGAAGGGAGCCGAGAGGGGAAGCGCGGTCCTCGCCACTCGCCTTCCAGCCTCTGCGGCGGAGCGGCAGGACGCTAGCCGAGCCCCGCGGAGGTCCCCAGCGGCCCCGCCGCTCGCCCGCGCTCCTCGGTGCCGGCCCGCCCCGCCGCCCCAAGACGCCCACTGAGCCCCGGGGGAGAGCCATCCGCCTCTCAGCGCACCCCCGCTGCGCCGGAGGACCACCCAGCTCCTCTGTGGCCTCCCCGCTGCGCCAGGGGTCCGCCGGCACCTTCTGCGGAACCGGACCCGAACCCAGACGACCCGGAGAATTTGCGCGGCGACCGGCAGGGGGGCGGGCGGAGAGCGCGAAGCCAGTCCCTTCGCTGCCGGCGACTTCGGGAGCCGCGCACCCCGCGCCCCGGCCGCCCCGGCCACCCCGGCCGCTCGCCCGCGCCGCGCCGCCTCCCTCGCCCCCGGACTCGCCCTCGGCCCCCGGCGGCCGCGCGAGGGAGCGCGAGACGCGGAGCCGCACGCCGAGGCGCAGCCGCTGCCCGAGCCGCAGCCGCAGCCGGAGCCCGAGCGGCGGGGCGGGCGCGAAGATGCACACGACCCAGAAGGACACGACGTACACCAAGATCTTCGTCGGGGGGCTGCCCTACCACACCACCGACGCCAGTCTCCGCAAGTACTTCGAGGTCTTCGGCGACATAGAGGAGGCGGTGGTCATCACCGACCGGCAGACCGGCAAGTCCCGGGGCTACGGATTTGTAAGTGGCGCGCACGCGGGGTCGGGTTCCGGCTGGGGCGGTAGCCTGGCTGGGAGGCTGCGGACCGCCGGACCGGGAGGGTCGCGAGGCCGCTGGGCCGGGGTCGGAGACCGGAGTGGCGGCGGAAGGACCCTGGCGGGCGTACGCAGCGCTGCCCCACGGTTCCCCGAGGAGCTGAAAGTTTGCGTGCCACCGAGCTGGGGAGCACGGCTCCGCGGCCGCCCCGCGGACTCCGCGGGCACTCGGCGCCCAGCGCTGTCGGGGTGGGAACCAGCGGAGCAGACCTGTACGGACCTCTGGGTTTAGGGGTGCGCGCAACAGCCCCACAGAATTGCATTCCCGGATTGGAAGCCGGTGGATCAGCACGCTTGTTGCTTGATCCGATGCTTGTCTTCTGACCTTCCGGCTATGGTAGGGGCCTGGGACTCTTCCGCTTAAACCACCTACACCCTGTTTTATATTGTAAAAGTGGGTTCTTTAAAAAGATGATGTTCTGACTCCTTGCCCAACTGAAAGAGGATGCGTTTCTTCCTGGTGATTTAAACATGCAAATTCAGCTGCCAAAACGCTGCAAACCCGGAGCAGGACAATAGCTATTGTCTTTGGGGAGCCTTTGCTGGTAATTGGGAGCACTCGGCGAATGCGAGGCTGGACTCTCTTTAAAGCAAACTGTGCCTCTCAGTAGAGGGCGGTCGGGGGAGGGAAGATCTGGAGGAGTTCTAAGACTAAGAATTCAGGCTTCCAGGTCTCTGCTAGGCCCTACTGGCACCCTTAAGATTTGGACGGGGGTGGGAAGTGGGGGAGAGGGGAGGGGCTTTTCTGGTTCTTTTATTGTTATTATTTATTTGGATATAAGTTCTACCTACTCCCCTCCCCATCAAAAAAAAAAAAAAAAGTTTAAGAACCCCCTTAGTTTTCTCATGACTCCAGTGCTATTCTGGGTTTCCTTCAGGGGTTAATTTAGCTCTTTATATGTCTGTGTGTGTGTCCGTTGCTAAGGTCACCATGGCTGACCGGGCTGCTGCAGAAAGGGCTTGCAAGGATCCCAACCCCATCATTGATGGCAGAAAGGCCAACGTGAATCTGGCATACTTGGGAGCAAAACCAAGGATCATGCAGCCAGGTAAGAAACTGAATCGAATAAATCCCTGATTCAGAAAACACTGGTTTCCTGAGAATCTGTAGATGTGTTTGGTGAAGGAACCATGACTGGTGTTCTACTGAGTCATTAAAGATAAATAAGAGTTGTAAGCCCTCCTTTCAAAACGTGAAATGGGGGAGGTGGGTTCTGGGGCTCTGGAGTCTGGATAGTTTGTACATACACAGACTTAGATTTATCAGTTTCCTATGTGACATGCAGTTATAGTTTGACCCCATTTTTCCAGTTTTTAGCCACTTGTAGAGCGTCCACATGTGGATTATATGGGCCAAATTTGTCAACTGTCTAAACTTCCTAACTTAAAGTTGTCTCTCTTTCTACCACAGTTGCCCTGTATTCAGAGCAGACTCTCTGACCCAAGGGAAGAAGTGGGGTGGGGGTGTTGTCTGGATAGTAAATGTTTAATATAAAATCGTAGAATGTGAGTGATTAAAGGAAATAGAGAGATTTTGTGTACTCCAGCATCCTCATGTTGTAGATGAAGAAACTGATGCTTGGAGATGAGAAACTGTTTCCTCCAAAGTCATGTAGCAATTAGTAGCCAAAAAGGAGCAGAATTTTTGTGGATGTGAAAATATCACCTTTTGGGTTGTTACTCTGCCCTTTGCATTAGCACAAGTAATTAAGAGTTGACTATTGAGCAAATGTAATCTTTTCCTTGGGTGAGCAACTTTGATTAAATCTCAAACTCTTCATTGTTAAGTCTTTCCATCTGAAATTTTGTAAAGAGATTGGCATGTCTGTCTAAACAATTTTTAACTAAGAAATTGGGTTTCCAAGAAAGTGAGTAGATATGCAAATACCCATTACCATTAAAAATATGCATTTCTCTTATACAATGTATATGTACTGTTTAGAAGAGAAGGAAAAGGGGTTTATTTTGTGAATTATTAATACTATAATCTGTCAAATCCATAATCTTACATAGCACTATCCACAGCATTCCATACAAACACTTTTTATAAATTAATATTAAGAATTGTAGGAATACTTGTGACATGTACTTCATTATCAAGTCCTGTTGTTCTTGGTTTCATGCCATGAAAATTTTTTCTTGATCCAATTTTCTAACATCTATCAACTAAGCAGTGTAAATAATTTTAATGTCCACTTGCAGCCTATGAAAATCTTTATTTGGGATCAATGATATAATTAATAAAAATGACTTTAAAATACTTTTTCCTCTAAAGTATTGAAAGGATGGTATTTTTCCTACATCAAAGTTGTGACAGCATTTTATCTGGAGGAATAATAAATGCCTAACCATGCATAAATAGAGAATGTGGTGTGTTTTATTGTTAGGTTTTGCCTTTGGTGTTCAGCAGCTTCATCCGGCCCTTATACAAAGACCGTTCGGGTAAGTCAGTTAATCAGGCCTCCTAAGTGTCAATATGGCTGTCTCTTGTTAACCTGTCTCTTCATTATCTACAGACAAGATCATGTCACAGAATGTTCCTGGTTGTAGATATCTATATATGTTTGTGTATTGTTAATGCTGATACTATAAATATTTTTAGATGAGTCAAGTTATCTGACCAAGTATGCAGCCTTCAAAGCAGACAAATTTTTGAGCTTATGATTTACAAAACAAAACAAAACTAAAATACCAGGTATGACTTGTGTACAAGACAACTGTGTCCCAACACCATTACTACTGTTCAACTTGACTCAATTGTATTTATCTCTTTCTAACCTGACAGGGCTCGTATACAGTTAAGCTAACTGATCAGAAGGATACGATGATAAGAGGTGGAATAGTTCTGTTTGGAATTAAACTCTGTAACCAGTAGACTCAGACACACAAGCTCAGATGGTGATTAACGATGCATGGATATTGGTGTTGTTTTTATTTTTCACAATAGTCAATAGCCCTCCGTGTGCTTTATTTTATTTATTACAGTAATGAAGTGGTGTTGATAGCTAAACTGTGTGCTTTTTACTTAATTGAACAGAGCTGTAGTGAAAGTGTTTTCTTTTCCTCGGGGAAGGGGCTCTTTGTGTTTTGGGTTTTGGTGGTGGTGTTGAGGAGTGTTGACTTTTGACTTTGCTATGGGAAGCAAAGGGCCTTTTATTTTCCTGCTTTTAAGCTGTAGCCTGTGACTTCCACTTAACCATATTTTTGTAGTGAGTGCTAAATTGTGTGATTTCCCTCTGTAAGAATACAGATTCATTGCTTGCATGTCCTAAGTTTCTGTTTTACTGGGGAGTCTTTTGGGGAATGGGGTTCTTTTATGTGCAATGTGTATCTACCTTTTAGGTCTTCTAATGTAAATATTTAGCAATTTGCATCAGATTTCATTGACATTAGCCAGGCCTTTTTTTTTTTTTAATAGAGTAGCACTAACTTTCACCTTTTTGACTTAACTCAGGTGAACAATCTGCTCATAAATATATTATTCCTGCGTCCTGTAATTACCAGCTTCTCTGATCTGAGCTTCCTATTTCCCTTCTATTCAGACATGATATTGATGGAGATCCCTGTCATCTAAATTTACTCTGAACACTTGCAGTCTGTCCTGACTGCACTCTATAGCAGTAATCAACATTGGCTGTAACGCCAATCCACAACTCTTAATTTCTTTCTTAAGAATTCTCACTGTTCGAGAAGTGTTTTAGCCTCAACAATAGTTTCTTCTCCTGTTTAGCACCTAAATATCTACATGTGTAACCAGGAAGATTGAATGTGTCTACACAGATATCTACTGTCTATCTCTAAGAATAGAGCTCCCCCCCACCCAAAAAAAAAAGTAAAAATAATTTCACTGGGAAGAGTCAAGTTATATTTTCCATGAATACCTTTTTATAACCCTCCCTTTAATAGATTAATATCTCACTTACTGCCAACTCTTACTTATTTTTTTAAGAGTCTTCATCTAACTTCATATATCCAGAAATATCTATCAGAGCCCCACCCAAGCCACCCTGGGTACTGACAACAAATATTGGGATTGATGGGCTGTTTGTGTAGCCCTCTCTCATTGGTCTAAGCTAAGTTTCAGATGGGATTGAGGAGGAGAATATACGTCTTTAAGAAGTGATATTTCACAATAAAAATCTGAAACTAGTTATACAACGAAATTGATCAACAAGTGTTTACTGTGTTGATCGAGCATGTGTTTACTTTTTTTTTGTGCTAGTGGGTGTGTAAAATAAAAACATGGTACTTTAGTTGGGTACCAAAATTTAACACAAAGCAATCAGGTACCATTAATTGCTAAATTACGTGGCATTGTTTTAAATACAAAAGGAATTCAGAATAGCAGGAAAATAGGTGAGTTGGAGGAGTCGGACAAGACCTGTGGGACTTGAACTCAGGTTGGACCAATGGCTGTATCCTCACAGGTAAAAAGAAAGATGGCGCTATCTGGAGGCGTGTGCTGATCTGCATAAGCCAAAACACAGAAGAAAGACTCAATGCGTGGAGAAGCTAGACTGTTTATGGAGGGTCGTGAGATCTAGACAGAGAAACTTGGACTGGTTGTGGTGGTCCTCATAAGTCCTTGAGAAAGAAAGTAGCATGAAGAAAGTAATACCAACCGGAGTAAAATGAGTCACATAGAAATTTGAAATCAAGCATATGTTTTGATAGTAACCTTTTGTTTATCATCCCTCCTAATATTAGCTGTCCTGATAAAGGGTAGCTATTATTACTGTTTGCACACATTGTTTGCACTTGAAAGTCTTATTAGAAATAGAAGCATTCCAGATGGGTCAAGCAAGACTTTTCTTTCTGTTCTAAGGGTTTCTCAACACTGCCCTAATTCTCAGAGTCTGTACCTAACAAATCACACCTGGTCATCCTAAATTCTATTTGAACAGCACATGTTCTTATTTTAGGCCTGGAAAGGAGCTTGAGAATTTTTTATTTTACTTTCTTGCTTGAAACTCTAGTGAATGAGTTTCCTTATGTGGTCCTTACATAGCCTCCCCACACCTTGACAGTTACTTCAGGCCTTTAAAGAGAAATTCTGATGTATCACAGTGGACAGTGTATAGAAACTTGTGGATTTGCTGAACAGTGTCTTTTAAATATTTTGTTTGCAAGAAGCATTTTCTTACCGAAACCTTGGAGAGGAGAGAGATCTGTGAGTAGAAAATCCTAGACTAGTTTTGATCAGGTAGAAATGTTCCTAAACTTTTACTCAATACAGTGTGCTAAGTCTATGTTCAATGTAATACCTATGTTCCTAGGTATTACACTATCCACTAAGGGGACATGAGGGATAATAACTAACTGAACATCTGTTAGTGAGAGGGGATTTACATGAATTAAATCATTAAATTCTCAATAATTATTTGCCGAAGGCACCACTTACATCCTGTTTGCAGGTGAAAAAAATTGAAACACAGAGAGATTAACTTCTCATAGGACTAGTCAGTGATAGAGTCCAATTCAAGATTCACAATCATGCTTTGCCTGGCCTCCAAGCCATATTCTTTCCTCCATACTAAGCTGTAGTCAAAAAGCCACAACTCCATTCTGTCTTGTAATCTAGTAAGAAAGCTGAGAAGTGCCCAGAAGGGCTGTCCAGGTGGCTTCAGATAATGGAGAAGGATATCAGGTTGGTGGGATCCAAGAAGTCTCCATGGAGGAGGTAGAAGTTGATCTAGATTGTAAAGGATGGTGGAGGATACAGAACTCTTGTATTGCGTACTTATTATATTTGTCTTTGTGGGCGCTTCACATATGTATTTTTCTCTAGTTCAACAATGACTATTGCTTGAGTACATAGACAAATTTATGCAACCAGGGCAGAGGCTGTGGATGACTCGTATTTCCAATGGGTGGGGAGGACTCTGTCTTATGATAGCAAGCCAACTGATGAATACAGCTCTCTCATCCTTCTCCTTACTGTTCCTCTCAAGATGCTTGTGAATAGCAATAGCTTACTTAATTAGATGGCCGAGCTCCTCAGGAAGATCAGGAGTAAGTCCTTGGACTTGAGAGTCCTCAAGATTCTGTTGCCTGTCACAAAATGTACTTGTGCAATGCCAAGTGAGTCGCTTAGGATCACAGTGATCTGTCAGGGAGTCGGGCCCTTCTTGGTCATTTTGTAGATCTTCCCCTTCAAGTCACCAGCTATCACCTTCAACCTGGTGGAAAGGCTACAGCAAAAGGGCAGCGCCAGCTGGGACAGGCCCCTCCTGGAGCACGCGTGTGCTCTGGATAGCTGCGAACAGGCTTTGAAGAAAATCGCTGTATTTAACACACAGCAACTCCAGCTTTGGAAATATTAGGTTCATTTCACATAGGAGAAATGTGAGACTGAAAGATGAAGCAAATTCCTGAGGCTTTTTGCTTGGTATATTCTAAAGCTAGGTGGATAGAACTTGTATTTCCACTGGTAGAGACAGAGTGAAGATAGGCATCCCTGGCAAAGAGATGGCTCTAGAAACATACGGCTTGTCCAGGAAACATTAAGGAGCCCAGCTGACCTGTGTTCAAGAAAAGGTGGAAAGACATATTGGAAAAAGAATAGGAGATAGAATTATAAAAAGCCTAACATGCCAAAGCTCTAAGAAATTTGCATATAGTTTGATATGTTAAGAAACCATAGACTCCTCTGAGTTTGTGAATGAGATGAAAACTTCGTCTGCCATTTTATATGACAAATTGAAGAGGAAACCAGTTAGAATGTTGTCTCAGCAGTCACAGAGAAATGTCAGAAGGACCTGAAGAGATAGGCAGTAAAACAAAATGAAAGATTGCTCAAAAGTATCTGCTTTGCTCAGCCTTTTGTAACTGTTAGATAGGTACCTTCTTTGATTAAGGGGAAGGACTTGGTAGATACTCAGCAGGAGGGGGAGTCCCAAATCACTAAACTATTTAATACTGAGGTGTCTCCTTACTGGTTAGTCCCATTCTACCTTTTTCCTGCTTGAGACTCTTCATATCCTCTGGATTCTCTTCTCCCCTGAGCCTGAAAGGTGCCTTCCAGACACCTTCCCAACCCACCTTGCCAGACTTCATTATGGATTCCAATATTCCAGGGAACTTTATGCTTTCTTTAGTTGGCATTATCAAATCAAAATGATTAACATGAAATAAATGCAAAAGGAGAATCCTGTAAGCAACCCTGCTGATCTGTTAATGCATTACACACACACACACACACACACACACACACACACACACACACACACACTCCTGCCTATTTGTAGGCTAAACTTTAAATTTTTAGTTAACAGCTTTATTCGCAGAGATGAGCCTCACAAACATCTCCTTGGGACTTTGGAAGTGCAGGGGTTAATGTTCCAGTATCAGTGAGATTCATACTGGCTGGCCTTTGGAGCTGATAGATGTTTTACTTTGGCCTTATAAAGACATTTTACTCCCTGGAAACCCTTGTCGCATGACAGGATCAAAAATAGCCCCACTGCAGCCCCTGCTGTCTATCACCACATGTACACTGGCATGAGTGTAGGCGCTCTTAGCCATGTCTGCACTTTGTGGACACGGCTGCCTCCAGGGACAGTGTTTTGTAAAGCCACACCTGTTGCTATGAATGGACCAATCACCTGACCTGCAGAAAAGTTTTGAGTGTGTGTGCATGACCCTGTGTCTGGTGTCTGACAAGCAGTTAAGAACATCTCTAAGTGTCCTCAGAAACACTTGATGACGTCGTTTCTCCTGGCACTGGGAAAGATATACAAATCTAGTAAAATTAAGTGTATTTTTATCATTGGGGTCAAAGTTCACTACCCTGTGTGATAAATTCATCTTTTCCATGGATGTTCATTAATGAGTGCTTTCAGTAAAACTCTGAAAAAGGCAAAGCAAAATCTATGTTTTCGAAAACCTAAATGTGAAGTTTTCTGTTTTGAGTTCCTTAAAACTTGAAGATTGTTACTTATGCTTGTGCTTCTTCTAAGCTGGCTTTGCCCACAACCAGATGGCATCAGCGTGCTTATTTTTAGAAATTGGAAGGGGGGGGCCATGATGCTTGGAGATTAAAGAAAGATGAAAATAAGTCAGATATTCCTGGTAGTGTTGTAAATGGTCAGTAACAAATCTCCAGAGTGCGAATTGAGATGCATGATTTCTTTTTTTATATACCTCTTGTGATTTATTTTTAACAAAATTAACTTTTAAGTCATTGGAGTATGTCTTGTATGTAATCTCTGAATATGTAATTTTAAAAGGTACTTGATTTTCACTTTCTTGAACTTTCACAGGATAATATGTAATAACAGAATTGATTTGTTTAAAATATCTACTCGCAGAACAGATTTAAAGCCATATTTGCTCATCAATTTCTGTTGATTTAGAGGATAGTTAGTAGATGTGCAAAAAATGTTTCCTTACTCATGTTAAGCTGTAAACCTTTTACATTTATATTGATTTTTAGAAATATTTAGTTGTCTTTCCCTGTCCCTACCTGTTCCTTCAACCTCATCATTTCCCCAAAACCCCTTCTGTCTGTCTTGCATAGAGATAAACAAGCTGACTGACCTTCAGCTGCCTGATAGTCAAACAGGTTTGCTTGACCCTTGTGTCCTTATGAATTTATGGAGAAAAAGAAAGAAAGACAGAAAGCGTGCTGCACCTCTCTTTGGGAATCACTGCCGTGAATGTTAATAGCATTTCTGTAGCTTCCCACCACAGCCTCTTGTGATAGAGTGAGCTGCACTACAGTTCGTTTGAGAAGTGTGATTCTGCTGTGTTTACCACACTTGTGAACTTTTAAACTCTTTTTTTTTTTTTTTTTTTTGTCGCCTGCTTCTTTTTCATGATGATTTTTAATAAGGTTGATTGAGGTTGCAGAAGATTAATGTGTGCTGAGTCTGCAAAGCAATTTCAAGTAGGGTTGCCATGATAAACATCTGGATTCTGTTGAAATTTATTTTCGTTTTGACCCACTGGCCATTCCCACCCCTACCCCACCTCCAATTGAATGATCACTCTATTCATGGCTGGCTAAGTACTTTTGTATCTGCTCAACAGTTGTAAATGCATTTGCAGAATGTCCTCAAGTTGTCATCAATTAAGCATTTACGAAATCCCTCTCCTGTGCGGACCCTCCTGAACCTTGCTTTATTTTCCAAAATTTTGGCTAAAGGAGATTTAAGAGTTCTGAATGATCATGCATAAAATTCTCCCGCGAGGATAGCCTCTTTTGTTGTTGCTGCAGCTGGATTCCTTTTTGAGCACCCGGTGACTTTGGCTACCACCAGAGCACTGTCACTGACCCCTGACCCCTGACCCCTAACCCCTAGATATTGTGGCAACCCTATGCTCATAATAACCACTAAATTTGAGTCTGTCTCATCTCTGAACAAGCAAGACCACGGTGGGTGGGGGTGGCGGGGAATCACGGCGCCCTGACTTTGTTTTCCATTTCTCAACAGGATACCAGCCCACTATGTCTATCCACAGGCTTTCGTGCAGCCGGGCGTGGTCATTCCCCACGTGCAGCCGACGGCCGCTGCCGCCTCCACCACGCCCTACATTGACTACACTGGAGCTGCGTACGCGCAGTACTCGGCCGCCGCTGCTGCCGCGGCCGCCGCGGCCGCCTACGACCAGTACCCTTACGCAGCCTCCCCCGCGGCCGCCGGCTACGTCACCGCGGGGGGCTATGGCTACGCCGTCCAGCAGCCAATCACTGCGGCCGCGCCTGGGACCGCCGCCGCCGCCGCTGCTGCAGCCGCCGCCGCCGCCGCCTTCGGCCAGTACCAGCCCCAGCAGCTGCAAACAGACCGAATGCAGTAGGCAGCCTGTGATCAAAGTTGAAGTGTGTTCTCTCGGCCTCCCCATTCCCAATGTTCAGTAGCTAATAAGAGTTACCATGGACTCAACAGCTTTAAGAAACAAAAAAACAAAAGCGATGCTCTTGTGAAACAATGATCATTCTTTATGGCTCCAGTAGTGTACTAGCTGAGGAAGAGGCGAGCCTGAGCGCGGTGGGCGCACTTGTGGAAATCCGTCCAAAAGAGTCGGAGTCCACGAAAGGCCACTACGAAATGATGGCAGGAAGTCACCGTGGAATTTCACTTTTCTAAGGGGATTTTTATTTTTGCTCTTTTATAGTATCAGGGAAGCAAACTGCCTTTTACAAGTTAGAAAATGCTATTTGAACCTAGTTGAACCAGGGAATACAGAGTGAGCAATATGTAGCTTGAATTACACTTAAAAGCAGATTTTTGAACAACAAAAGCAAAATGGTGAAAGTACTGATTGTCATTTTTTTCAGTCGTCACTATGGCCTCTTGAACTTTTTCAAGTCGGTAGGTCATGTTCTTACTCTTTCAAAAATGGGCATCGAACAATCACGGTAGGAGCGTGGCAGTGGGTTAAACGGTGGGCAGGCACCAAAGCTAAATTCTCATCTCTCCTGTGGATGAGTGGGACTGTGGAACAAGTGATGTGGAATTAATAAGTGCAACAGCTGTGCAGACAATCAATAACACACACAGTTCTGGAAAGAACACATCACTTGTGCTTGTTTGATGAGCTTGTCACATTCTAATCCCTCTCCCCATCCTGTTTCAATTTTGGGAAACTTGTATCTGCTGGTGTCAGCAATTCTGATTCTGAAATAGGATCAGGCTTTTACTACAACAGCCTTCTCTTTCTATTTATTGTGTCGACTCGTGGCTTACGAATACAGGCAGGCAAAGTTTGCAAACTCTAAACCCTTAAGCGCTGTCTTAAGGACATTTATTTTTTTCCCTTTTTAAATAGTTTTACACCTTTTAGTATATTTCAGAGTCATATTTAAAACTATTTATTAGTCAGTACAATACATGACACAAGATTACTGAGATTACATTTCTTCAAAGATTAATGATAATGTGGTTTATACTGTGCCTTAATAGTAATGCTATTTAAGATATTTATTTTTAAGTTTTACTATGCTGCACTCTAAAGAAAGGAACTTTAGATGTGACACTGTAAAATTATGTATTCATCTCATGGCATAAATTATTTAGTAGGTCTAGATGTAGCATATTAAATATTAACCTATTCAACTAAAGATGTTGACTTGGATTTATTTAAATTCATATGTGCACTGTATAAGAGAGTACTCTTACATTAACACATTTTAGTTTATTTTAGTTGTTAAGTTTTTTTTAAAACAGGCTATAATGCTAGTTTCATGCTTTCTTCTCTGATTTTTGCTCTTGTAGATCTCATTTATTGGTACTTCATTAGTTTAACACAATTCTTATGTAGTTTTTAAATGCTGCTTTACCTTTTTCTCCTGAAACTGCAATACTTGCAATTTTTATTCTTAAACTAAATTGAATACTATTTTACACTGTATTGGATTTTTATACTTGAACAATTTCATACAAGGGAAGACAGGTTAGCATTTTTATGGACTTTCTCCATTATCACTGGATTTACTCTAAGTATTCCCATACTAGACAGTGTTATGTAATGTAGACAAGACTCTCCTGTGCAAATTATTTATTCATTGTGTATATTGCTTTATAACATTTCAGATCTTCTAATCTATTCACTTGTATTAAATATAATTTTTAAAAACTTGTGGCACTCACTGTTTCTAATTTGTCATAAAGGTAGAATGATTCCTCCTTTTGACTAGAATTAATGACTGTGATTCACATGTAGCATTTTCAGTGATCAGAATGTATCCTAAATATCTTGCTTTTATCGTATTTAACTGATGTTTATGGCAATTTCATTAACTGGGTCTCCACCATATAGTTAGCAAATTATCTCAGTTATCTCGGAACAGTGAATCTAAAGACAATTCCTATCACTGAAAATTGGTGGTCAGAGAGCACTTGAAGGGAGAGGGCTATGGAGGGAACCAGTCAATCAGAAACTGGAATAGCATAGTGGTTCAGGGATTAGACTCCCCCATTTTTTAGGGATGTGAATGGAACAGGATGCTTTTTGTAATCTGTTTGAATGAGGTGTCTTAATTGATTTTTCATGCACAATATTTGGACAATAATACCCGTCTCACCTGTTTTTTTAAGTATTAGATAAAAAAGTATATAGACTACTTGGCACAGAGCCAAGTACATAGTAAGTGCTCAGTAAATGATTACTAGTAGTATTTATAATGCCCTCCTTTCCAAAGTGGAAGTCACCTATTGGTATGTTTTCATTTTTCAATTTCTGTCCGCAATGAGTTAACAATATCTAGTAAGATCTGTATTGGAACATCAAAGGAATCATTGTCATATTGATTATCTTAAAGAATCTGTGTTAACTGTGGAATGGACTATTTGTTAGCCTCTAGGTATTAATACTTTCTAAATCCACGATGTGATATTTTTG
Source organism: Solenodon paradoxus (assembly GCA_004363575.1). Lineage (NCBI taxonomy): Eukaryota > Metazoa > Chordata > Mammalia > Eulipotyphla > Solenodontidae > Solenodon > Solenodon paradoxus. The sequence goes on from RJWH01000378.1 coordinate 657,857, forward strand.
TTGAATTTCTTTAGTTTTCAGAAAATTGCAAGCACCAGAAATTTATAATAGATTTTATCACGCTTTCTGCTTCATGACAATTAATCTCCCTATATAGAGCCATCATGATCTCAAACTTTAATTGCCTTTAATATTCCAGAGAAAAATAGATACCAGATTATCCCTAGGGATGGATATTACTGCACCCCCAAGGTATTATCTTGGATCAGTAAAATAATTTCTAAGCTACTTAATTCAGTCAGTGCATCAATGATTATTTTATTCCAAAAGACATGTTTTACATTTAAATTTTCAGATTTATGGAAGGTCAGTCTTTTCCTCACTAAGCCATATATTGATTGCTGAACTTTAAAATGAAACATCATTTGATTTATCAATTAAAAATAGGTCAGACAGTTCTGGGAAAAGCTTGTCAAAAATAGTCATGCTCAGGAAAGCCAAAAATCCACCTACCCCTGGCTGTAACTTTCTTGGGGGTATTTTCTGATCTTTGCTAGCATCAACATTAGTGGTTGTAGAGAGGGCAAGATTTTTACTCTATAATGCTAAAACCTACATCCCTAAAAATAAATAAATACAAGTTATTAATATCTAATAAAGAGGAAGACTGGCTGTGACCTGATGCCTACTTAGGCAGACATATGAGTTGTGCTTGTAGAGTTAGAAGAAGCAAGGGATCTGCCATCCAGCGGACTGAGTTCCAGTTTCTTTACTTATAATCTTGTACTCCTCTATGCTGGTTATAGGGGAATTGATAATAACCAGTGTAATGGCTCTACCTACCTCTTGGGTTGTACCAATTAAATGAATGAATTGATTGGAGGGTATTTTAGAAATTCTAAAGGATTAGACAAATGGAAATCATAATCTGTATAATTATAATCTCAAGACATTTTACATCAGAAAAATATATAACTTATAAATTTCATATCATATATTGGCCGTTAAATATATATCATATTAATTTGGAAATTGATCTCAGTTGTCTCATATTCAATGGTCCTTCCATAAGAGAACAAAATTGTGTATCATATTATCTTTCTCTGTCCCAACCAAGTAGCGGCTCTATTTGCTGTACAACAAGAACAGCACATAAATAACAGCATGAGATGGAGAGATTACCCAGATAGTTTTGCAAGAAGAGGAGAAGAGAAGATTATGGAATACATTTCTCTCACAAGGGAACTATATTTAGCTCCTTCCTCACTCCTGTCAAATATTATTCTTGTTAATTCCCTCTGAGGTTTGAAAGCATTCATTAAGACGACAGCCTGAGGTTTAGAGGGGCAAAGGTGAAGAGGAACCAAAAAATAAATAAATGTATTTTCATACTTACTTTTGTCCTTTCTTCCCCTTCAAGAGTTCCAGGCAGTTTCCATGGAAATCTTAACTTTGTTTTGCTTCAGCACTTCATACAGAAGAGGTTTCATTTTGGGTATCTGTTCTGAGTTGAATTTTAGAAGTTCAAAATTTGATTTTAGCTATGTCATTTATATTCCAGGCTTTGAAATCCCAATCAAATCAAAATGAGAAAAAAATAGATGACACCTGTATAATAACTTAATAAATTTTAAATCAGAAAAACAATACACACTTACAGTTTTAACATCATATACTTGCTCTGTTATACAGCACAGTATTGAACATTCTTGAACAGCTTCTTCAGAGAGAAAATACATAAAGTCCTCCTTTCTCCAGTCACTTGTCTTCTGGAAGAGAAGTGTCATTGTTTTTTAAAACCCAAGGTGCTGCCACTAAGCTATTAATATACCTGAATTGGAGGGTTACATTATTTTGCATTTTGCCATTATTGGAAGTGATACCAAATACATTAGACCAAGGATTGAGTACCAGTTATTTTTTAATTTAATAGTTTAGATGATGTGTTCACAAAATGGCAAATAATCTGAAATAGACTTCCAAGATGAACCCTTTTTTATTTTATTGAGGCAACTTTGTATGTAACATTATGTAGCTTGAAGGTGGGTATCATGGATCAACATCTGTATATCATGTAGTAAGTTCATGACTAATAGATTAGATCGCTGAAATGAGTTTTAAGTATGAAGCATAGCTATGCCACGTTGAAAGCTGTGATTTTGAAAATATTTTTAAACTGTTCATCTGATAGTCTCAGCCAGGTACGAGCTTATTTTCTTTCTAAGTCTTCAACTCCCGACTCTGCCACCTGCACTGCAGTTGACTCCATGCAGAAGAGGTACGGGAATGCCTTTAGAGAGTCTTAGGCTATGCATTTCCATTCCGCATCCACATGCATGCATTTTCATAGTAATTTTATTATTTATTTTGATGACATTGTTATATGCATTTTCAGATATTGAAATCATGCCTCAGTCTGTGTGCATTTCACACTAACGCACTACCAGAGTCCCAGGACCCTTCACCACCACCCTGCTCCTCCTGCCTTCCCTCCCCTATTCTACCCTCTGATAACCACAGCCTTGCATCCTACGAATGTTGTTGGGATTTCTCAGTTCATTCGTTTTGTTTATATTCCACATATGAGTGAAATCCTCCTGTGCTTTTCTTTTTCTTTCTGTCTTATTTCACTTCGCATGATCCCCTCTAGTTCCATCCTGGTAATTGGAAAGGCCACATTTTCTGTCTTTTTAACAGCTGCGTAGAAGTCCGTTGAGTGGATACACCACAGCTTCTTTATTCAGTCCTCTGTTGTTGGGCATTTGGGTTCTCCATGTCTTGGCTGTTGTGAATTGTGCTGCTATGAACAAAGGGGTGCAGATAGTTTTCCTGACTCAGTTTTTGTGCTCTCTGGGTACGCATGTATATTTTGAAATTTGAGGAAAAAAGAAAATGAAAAGGATGTAGAGAAAAATAATGAATAAGAGGGGTGCTAAGGTCAAAAGCATCTCCTAAAAGCAAACAAAAGAGTTGGAGACAAAAGAGTGGGAGTCACATGGACCAGAAAGTAAGAGGGATGTGCTTGTTACTAAGGAGCCACAGAGTCAAAAGAGAGTGAGCTGCTTGCTGGGTGGCAAGAGACTCCTCTGGCTGGGGACTAGGGGTTCATGTAAAGGATGGTATTTAGATATAGGGTTTCTAGTTAAATAAAAGACATTTAGGGAAATAGCTGAGTTTTAAAACTATGCTAGCAAAGGTTAGACATCTTTAAAAAAATGGAGTATAGTCTGAAAACTTTTAGAAACAATGATAAATGTCTCTGGTAGGATTAGAGGTCCCCATGGACCTTGGGTTTCTAGGGTCAGTTTAGACCTGGGGTCCAGTGTGTGTGTGTGTGTGTGTGAACGTACGTAGGGAGAGAGAGAAGAAGGGAGGGAGAGAAGGAGGGAGGGAGGGAGGGAAGGAGGGAGGAAGGAAGGAAGGAAGGAAGGAAGGAAGGAAGGAAGGAAGGAAGGAAGGAAGGAAGGAAGGATTGAAAGCTGTTTGGGAGTGGTTGCGTGAAGAGGTCTGTTCCGTGTCCCCACTCGCAGAGAGTTTAAGAGGTGAAACTGATTGGTAATAGAAGTCACCAAGATTGTCCCCTAAATGCACATTTGAATGTCTTTATGTTCAGGGCATACTGAGAATCTAGATCATTCATGCTTTCCCAACAGCTGCATTTCTTATCATCTCTGGCGTATGTTTCCAGCATGCACAAAGCCCCTTATCTGTCAGTCTCTCCCTGGACCACTGTCTCTTTCAGCTGTTTCGAGGCCACGTCCCTTAAATCTCCCAGCTGTCTTTCTTACCTCTCAGCCTGGCTGCCTTTATCTGTATATATTTTTTCATCTCCCCCAGCTGCCACTTTTGGCACAGTGGTTGATCTCGGTTCTCTCAGAATGAGACATTTCAGAGTGCTGATGTGAGGAAGGAACGTAACGTTATAACAATGCACTTTCAAAATTAGCTCTGAAATCTATCAAGAAACAATTTCATCTAGGTTTTCATGCAACCTGCGCTCCATGAATCAACTCACACATTTCTGAACGGATGAGACTCCCCCATTCGCCCCCCAGAGGCATGCACAAAGCAACGTGGGAGAAAGCCCTGGGGCTCTTAATTGTCCAAAATAAGGGATTTCTCTCCTCAGAAATGCAGATTATCTGTGGCTACAGCCTCACAGAGTCCATGTAACACCCTCTCCCTTGGATAAAATGTTAACTGGCATCCCCACTGCATACAGATATGTAAATGCTACAAGCTGGAGAGAAATTTCATTTCACATTGGAAACTATTTGTCTTCCCTTTCCAGCTACAAAAACTCTAGTTGATTCTAAGCTTTTCTAATGTAGTTGTCACTCCTCAGGGTTATTCATGCAAGAGAATTTTCATGGTTCTGTTACCCAATTTTTCTTAATGTGATGGTTTCTGAGTGATTAAGAGCAAATATGATCTTAGTTTGAGGAAGGATTAAAAATAAACTACATAGGAAGGGTTCAAAGGCCTCTGCAAAGTAGAGAGAAGCAGCTTTGAGGATGCCTTACTGCCAGGTACAACTGATTGTTTGGGCCTTTGTTTCTACTCAGGAAAAATGCTCAAAGGTACAAATATCTTGGGTACTATCCTCATTCTCTTTGGGGTTGATCTCTCCTATATTTATCAGGATTTTTAAAAGAAAGTTGTTAAAATATCATGTTTGTATGCTATGAAGATTATTTTTCATAGGAATGATATCAACCAATGTTGATAAACTCTTAAGTAGGCAGAAATAATACCCTCCATGCTTTGAAATAAGTGAGAAATTTTTATGTAGCTAATTAAGACCAGGTTCTCGGAATAAAGAAGAAAAATCCATAGACAGTGTCCATCTGAAACTGAATTTAAACATTTTGACTGTCTTCTCAATCAGAATCAACTGGCATATCTGAATATATTCTGTACCAATTTGCATTGATTACAATCTGCCAGAAAGAACAATTGAACACACACACAAACACACAATCTCCAAGCTACAAAGGTCAAACTCTTTTTAGCTCTTGCTAACTATATCACAGTTTGGATACTAATAGAAAAACTTTCTGTTAGAAGGACAGAAGCTATATAACTGTAAAAGATGAATGGGTATCATAACTGAGATCTGGTGATTGTAAAAACTGTAATTTAACTGAATCAGTTCAGTACTTCATAGTTCCACCATAGACAAATGATGTATTGGATTCTACAAATTACAACTTCGGAATTAAAGCTGTAGTTATTTTTCATTTCTAGAATCATTCTTACTCTTTTTTATCACAATATTCCATTATCAATTCTGTTACAATAATAGCAATATTAAAATCTAATCTTTGTTTGATGTTACAGGGTATTTCCTGTGTATAAAGCTTGTTAAATACACTGCATGCTACTGGAGTTTTACTTTGATGTAATAGTCAATAGATAGCAGCTAACATTCCCTTGCTTTATGGATTTTTATCAGCTCTTTGAATAAATAACTTAAAGCAGAAATAACTAACCTGGTGGGAACCAGTTTCTTTATATTTTCACTATCTTATAGATCCAATATCTTTCTTATTATCCATTCAGAGGAATTATTTGCAATGGGAATCACAAAATTTTAATATTTTTCATTATTTCTGTTATGTCATGTTACATAGTCCTAGTATCTGATCATAGATTTTTCAGATACAGAGGAAATGTCACTTAATACAGATATAATTCTAACCATAAAAGCAATAAAAAGACTATGGGAACATACAAACACACCAAAGAATGAGGCGAAGCATTCTCTAAGGGGGAGGGAGGCAAATAAAAACAATGAGCACCAGGTGTAAAGATTTGTCACTATGAGCAAACAGAGGCATTGCATTATTTAATTTAATTTAATTCCAGCATTCATTGTGCTATAACAGACCATCCCAAAGCTTACTGGTGTAAGAACAAAAGGAGCAATTTGTGTTTTTGTAACCAGCGGGTCAGAAGTTCAGAAAAGACACAGTGATGACAGCAGGCAAAAGTAGGAGGACTGAGGTGAGTGGAAAGCTGACCTGGGTGTGGGGGCCACTCCGGAGATGAGAGCTCCAGCTCAGCATCTCCTGGCTGTCTTGATGTCTTACACAACAGCATAGAACTACAGCCAACAATGGGCAAGCTGCATGACCTCTCCTGGCCTAGCCTGAGAAGTTAGGTAGCATTGCCTCTGCCTTATTCTACATATTCCAAGTGAGACACTAAGGTCATTTCAGGCTCAGGGACAGGAGACTTAGACCCACCTCTCGGAGAGAGGAATTGAGATATTTGGTGCTATCTTTAAAACTGCCACATTAAAAAAAGTTTTTTAGACATAAATATATTTACTTATAATGCTTTTTTTCATCCCAGTATCTAATTTGTAAATATAAGATCTCTCCCTCCTTCTGTGACTGCATTTGCTCATTTTTGAAATGTAGGGATTGGTATGTTGAGTTCTAAGTGGCAGAACCCAGGGATAAATCTGTGTGAGAGGTTATTTTTGACATATCACTTATTACTAGCTTTGTAATCAAAGAGAAATTGTAATGTCGATAGGGTATGGTAAATACTTAATAATATAATTGATCACCTAACTTTTTAGGAGACTGACTCTTTTTCTTAATCTGATAACCAACTTTATTATGATTCTTAGGATGTTAGGATTTGCCAGATGCTAGGGTGAGTCCAAATTCCTAGAGTTGGCATATACTGTACACCAAAGAATCGTCTGCACCAGATCTAGAGACTAATGAGCGAATCATGACAAACGAAGGCAGAAGCCGATGTCCAGAGAATGCCAGTAGGTTATGTAGTTAGAAGGAGTATGGAATTGGAGTCCTTCAGACAACAAGTTCCACCCATCCATGCCTACCAGTAATAACCTGAGCTTGGACAAGTCACTTTATTTCTTTGTCTTCAGTTTTCTCACCTGGAAAGAGTTTGTCTAGCTCAGCTCAGGAGTCTCTTCCTTCCAATTGTAATGCCATATGACTTTAGTTCAAATCCCTCCTATGGTGCTTCTAATGGAGCAGCTCTTAAAGTCTGATTGAAAGAAAAGAGAGAGAGGGAGAGAAATTAAACAAGCATTCTTTTGGTATCCTACTTTATCTTACAATAGGTCTAGCACTTTGCATTTCAGTGAATTTTTACATGCAATAAAAGGAAAAAAAGGTGAGAACAAGTTGGAGGATAAAGCTTATTTGGGTGCAGACAGGTTTCAATGAAGATTCTAGGTCCAGAGGAAGCTTCCTAGTCAACCTGAGAAACAACCATTAGTGACATCTGTCTGAGGCAATGACCATCATTGCCATTGTCCCTCCCCTCGGCTTCCTCTGGTCACTCTGCCACGGAAAAGGTGCTCTGCCTCTAGAAAGTGGTTTGAGCAGGGGAGTATGCACCAGGGACTGCTGAGAGAGTCATATCTGCCTGCTGAAAAAAAGCTGTTGACCTGCATGGTATTTGTCTAGGGCGACAGGGGGCCTTGCCTAACAGTCAGATCCATCAATAATCCATGGCCCTGTGGAGAAAGAACCCTATTAATAAGAAATGTTGCTGTTTGTAGAAGACAGAGCCAATGATGTCCTCGTTCCAGGGAAACAGAATATGCTCAGTGACGCAGCACTCTCTGAACTTTCCAGTCACGTCACCAGATAGCTTAGATCAGAGGCAATTTTAGAAGATGCATGCAACAGACAACTACCCTTTTGCCCAGCGTAATTTATTAGGGTCAAAGTCTGGTCAAAAACACACTTGACTCATTTGTAAACTACGCTTCAATTTAAAAAAAAGAGGAGGTAGAGAGGTGGGAGAGGAAAAGAGGAAAGGAGGGAGGGAGGGAGGGAGGAAGGAAGGAAGGAAGGAAGGAAGGAAGGAAGGAAGGAAGGAAGGAAGGAAGGAAGGGAGTTGCCCAGATATTTTCTTATTTGTCTTTAAGACTGATCAAGGGCACTGAGTTATTTTGTAGCATTAGGCTTATATCAGGTCATTGTTTTAAGTATATAAAATGTGTATCTAGATTGTTTTGGATCCAATATGGAAGACTGAAAATCAACAGAATTCCCAAATCTATTTTTTATTCCATTTAAACCTCATAATCTTCTAGGTCTGTCTAGTTCTTCTTTATGGTAATATTTAATTATTAATCCTTCCTTACTTTTAGGTTCTAATTTAAGAGTGCATTAATAGATTGCTCACTAGGGAGATTGCCAAAATCATGGCAAGACAAGGTCATTAGCAAATGATGGCTAGAAGCATCGACTTGGAGGCAGACTGACCTAAGACTGAGACTGGACTCCACCACTTGCCAGATGAGTGACCTTAGGCAGGTTACATACCCTCTCTAAGTATCATTTCCTCCCTGGTAGGAGGGAGATGATGCCTCATAAATGTAAAGAACAGAGCAGCGACAGGAGTAAGCACTCAATAAAGGTTTAATATCTCTACTGTTGCTTTTCTTAATTATTTTTCTGACAAATATTTATTGAGTGCTTAATTTGTGCTAAGTATTGATTAAGGCTTTGGGGATATAAGGTAGAAAAACATGCAACTATGGTACCCAGAGAGCCTACTTTCTGGGAGCAGGGGAAACCAAAAATAAGCAAAAGAGTAACAACTGTTCCAGTAGGTGAAAAATTAATGACAACAATAAGGTAGAAAAAGGGGTTGAGAGTGATAGAGGTGGGAACAGGTTATTAGCATCATACCAATTTCCTTAATAAGATGATGTTTAAACAGGGAACAAGAGGATATAAGAGAGCAAAACGTGGATATTCAAGGGAAGACCATTTTGATACAGGGAAGAAACATGTTCAAAGGCCCTGAGGTAAGCATGGACTTTATGTGCTCAGGGCAACAGCAAGGAAGAAAGTGCAGCTAGAATGAAGAAAGTGGGTGGGAGAGTTGCAGAAGATGAGGCCAGGGAGTTTTCAGGGAGCATGCAGAATGTGGTAGGCCATGATGACCGTGAATTTTACATGAATAAGAGAGGAACCACTGATAAGTTCTGAACCCAAAAGGGTCAAGATGTTTCAACAATATTACCCTACCTTTTGTGTAGGATACACTATAAGGAGGCAAACAGGGAAAACAGCTAGTAGACTATCACATTCATTCATGTAAGAAATGATAGTAGTTTGCACTCGAATGATTTTAATAAAGGGGTGAGAAGAGGTCATAATCTGTATATATTTTCATTAAAGAGTCATCAGAACTTGCATTTAGATGAAGTTTGGAGTATGGTAAACTGTAAATAATCAGAGATGACTCCAAGATTTTGACATAAGTAGCAGACAAAAGGGAGTCGAAAATGGAATAGCTATTTACCAAAAAGATAGAGTCAAAGGCAGAAGGAAATTTAGCAATATGAGATGAGAGTAAGAGAAATCAACTATTTTTATTTGGATACACCAAGTGTGAATTGCTTTTTAAATAGACAAGATAATATGCCAAGTAAGCAGGCTGATACATCTGCAAAGTGCAGGGTCTGAAGCAAAACGGTGAGAACTGTTACAATCATTGGAGCTTTCCACCAATATTTTTACTTCACGCTATTAGGGAGCTAGTAGACATGAGCACTGGATAAGGGTCCTGAACAGACAAAGACTGTTTCGTTTAGGGACACCTGCTAGATGTGAGCACTGAGTCTGTTAAACCCTCTCAAGACCAGTGACATCTTTGAGTACCGAGTCAGCCGGACATGAGATGGGGAATATCTCTTGATTACAATGATGCAAGAGCCCCAACCAATCAAAAGCCTAGGGGTCAGACACACAGACACAGTGTCTGTCTCAAGACTATCTGGTAGGACCTGGATGGGGACACATGGACAGAAAGAACAAATTCTGTCCTTAGATGATTACTCCTCATTATAACGTCATTATAATAAAATTAGCATTGTGATTTTATCACACACACACTGCCCCCTCCTTGTGTTTTGCTTAGGTCGTTATGGGAAGGGACTTGCTCTGTAAGAATTTGGCTATGTAACTGCTCTTACCAATCAGCATGAAAGACAGGAGCAGAATCCACCCCAGGAGGCCTGAGGGAGGACAATGGGACAGATGAGCCAAGGAAGGAATACAGCAACTGCTGAACCCACGTGGGGCATTCCTTTCTCCTCTTGTATACCTTTGGCTGAACCCACTAAGGGCAGCCCCTCCTCACCTCTGAGGGTGTTCTGTTTCTGCAGTAAACCTGTCCTCACTTCCTTTAGGGTCTACCCTCTCTACCATCTGAGTGTACTTTACTTTCTTCCCTGTACTTTCTCTTTAACAGAACTGCATTATGTTTTCTCACAAGAAATCTTCTTTTGCAATAAAACTTCTTTCACATATCTGTGTGTCTCTTGAATTCTCTCCTGGGGGCACACAAGGACTGAGGTTAGGTATGGAAATTCAATGAAAAATACTAAAGAACTGGGAGAATAAAATAAATCTAGTAACATCTTATCTACCCATTAATAGCTCCTTCTAAGTCAACGGTGAGATTGTACATCCCACCTCCTTGGGTTAGTCATAGTCATATGACTTGACATACGAAATAGAACCAATGAAATGAGAACAAAAGTGCTGATGTCATTTTAAGAAGAGACCTTAAACTTTAAGCAGGTGAGTCACCCTGTCCCCTTTTCCTGCCTAGGTCATCACAGATGTATGTCCACCTGAGTCTCTAAATGCCCGCAATGAGCAGAAACCCCCACTGACTCCTCATGGAATTCAGAGTGAAAGGTAAATAAATCTTTGTTCTAAAGCACTGTGTTTAAGGGTAGTTTGCTGAAAAAAATCTAGCTATTCTGACAATGGTGTCTGAGTCATAGAGATAAAAATGTATCTAAATCACGGAATAGGGTAAAATCACCTATGGCATAAGTGTTAATGATAATAGAAGGGAGCTGAGGGCTGGACACTGCATTTTCTCAACACTTAGAAGTAAGGAAGAAAAGGACATTCTAGGGAAGGAAACGGAGAGGGAGAAGTTGCTAAGAAAAATTAAGAGATTGAGTGAAGAAAATGCCTCAACTTGGAAGAAGTAATTGACCATGGCAAGTGCAGCTGAAAGGTGAAGAATGTTGAGAATTGGGAGATGAAAAATGGGTTTGTCAATACAGAAGTTACGGTGCAGGAGAGCAGACATTGCAGGAAGCATGTTGTTGATAGCCAGATGAGTGATGTACAGTTCACATAGAAAGACTGCAAAATGGGCAATGTTAAGAGGAGAGAAGACACACTGTAAGGGTGCAGCTGCAGAGAGGACTGTAGGTGTGCTGGTGAAATAAACGTTCTCTTGATTGGCTCAAATATTTCAGTGAAGTAAGAGTTAAAGTCATTAGCTAAGAGTGAGGATGGTCTATGAGTTTCTATGCATTCTACTGCTACCTGCCACCTGCCTGACCTCACCTCCTACCACTGACCTTCTTACCTTTTCACTCCAGCTGCACTTTCTTCCTTGCTCCTCCCTGATCACAAGTTTGTTTGTTTATTTGTTTGTTTGTTTTGGTTTACCTTGCCCCTGTATTTAAGCTCCATGAGTGTCAAAATCTTGTGTGCTTTTTAAAATTCAATTTTCATTGCGGTAACATTAATTTAAAAATAATATAAACCAAGTACATTCCTACCTCAGGGTCTTTGAACTTGCTGTTCCCTATGCATAGAATGATTTTCCCTCAATGTCCATATATCTTTCTCTCTTACATCCTCTTGTTCCCTATTTAAATGTCTTCTTATCGGAGAAACTTCCCAAATTAGCCAATAAAAGATACCACTCGGTGTGCCCTGGTGGAGTAGCAGCTAGGTCTGCCACCTTCCGGGGAGTGCAGTTCACATGCATCCCAAAGACCCAGGTTTTTGTCCTGGGGTCGGTAGGAACAACCAAGATGCATAAAGAAATAAAAATAAAAATGTTTCTTCCTGCCTTCCTACCTACTCACCTTCATTCCCGCCTGCATCTTTCCTTTAAAAAAATGAAATCACTCCTTCCTTTCCATAACTATCACCCTCAATCCCCTTTCCTACTTTATTCTTTGCCATTATCTTTTTCATTACCCATTCTAAATACATATTTGCATGTTTATTTATTTTTGGTCTTCCCTCGCTCCTAAATTTAAGTTCCATGAGTGCCAAAATCTTGTGTTTTTTTTAATTCAATATTTTTATTGAGGTAACATTTATTGAGGTAACATTGATTCAAAATTAATATAAAAGCACATGTGTGGGTTCACCAGTCCTCAAATACATGAAAACACACCCTGTCTACCACCAAATGACCCAAGTCCTTCACCCTGTCCACTGGACCCTATCCCACTGCTATTGTCCACCTTCTTCTCTACTGCAGCCTCATTTCTTTTGTTAATGTCCAAGGGTTGCTTTTTGTTTTATCTGTTCCTTTGCTCTGTTTCTTTATATCTCAGATGTGAGTGAATAATCTGGCATTTACTTTTCTCCTCCTGACTTATTTCACTTAGCATAATTCCCTCTAGTTCCATCCATGTTGTGAATTATAGGACTTCATCTTTTTTAGGGCAGTGTAGTATTCCATTGAGCATATCTATCACATCTTTAATATTCATCTGACAATGTGTACTTAGGTAGTTTCCAATTCTTGACTATTGTAAATAGTAACCACGGGGGTTCATGTATCTCTGTGAATTAGTGTTTTGGGGTAAATACCCAGAAAGAGGATGATGAGATTTTCAGTATTAATTTTTTGAGGACTCTCCATAGTGCTTTGTATAAAACTTTTGTTTTAAGAAAGGAGGAAAAGGTTTAAAACAAAAGTCTAGGAAAATGGGAGAATTAAGAGAAACAGAGTAGGACGCAGGCAGCTCTCATGACCTACTAAAAGTAGTGGCTATTAACTGAAAGCACTGCATCGTTCTTAAAAATACTTCCAATATTGAGAATTACTTTGTTTTCTATCTTTAAAAAATTCTCCTTCATGAACAAACAGGAGAGATAAGAGCAAAAGAAAAAGTCATAAGACCCCTACCACAATACTTTAGGTTGTCATTTGAAGGAAGTGGAAGAAAGGCTTCCAAAAAGCCTCAAAGCCTGATATCCTATCTAACTTCTTTGTTCACATATCTTTTCACATCCATATCATTCACCTTCTATTACACACTAGTGTTTCCATTTTAGGAAATTCAGAAGAGTGATCTGAACCAACGAACAGACTTTTCTACTGTTACTACCAAAGACTGAACCACAGGGTTAAAAAAGAGCTGCCTTTACTTTTTGTTTCCACTCAAAAAAGTTTTTGGATCTCTCTGGAAATTGAGTATTTGAGTTGTCTGTTTTAGGATGAAGTCACCTTAAAGATAGGGACTGCCTTTGTTTATACTATTTCTAATTCACATATAAATTTCAGCTTACAGTTGTGGCAAGCAACTTAAAAGGCTAATATGACAGACATTGCTTTCTCATCACTTGCTGAGAGAGTAATGTATTTTCTCAGGAACAAAGGTGAATTACATCGAGGTAATATACTCTCCTTCCTACAACCTATCCTGCTTACAAAGGATATGGCTTTGGTAAATTATTGTCTGGCATTTCTTTGTATAGAAGATTCAGTCCACCATCATTCATCAGTCCCCTTAGGTGTGCATGGGAATCGATACACCAAAATCTCATTAGCTTATAAGTTTGAATCCCCATCAAGCTGCAAGTCCGTTATAGTTGTCTTCTATGCTGTGTCATGTCATTGGCATGCCAGGATAACTAGACAGAAACTATATGGAATGTGGCTAGTCAGTGACAAAGGCAAAAGAATTGGCAAAGCACAAACTGCTCTCAAACTTCTGCATCAGTTTCACACACACACACACACACAAGCACACACACGCACACACACACACACACACACACACACACCTCATACTGCATAGCAAAAGCAAGTCTCATGACCAAGCATGATTTCAATAAGTCGGGAAAGTAGAACCCTCTCAGGGAGAGCAAGTGGCTATTGATAAACAATACTACAATCTGCCAAATAAACTTGCTGTCCAAGATCTTCCCAATAAAGTTCATAACCACTTCCTGTTTAACCTCTGAATCTTCTGTGTGCCTCTGTTGTTTCAGAAAGCATAAGAGTTTACATGACTATCTTCCCAGTTAGACCACGAACTCTTTGTGAGGATTAGGATTTCGTTTTATTGTCTTGACATTTACACAGTGCCTGGAACATAGCAGAAGCACTGCTGAATTAAGTAGTATTGGATGGATTGATTACAATTGGATGGATTGACTGAATAGTGTCAGATCGATGTAAAACAGTGTATTTGAATTCATGCATTGATGTGTAATGTAAATAAATAAGCCTGGATAAAAGATAGTGTAAGGTAAAATTAGCCTAGATGGGAATTTGAATGAAGAGATCTGTTTATTCAGTGGTAAGAAAAGTCAAGCCTAAATAGAAGAGATGATGGTCTCATACCACACAGAGTCAAGGAAGAAAGCTGGTCTCCACTTTCCTAGTTTGGTTCTTTTTCTGTTACAGCCTGAAAACCCTTTTGGAAAAGCAAGACCACCACCATAATCACCAACTAGGTATTCATTTATAAAACACATATTTAAAGTAAAATTTTAAATAATGAAAAAGGCTAAGAAAAATCCACCCTCTCCATATCTTGCTTCTACCCCACCTTTGGAATTAGTCACTGGTGACACCAAATTATAAAGCTTCCAGAAAATTTCTATTGATACACAAGCACATATATGACTATTTTTTCTCAAGTCATGTAATACATATACCATTTGCTTTTCTAAGTCAGCAATAAATGCTAAATTGTTAGTTTGTCAATGATACTCCATTATGAAACCATAATTTATATAACTAGCTAGCTATTGTATACGCTTAAACATTTTCTACTTTTTAGTATTACAAAAGGTGAAATATATCACCTCTATGCTCGTGACTCACTAATTTGCATCTCAAGCCCTTCCCTTAAGCTCCCTATATACTTATACCTTCACATTTTATGTCTCATCGGTATCAAAAACAAAGAATTCTTGTCTATCCTCATCAAACTCTTCCTTCTTTATCTTCTATTTCTTAATGACATCTTTGTCTACCATAAACTAAATTATTATCAGTCATTATTTCCTATCTTTTCTCAACTCTCATATCCAGCTTAAAATAGATCATAAAGTCAACCATCTTACTGTTCTCCATTGCTATTACTTTAGGCTAAACTCTTACATCCCTTACTTGGTCAACTGCAGTAGCCTACTAGCTCATTTGTCCGCTTTTATTTCTAACCCTGTTGGTCCATACACACTCATCAGAAAGAAGTCAGAGTTATCTACTGTTTTTATTATCAAGCAAATACATACATAAACATCCTTTTTTCTAAATTAGGAGATGGGTATATTTGGTATATATTTTTATGATTCTTAACATAGACTTTATACGTTGTATACATATTCTATACATACCATATAATATAGTAAAATAAATATAATAAAAACAAACACCAAATGCAGCCATCATTCAGCTGAAAAAGAGAACATTGTAAATAAATAACTTAGAAGGTTTCTATATGCTCTTCCTCAGTTATGTCCCCCACCTTCCTTCTAAAGGTAGCCACTCTTTAAAATTTTGTAGTATCAATCTTTCTTGCTTTTTACCATTTTACTACTTACGTAATTTTCCCTACATGGTAAGGTAACTACTCTCCATCAAGATTTCTGGTTTTCTTTTCCCTCTGCATACCTACGACCTTGATATTGAGCATAATGATCAAATTTATTTGATCAGTAAAGCTTGAGCAGAAATGACACATTTGAAATAGTATTTATTTTACCTTCACCCCTGAAATACAGTTTTGCAATGCATTCAGGGTATTTTCCCATTGTCTTCTGGCTCCTCATATTGCTGTGAAGAAGTCACCTTGTAAGTATAATTGCCATTTCTTTATGGTACTATGTCTCTCTGTCTCTGTCTCTCTCTGTCTCTCTGTCTCTGTCTCTGTCTCTCTGTCTCTCTCTCTCTCTCTCTCTCTCTCTCTCTCTCTCTCTCTCTCTCTCTCTCTCATTTATTGCAGGAAATGTCATCCTCAAGTCTCCTTGGAAAGTACTGTGTCACATGTCCACATCCTAATAACTTCAAGGATGTCCAGAAATTCAATGTCTGACGTCAGCTGCCTTCGGAACATGAGGAAAATTCTGCTGCCAACAAAGAAGGTAGGAAAATGGCTATTAGTTTTGCAACAAAAGCTCTGTAATACAATGACTATGACAATTCCAGTTTCAGTTATATAATCATTTTATGTCATTTTAAAATAATTCTACACATATATTACATATGTAAATATTCTTCGGAGAGACAGACAGGTACTGGCTTGTATTTGTTCCCTGAGTTACTATAACAGAACATTGGAATAGTCTGGTGACTAAAAGACAACAGAAAACCAGCCCTCACAGTTTTGGAGGTCGGAAGGACCATGATTACAGCACTAGCCAACTGGATGTCTGGTGAGGTTCACGGGCAGCAGTCCTCTCTCTGAGTTGGCTCCTGTGGCTGGTGGAAGCAGGCTCACGAGTTCTCAGATCCTGCTCTCCCAGCTCCAGACCATCCTTTCTCTTTGATAGCTTTTAAAATACATATTTTCTGATGTTCTGCAATTTTACCTTTATATGCTGAGGTATGGATTTCTTTTAATTAATACTCTATATATTTTAGTAATCCTGAGTGTTAGGATTGATATATTTTAATTCTAATATAAATATAGATAATAGATATAAATACATATTATTTGAATTGATTTTTAATAATTCTGCTCCCAATTCTCAGCATTTCTCTTAAACCATTTCCTCTTTCTATTCTCTCTGCCTCCTTCCAAACTCTAATCTGATTTATGTTGAACCTTCCCTCTCTCTCTTCTTTGACTTTTAACCTCTCTATTTATTTTCCATTTCTTATTCTCTCTCAGGTGAAGTTTGGATATCTTCCCATGAACTAATATTCATTTCAGTTCTGTCTAATCAGGTATCACTTCATCTACTGAATTTAAATGTCTATTGTTTTTCTTCATATTTCTAGATGACTTGCTATCTAATATACTTGATAAATTCTTAAGTTTCTTGTCTTTTCTCATAACTGTAAGTCTCTCATGTTTCTTTAAACATATTAAACATTAAGCATATTCTATGTGATAATTCAAACACCTCTGTCTGTATCTGTCTCTTCGGCTGGTTCTCACTCAGGGCCTCTATTTCCTTAAATTTTGAAGGATTTTTTCTTAGTAGCTCATTACTTGTAAAACTTTATCTAGGAGAGTCTTTTGAGCCCTGGGTTGAAGTAGCATTCTTCCATTTCTTTCTCGCAGTCGTCTTATGTGCACTAACAACCTAGAAGCAGTTTAATGAAATCTTTCCTTTGTTATACCACGAAATGTTTTTTTTTTGTTTTTTTCCTTTCCACCTACCATCAATGTTAAGACAAATACATTTGCATGTTTTCTGTTTCTTCTTCCATTATTTTATTTTGGAAACTTTAATTTTACTATGTTTGCTTTATCACACATCTACCTCTGTATCCACCCTTTTATCTACCCAACACTCCATCATGGTTTTGAAAGCATTTTAGCAGAGAGAGAGAGAGAGAGAGAGAGAGAGAGAGAGAGAGAGAGAGAGAGAGAGAGAGAGAGAGAGAGAGAGAGAGAGAGAGGGAGAGAGAGAGATGGTAGATAGATACAGATCAATTATATTATCCTGGAGTCAACATTTGTTTAAAGTTCTTTCTTTTTTAGAGGATAAAATGTTAATGACATGATGTACAAATTTTATGTTCTCTGTTTCATAAATTTCAATCCTAATATGATATAGAACCTCGGAGTATTTTCTCATGTTCCTTCCAATCAGCCCTTGTCTCCTAGCTCCAACCTTAGGATACCAATTGTTCAGAATTTTTTTCATCCTTAGATTAGTTTATCTATTCTAGAATTCAACATACAAAGAAACACAGTTTGCACTCTTTTGTCTTAGGTTTCTTTCACATTGCACAATGTTTTGAAATTAATTCATGTTGTTAAATGTATCAGTAGTTTGTTCCTTTTTATTGCTAGCTCCTATCCTGTTGTCTACATATATGCCACAAGTTGTTTATCCATTCTTGCCTTGCTGAAGACTTGGGCTGTTTCCAGTTTGGACCTATTATAAATAAAGCTTCTATGAACACTTCTGTACAAGTCATTTTCAGGACATATGTTTTCATTTCTCTTGGGTAAAAGACCTCAGGAGCAGAATTGCTGGGTCATAGAGTGGGATTATGTTTAGTTTTACAAGAAACTGCTAGACTATCTTCCAAAGTGGTGATACTTATGTCTGCTCCCACCAACCTCATATGGAGGTGCCTGCTTTCCCTTTCTGCTCTGTGTTCTTATTTTTTGTTCACTCTTTAAGATCCATTCTTTGAGGGTCTGAATTGTCTGTGGGGATTTCCTACTATACTCCCAGTTTGGGTGGGTCCGACATTTCATCTCCTCTGTGACCTGAGCATCGATCAAAACAGAGATTAAAGCTCACCAGAGCTGAGCAAATCCTCTTACGATAAAATCCAGTTTCAGGGATATACCTCCAAGGATTCTTAGTCTTTGTTCATTTTGTCATCTTCAAATTCCTTACCTGTTTGCAGAATCTTGAATATCCAGATTTTTCAGTTGTTTTTAATGGAAGACATTTCATTTCCCATTTTAATGGGATTTTGTTTAGGAAATTTAGTCAGGCATACTGTCATAATTCAAAGTCCTGGAAATAAAATACATATATGCACATATATATATATATATATAAATACACATATATGTATATTATGCATATGTATGTAAATATGTTTGGTGCCTATATTTTAATTTTTTGATTTTTAATAATTTTATGATTTATTTTGTTTACATTGCTATATTAATTTTAGGCTTATTTTACTTAGCACAATCTCCTCCAGTTCCTTCCAGGTTGTTGCAAAGGGCACAATTTCATCTTTTTTAAGTACAGATTTGAATTCCATAGAGTAGATATCCCACAGCTTCTTTATCCAATCCTCTGTTGATGAGCATTTAGGCTGATTCCATGTCTTATTGGAAAAAATCTGATTAGAGTTTTTGTGTTCTCTGGTTATATGACTAGAAGTGTGATGCTGGATTGGGTGGTATGTTTTTTGTTGTTGTTGTTTCTTTGCTTGTTTTGAGGAATATCCGTCCCATTTTCCAGAAGGGTTGCACAATTTACATTCCCACCAACAGTGCAAGAGGGCTCCTTTTTCTCTACTCCCTCACCAACACTTGTCATTGTAGTCTTTTAGAATAAAATTTAGATATAAATTCTCACTGGTGTGTGGTGGTATCTCATTGTGGCTTTTGCTTGCATTTCTCTGACAAGTGTGTAGAATATTTTTTTATGTATCTGTAAGCCATCTGTGTGTCCTCTCTAGAAAGGTCTCTATTTAGCTATTCTGCCCATTTTTGGAGTGGGCCATTTGCTTTTTTGTTGCTCCAGAATATGCTTTTTAAAATGTGACTCAGATCATATCACATTTCTGATTAAAAATTTTTAATGGTTTTGTTTGGCATTTAAATGTACAGTCTGTAACCTAACCTTCAAACATTACATTCCTGCTACACTGGCCTTCCTTCTGGTCTTCAAACACACTCAGCTTTTCTCCATCTTGGAGTACAACTGATACCTTAACTGGCACCTCTCTTTCCTCTTGTCTCGGGGACTTTCTCTGATTTGCCCACAAGAAGCAGACCCCTTACTACCAATCACTCTTGATCCCAACCACCTGTGATTTTCTCTTAGCTCTGACCACAAAATAAATCAATGATTTTTAATATTATGTGCATGTTGCCTTGTTAGAGGATATAAATTTTATGAAAACACATTATTTATCTTTTGTTTCACTGTTGTTTTCCCACTGCCTAAACCTGCACTTGTAACCTCGAAGGTGCTCAATGAACATCTATTAAAATGAAAACTTAATGTGTTCAGCAAGAACAAACACACACGCACATTCACTATAAGTATAGTCTTGCCTGATATGCAAATATTAAATTTTATTTTTAAAAATCTGATTTCCTTTAATTTCCTCTTTACCTATTTTGATTCATTTTTTTCAAATGTACATGTGCATATTATCTATGAATTGCAGGGGAATTATCATTTGTTATTTAAAGGAGTTGCTGATTTTTGAGGGGTTGAGAATCAGTGTGCTCATGATTCTCTATACTCTAAAATCTAAGTCCATATTTGTCCAATGCTCTACTTATCTCCTCAAATGTCACCTGGCTTCCAAATCTAATGTGTAGACAGTAAATTTCTTCATCTAGTTCCACAAAACTTCCTCCTTGTGCTTGCTTCCCAAGTGGTAAGCTTTTTAAAATCATCCCTCCCTTTTAATCACTTAACCAGTCATCGAATATTATCATTCTACCCCCACTCCATATTACTTATGATTATCTCTTCCTTTCTTCCCCTTCACTATGTCTTAGATACTCATCACTTCCCCCTGGAACCTTCAATATTCTCCTCTTGGGTCTTCTGTCACCATTATGTCACTCATCCACAGACTATATTAATATTAAATGTGTTATGGGTATTGAATGACAAAGAGGATGTGTAGGACATGTGCATCAAAATTCATACTACATATGTAATGACTTACCTATGTTATCTTCAATGCTTGGATAGATAATATAGGCAAGCCATTACATGACATAAGGCTTTGGGAACTCAACTCCATCGAGAGAGACAAAAACAAAAATAACAACTGGAAATACCTCAAACTAAATGTCTTCTGCATAGCAAAAGAAATCATCACCAAAACAAAAAGACAACCTACTGATTAGGAGAAGATATTTGCAGTCCATATATCTGAGAAGGGTTTAATATCCAAAATTTACAAAGAACTCATAAAACTCAACAACAGAAAAATGAACAACCCAATTAAAAAAAAAAAAGGCAGCAGTAGATAGACATTTCTCCAAAGATGACATACACATGGCCAACATGCACATGACCAGATACTCTTCCTCATTTGTTATTAGGAATATGCAAATCAAATCAGTAATGAGATGTCACCTTAAACCTGTAGACTGGCTAATATTTAAAAGTCCAAAAACAGCAAATGTTGGCAAGGATGCAAAGAAAAGAGAACACTTTTACACTGTTGGTGGGAGTGCAACATGGTGCAACCCTTATGGAAAACAATTAAAAAATTGAGAGTGGAAATCCCATATGACACTGTCTCACTTCTGGGTATTTACCCAAGAGACACAAAAGCAAGAATTCACAGATATAGATACCCACACACACATACCCATTTTATTACAACATTACTTATATGGGCCAAGAATTGATGGATAAAGAAGATGTTGTATATATACACAATGAAACACTACACAGCCCTTAGCAAGATGAAATTGTGTCATTTGTGACAACTTGGATGGAACTAGAGAGGAGTATGCTTAGTGAGATCAGTCAGAAGGAGAAAGACAAATACAGGGTGATCTCACTCTTATTTGGATTGTAAAAAACAAACCAAAGGAAAAGAATAAGCAAAAACAATAGACAGTAACAATAGAACTGAGGTTACCATTAAGAAACAGCTTGTGGGCAAGTGGTAGAGAGGTCCAATGGCCAGTGATGAAGAGCTTTTGGTAAGTTAGTGGTGGGCAGGTTATATTGACATATATATGAGGAATGGGGAACCTACACATATATGTTAATGTTATTTTGTAAATCAAAGCTACCTCAATAAATATTAAAAAATTCATATTACACAGTGTTCTTTCTAAAGTTTCAAATCTGATCATACTCCTGGAACCACAGAGCTACCAAAATAAGTTCATTCTGCCAGCATGGCTCTACCATGCTGTATAACCAGGCGCTATCTTGGCTCTCCAGCCTCTTCCCCACACTCCATTCGTGCCCCTATGCTTCAGCCCTGCAAGTCAGATCTGCCATTTACAGAACATGTTCTTGTGAGCGTGAAATGCTTTGAACCTATTTCTTCAGCCAGAGTCATTCCCACCCCCTCTTTTCTTGTTTGTTGTTGAAATATATAATCATCTTTTAAAATGTAGATCAACGAAAACTTCTACTGGTTCTAATGAAGTTTTTCTCCATCTCATCAGAAGGAATTGCGTGGATCTTTTCTCCCATATATATATATGTCCTTGTACGTTGTACTCATTCTGTTGTGTGGTTACTCCTGATATACATCTCCCAAGAGTAATGCCAACTCTTCTCAAACCACAACCAGCCTAGTGCTTACAAGAGACCAGACAAATAAGAGACGTGTAGCAATCGTGCTTTCTTAGATTCATGAAACTTGCACTTGTGTACTATCTTTCCTCCAAGCTATATCATTACCAATCTCTGGTTAATGAGCTTGAATTAATATTTCCCTGTAATGCTTCCCTATGGGTCTTTAGGCCATCATTTTCATCTCCTTTTATAGGTCCTTAGAGTGGAGTTTAAATAAACTGTAGTTACTAATAGAATTACTGCATATCTGCCATGAGCAGTGCAATTTGAGGTTGAACACAAACAAGTAAAAGCACAATGTGCGGCTCAGAGTCATAGGAGGACATGATGGCTTCACAGGACTTTAGAGTTAGAAGAACCTTTTTCAACTTTAATCCAGCCTGTCATTTTCAGAGGAGAAAACTGAGCGAAGAGAGGCATCATTAATGTTATACATTTCTTGCTAAGTTATATATATAAATATATCATATGTTCTATATTAGTTGAGATTGTAATAAAATTAAACAAAAACCTATACTCTCTAGTAATGCAATACATGCACATGTACACACACACACACAGTAAGAGAATACTTTAAGTGTACAAAGTGTTAATGTTTAGTCAGCAAATGAAATTTATTTTAAAATTTGAAAGCCCTAGTTAAGGGATGAGACTCTGGTGTTCCCTGAGACACATAATTTAGACTCTTTGTACCTCAGTTTCCTCATTTATAAAACAGAGATGATAATGACTATCTTGAAGTGTGCTGTAGGTATTACAAATATTGCAACTAAAACACTCTAGCAGCCAAAAATACTTTGGTGGTAAGCAACATATAGCCCAACTTAGAGTATCTCAAACAAATAAAGGTTGGTTTTTCACATTAAAATTCTATAGATGTCAGCGTTGGTCCAGTGGCAAGTGTTCCTGAAAGTTTTTTGTGCAGTAAGACTTTTCTCCATGATTGTGGCCTCACAGTGTCCACATCACAGCTGAAGATCCAGATCATGCCTTCACTCAAGACATGAAGAAAGATGGAGAAAACGAGGGACCTGCTGGGCACACCTAACACAGCAAGTTCACCCACACATGTCATCAGCATCCTGCTTGCATTCCTATCATTGCCCACAGCTGGAGGGAAAAAAAGTGACAAAAAGCAAACGTTTGGTTTTTAAGCCTTTGTGGTGAAGATGTCAAGGTAAAGGGAGGTAGGAATAACTTTTCAGTAACCAATGAACTGGACCTTCCACAGAAACCCACTGTAGAAGAAAAGGCTTACTAAGGGACAGTGACTGGAGTTTTAAATAAACCCCGGAAGTTTGCCATAAAGCAGCCATCTTGATCTCTGTGATCACCTGTGATCCTCTCCTTCAGCCATGAACTTACTGTTGCAAAGAGTTAACAAGAGTGTGCAGCCTACTGGGGTGTGTGGTTCGCACCTCCACTGCACCACTTGATTTTCATGTCATATATTTCGTGAGATTGTCCTGGGATTACGGGAATTTAGTGACTGAGGTTATGAACTCCATTATTTTGGCATTAGCCCTCAAGGTAAAGATCCAATATTAAGTTGGCCTTTATATCTATTTTTAACATCTTGGATTTGGATTTAAAGGAGATTAGATAAAACCCCAACTACATTGAAGACTGTGGCAGAATGAAAATGCATGTAGAAGCATGAAGAATCAATGTGTTCTTTATCATCCTTAACAGCTTCGATAAAATGACTGACTATTCTTGGCGTCAAAAATAATTCAGGATTTAATTGGCAAAGGTATTTTAAGGTTCTGTCTTTTTCTATTTTCTCCTGCCTTGGTGAAGCTATGAATTATGTTGCAAGTACTGAGCATCTTGAAATAGTAGTTACTAAGACAACGTCTTGAATTAAGAATTAGCTGGGTTTTTAAAAATTTTCCTGTATGTTCAAACAAACATATTGTTATTGGGCTTCTCGTTTTGTTGTGGCACATCTTCCTAAGAGGAGCCTGTGCGTTCTTTAGATTATGAAAGTTAGTGTTTTCGCCTCTCCATAAGTAAGTGAATGTTTAACATATACAATCTTTCCTTCCTAAAGGAAAGCTTCTTATTACACATTACGGAGTCAGCTTACATTCTTCTTCATAGGTCTCCCGGCTGTCTTTCACTAAAATAGAGTAAATAGCAATTTGTTTTCAAAAACTGATTTGAGAGTTCCCACAATTATCAGTCAGTGAAGCCTGGGTTTGTTTTCTGTATGCTTTCCTTAATTTCTTATTCCCCTAAAGTGGCAAATTATGAATCTCAAATCTGCGGTGTGTAGGCTACATATGTCAGGTACTGCTGGTATTACGAGCAAACTATTCTGCTGCAGTTACTGTTCCCTGCAAAAACAAAAGCCTTCCTATAGACACATTAGGACCAGAAGGCACGAGAAGAATACACAACTCAACCTGCTTATGCTACTCCAACAGAATCAAAGCACAGGTTCGCTAAATCATTTGCTCAAGACAATAAACTAATGGCAGAGGTAAACTGAACCCCAGATCTTCATAAACTTGAAATTTCTTCACTCCTTTTTCTGTAGATAATGTGAAGATGGCCCTCTCATAATCACCTACATTCCATACCTCTTAGCTGGATGTCAGGCACTGTGCTAGGTGCTAGGAATATAAAAAGGATGAGATATGATCTTGCCCTTAAAGAGTTCACAGTCTTTAGAATCTTTGAGAGGAAGGAAAACTGAGAAGGGCTAAATTTAGGTGGATGTCTCTATCCATGTAAGAGAGAAAACAGAGGGGGAAGGAGGTGGTGATTTAAATGAAATGAAATCTCTCCTTTTATGAATTCTGTCTTCTCTAAACAATCTTTCTCAAAAGGTCATAAAATGACTTGGTATCCAGTAGACTGAGAAAATAATACATGGCTTAGTCATTTATCTCTCTCATCTCAATTTCTTCATCTGTAACTATGGATGATAATAATGCTTTAACTACTAGAGTTGTGAAAACGTAGTAACATAGAATGTATAATATGTGCATTAAAAGGAGAATTTGCTATTCACCAGGTGGCCTTCAGAGAAACT
Source organism: Solenodon paradoxus (assembly GCA_004363575.1). Classification (NCBI taxonomy): domain Eukaryota; kingdom Metazoa; phylum Chordata; class Mammalia; order Eulipotyphla; family Solenodontidae; genus Solenodon; species Solenodon paradoxus. The sequence goes on from RJWH01000378.1 coordinate 683,075, forward strand.
GATTTTCCTCTTATATTTATCCCACTAGTTTTCCTCCATCAAACAATTTGCCCTTCAAATCTAAAAGAAAACTTTGCTCAATAATCTTCCTCTTATACCTCTTGGATCTGGTGACTTCTAAAGCTGTCAGCAATGCAAAGTCCTTAGAAATCTGAGTGAAGAGTATACTGTGGGTGGGGCAAGGGGAGCTCACTAGGATGTGTGAAGGAGGGAGCTATTAGGAAAGTCCTAGCAGGCCCCATGCAGGCTCCTCCACTGTGATGGCAGTGTGGCTGCTAGTTCTTCAAGAATAGAGAGCCTTCAGTCTCAACGTTCACCATTTTCCCTCCATCTTTCTCACCTCTACCATAAGGGCACCAACGGGCACCAGCAGGCTTTAGGCACATCTCATTCTCATCTCTGGGAATAGTGGGAATCTTCCTAGATTGTTTCCTTTTTATTATTATAAAATAATGACGTTTATCTTTATTATGAAAAGATCCGTCAGTTTTAAAAATCAGAGAGGCTGAGCTATAAGCACTTAAATTTTGAAATTTCACTACCTTTTGAACATCAGCATGGAAGTGAATTGTTGAAAAGATTTGATAAGTGAATTTTAATATTACTGTTCCATGAAAAATGCTTTTCTTGGCTTAAGCTTTGAAGTTTCATGATAATAAATATATTCAGAGGATTTTTTTACATCATTTCAGATCTCTTGATTGGTATGTATTTTAGCATGATAAATATATTTTGTGCTCATAAGTTTGATAAGTAACCACACATTATGTCAAGGACAACTTTGATCTGTAAATCACAATAAATTAAAGCTCATACTCTGCTTTCTGGACATTGTGAAATACAAAAATAAATGCCCTCAAAGAGCTCACAGTTTAAGTGGGGAAACAATCATTTCATTGCTACCAGAAATTGACCTCACTGTCCTGCTAGCAGCTGTGGACTGTGGTCCAAGTTATTTAAAAAAAATAAAAATTGCAAATTACAAATCAACTCCAAATCATGAAAGAAATACAGTTGCACACTTACTTCCCTTTTTCTTTATCTTTGAATGCTGCACTGTATATCACCTACTTAGAGATAAATGTTGTAAAATTTTGAGACCTTGCCTTACTCACAGGAAAAGATGGAGCACTATGATGAACCTCTGTGGTTCAGATGCTAAGGTGTGGGCCATATAAAGCCCAAAGACCTGGGTTCAAGGCCCAGGGCCAGGGGAAGGAAAATACATGCATACATACATACAATTCTGGGGCATGTCCTGGTGACTCAGGTGGCTGAGATTATAGTTTGCAGAACATGTACAGCCCAGTGACCTAGATTCAAGACCCAGGACTGGGATGAAAAACAAAAATGAACAACCAAATAAGATATATTTTCCTTCCTTCCTTAAATGCTCCCCATTCACCCTTCCTCCCTTCTTCTCTTTAAAAGAAAAAGAAATGTAGGATGGAGGATATTATTCACACAGGGTCTTTTGACTTTTTGAATTATTTGATTATTTATTCACATAATTTCTTCCCCTGAATTGCTTGAATATCTACCTTCTTTCATTTTCTAAGTATACCCATGGGATAAGATTCAGTGTTATTCAAAAGAATGTTTGTTTATCCACTTCTCTGTACAGTAGAAAAGAGAGGCATTTTTATCAAAACCTGAGTTGCCTGGCAACTGCATTAGCTTTCCATTCTAGTTAACTAGCTGTGGGTAGTCTGTGAGCATCCCAGGATTGAACCAGCACACACACAATCACAGGAGGCTGAGAGCTAAGGTCAACGACTAGACTCCAATCTCAATAGAATTGATGCTCCTTGCATTTATAAAATAAAAGGTGCTCAGATTTGAAAAGGACCTAAAATGCTTTTTTAATCGAATGCCATCTCCTCTAACTTCACTGCTGAGTTATGGACCAAGCTCTGCTGAATATCTGCCAAATTTAGTGAACTATTAAACTCAAGACTTCCTTCAACAATGCACAGGCTGGAGTCTAAACAGATGGTGAGGTTTCAAAATATTAACGATGTTTGTATTTCAATAGTTTTTGTTTTCTGATATTTTTAAAAGGATATGAATTTCCTTTCATCATGAAGAAAATCACTATTGTTTATCTCATCTTTGGATAGTTTTAACTCAAAAGTTCTTCCTTATACTAAGACAAAATCTTTTTATTAACTCTGTCCATTAAAGGTTGTTTCCTTGCTGGTGCTTTATAGTTAAAATGTCTTTTTATCCCCACATGACAGTCTAGCAACATCTTATCCTCATCTAGGCTTTGGCTTCAGGCTAAATTTTCCTTTTCTTCGATCAGGCCTCACCCACCAAGTGCCAAGTCCCTTCACCATCCTGACCACTCATCTCGAAACTCAAACTCTTTTTCAAATATTGTTTTGAGCAGAGGACATTCTGGGAATCACAGAATAAATTGAGACCATGCCTTAACTTGAGCTGAAACCATACTGCGCTTATTTTAGAGAAAAGCTCCTGTTCCCTGTACACATGCACAGCTAGTAAACAAAATCTGTCCCATCACGTTCATGTGCTTTAGCAATATTCGGACCCAAATGCAAGACCTTAATATGTATTCTACTAAATCTTGTTTAATCCTGTCCCTCAGGTTAATCAGCAAAATCTCCTAACTCTTTTCTTCAACATGTCTTTTCCTTCAGCTTGATGCCATACAACTACATGTTGAATAGATGAAAAAGACAGTCCCACGGTAAGTCGTTTAACCCACCACCACACTGACAGTAATCCTTTAACTCACCCTTGATTATACTTAGTTACTGCTTCTTGTCTCCAGCCCATCATTCTCTTTCTCCATGAAAAACATTCCATGAAGAAACTTGCTAAATGCTTGCAGGAGCTATGGAACAAAATGAAGATATTTTGCCACTTCTTATATTCAGGTAGCTTTATATTACCTCCAACAAATCCAACAAATGTCTACTGAGTACCTAGATGCAAGGTGCTATTCTAGGTTCCAGGGATATATATCAAAACAAGAGTTTTTGCATTTTCATACAAAAAGAATTGCCATACTCATTTTTCAGAGTAGAATCATGAGGCTCAAAGATGTTAACTAACTCCCCAAGTGAATATACAAAAGTGCTAGAGCCAGGACATGAACCTAATTTAACCAAATACTATAAATGTCTTTTCACTGCTGATACCATCTCTGAAGCCCAAATCCACTCCAATTTCTTCACCTGCTGCCTTTTATGAACAATGGCTCACTCTTTATTAAAACGCTTGTCTGTAGAGACTATGCCTCAATCCCAAGGTGTGACTAATGATGGGAATTATAGAAACCACAGGAGACAGATAGGAAAAATATTTGGGGCATCCAGGCTGTCAGTTCATATGGAACCACTAACTTTCAGTGTTTTTTTTTTTTTTTCTGAAAGCAATTCACTTTCTGGTCTTATTGTTATCCTTTTAACATGAATCCACCTCCTTCAAAAATGAACACCCACATGCTCCTGAGGAGGGATAGGCAGACTGAAGTACATTCAATTTCATACTGCTAAGTAATAAAATGTGCCTCAATTCTTGTGAGTTATTTGCTGTGTCATAGCCAAGACTCAAGCCTTGGAGAAGAGGATGAGGGTTGAGGCTTTCCAGAGCTAGTTTTCTGTTCCTTGAAGAAAACACTAAATGTGTGTTTAATGCAAAAAAATACCAGCCCACTAGTCCAGAATCCCTGACATTTGTCTTTACTCAATTACTTAATAAACTTAAGTTCATGTCCTTAATTTTTCACAATTGTCTTTTTCTTCCAAAACAAAATCATAGTTAACTAAAATTTTATTGAAAAAGTAACAACTGAAGCTGGATTAAATTCTTTAGTAGAATAAAAGAGAAGTCTCCCATAGTCCCAAGTCTATCTTTGTGTTACTCAGATTATAATTTATCTGCATGTTCTTTAAGTCTCATTTTCTATGAAAGTATGTATATCTATGTGGTTTTTTTCTGGGAACCTTCCCATACTGGGCAGAAAATGTGCTACATTCTATTAATGCTTGCGTTATATTCTTATATGAATATACTATATCTGATTAAACCAGCCTCCTACTGATGGACATTTAGCTATGTCACAATTAAAAGTAATATTTTAATTCATTGAGCTTAAAATATATGCATGTGCCAAGTGCTAACCTGCATTCTAAGCACTTTACAACAGTGATTTTATTAGTCTATGAAATAACTCATTGAGATTAGGTATCGATATCATTGCCTCACTTTTACAGATAGGAACATGGGGAATCGAGTAATTTAGTGAGTTGCCCCAGGTCGCATGTCTGTAACAGACAGAGCCGGAATTCAAACTCAGACTATTCTTGTTCAAGGCTCCACAAGGTTCCTTGCCATTGCTGCAGAATAATTGTCTGTTCCTGAGGCAGATCAGTTGTGTGGCCTCACGAGTGAAAGATGCTTTTAGTAGCCAGTACCGGCATGTGAAATCATGGAGAGGAGAAAAAACAGATGATAAAATGCATCAAGAGCCACCTCCATTCCACTCTAGCCTCATTCCTGACACTCTCAAAGCTTGGTGAAAGGAACACAGACCAAACCTTCGGAAGTGAGAAATTCCCCAGCAAGTGTGAAGTCACTTCAACCAGACACATTGCAGGATGGAGGTGACAGCCAAAGAGCATTTATTATTATTATTATTATTATTATTATTATTATTATTATTATTATTATTATTATTATTTTGAGCTCTAGCTTTTAAATCCTATAGAGCAACAACACAGACAGTAAAACAATTTTGTACAAAGCCTCATTGGGGTGCACAGTTTTAAGTTAAGGATAAACAATCTAATCCTGGCTTTTTAAAAGAATTTGTCTCAAGGAAAAAAAAAATGTTTAAATCAGAGCTACAATTATAGCTTCTCTGTCGGAAGAGAAACAATATTGTTTCTCTGAAAAAACTCAAAAGGCAAAATGCACTTACTCCTTTTTTTTCCAGATGTAGAGCAATTGGTTCAATGGTGCCAATTTTTCTATTTCTTAAAGACAGTGTTGCATGCTGTCAGGAGCCATACTATTTGAATTTCAAAAGATCTGAGAACTTGGTCAATGGCTGGGGTTTTAAACTTGACAAGTTCCACTTTCCCCTTCTCAAGTGATAAACAAAAAATATCTGCCAATTTCTTTCAGTACATTCATTGCTAATTAGTTCACTGCTCTAATTTTATTTCTGGCCTTGGATATAGCTGGCACTTTTCTGGTATATGGGTAGTAACATAAACGTTTGCATATTTTTGAAAGTCTGAGAATATTAATCACCTTGAGAGAAGTAGCTTTAATGAGAGCACAAGAGCTTCATCTGAACAATTTCTTTCCCTTTGTTATTACCGGTGATAGAAAAGCAATTTGAATCTGCACACCTAAAATGTATGGAGTGTTGTAAAATAATGATACTTCAATAAATATGTTTTTTTAAAAAATGAAAATTGAATTTCAGGATGAAAACACTACAGTGAATAAGTAGAGTACAAGTATATGCAACTCCTGGGTCAAAAAATCAAAACAGAACAATTCAGAATATTTAATGACCTGACTGAGAGACACAAATTAATTTTATGATCTGTTGAAAAAGGGATAGCATTTCCAAGATTTAGAAAGATTTACAAATGCAATTACAGAAATACTGAAAATCTTTGAAATGCGTCTTGATGATTTGTTTGACAATCCTAGAGGTCAGACTCACTGAGGATTTAAAATCAGCTGTCATCCTACCTCCATATTCTGGTTCTGATGTTCCCTCACATTCACTGTCACCCTCCTTTCTAGGGTGGATTGCATTATAAAACAACGAGATGTACACTCCAATGCAGGATTCGTACTCACCATGACCATTTTAATCTTCTACTTTTGCAAATAAAACATGAACCTTCACCACCCCCAAAATAAATATCTATCATTGCTCTATTTCAAATGAAAACTTATCTGATAAAGCTACATCTCTATCAGAAATACTAACTTGAATAAGAATAATTGTGCTATATCAGCTATGCAGAAAAAATTGTGGAAAGACTTTGAAATATACGCAAAGTATGTTTTCAATAAAAATTATCTTCTGCTTACTGTGTACTCATAGAAGAAGATAACTCAGTATGTACTAAAGAACTTGTGTCTTTTGTCTTTGAGCTATTTTACAATTCTGTACATTTAAGAATTGCAATTTAATAGACATTTTTTTTTTTTTTGCTTATGGACCTGCAAATTAATTCTGTCCTTGAAGAGACAATTGCTTTCTATCTTCTATCCTGCAGAAATAAGCAATTTGCCCACATAAGACAATCCATCCCTGAGATCCAAGTCTTTGCCTCCTTATGATTTAGATAATTCAGATAAGGGGCAAATTGCCTCTTCTGGACCTCCCCTGAGCCAGCAGACTTCCCAAAGCCTGAATATAAATAAAGAGGTTGGAAAAGAAGAAAATGAAGAAGAAATCCAGGTGAAATCAACCATCCTGATGCAAAGATAGAAAAGGTCTGCAAGATCAAGTGCCATGTTGTTTTGTTTCCAAATGAACTCAGAAAGGAGTGCAGGTAGAAAGACCGTCATCAGCTTTTTCCTTAAAGGTGATGTGTGGCAAGTCATGTCAAAAGAGAGTGATCTACTACTATGCCATTGACCAGACTACTGTTCGAGACACACCAGAAGGATTACAAGTTTTATATTTCTCAAGTGGACACATCAAAAAATATTTCACAGATGGAAGGAAATAAACCACATTTCCGGATGGACTTATTTGCTAATGGACAAGAAGATAGTGTAAGTATCGCCTTCAGGGGAGGACTTTCACAGAAAAGAAACTGAATAATACATCTGGAATAAACATTTGCCTCCAGCAATTTTTTAAGCTATACCTAACTTACACTCGGTTCCTCTCCAGAATATAATCAGTTGCGACTAGTTTGGGGAGCATTGCACTCTAGAGAAGCTTGACCTAAAGCAAATACAACTCATTAGTATCTTAAATTCTCCACCTCTGGGAGGAGTTTCACTGCCCCTTTCTGAACATTGGATGTTTGAAGAGGCGTGTAATTGTAACTGGGATTTTTTGCATCTGCGCACTATGGGGAAAGAAATCCTAGCAACCAATTACCAATCATTTCTTACTTTCCTGTCGACTCCTATAAAGCCTCCCTGAGGCAGAGCTTTGGAGATGATTCCCCAGCTTCTTTGCTTATTACAAGCAATAGAAGTTCCCTGTTCAAAAAGATAAGCATAACCAATGCTTACCTCGGAATGGGTGGACTTGTCCTGTCTGGTTCCTTTCCATTATAAAAGCTTTTCCCAAATGGTACAATTGTCAAAGTACAGTGAGATGGCAACAAAACCACAGAGTTTAATAATGGCCAAAGAAAATTACATCCTACCTAGTTCAAGAAGAGGATTATCCAGATGGTACTATCAAAACTGCATATACAAATGGTCACCAAGACACATATGTAACTCATGGAAGATGAGTTAAAAACAAGGATGGTAATGTTCCAACAGATACAAAGCTGTAGTGAATTTTGTGTAACAAATCATGAAATAATACTAACTGGATTTTCTTGTTTACAAAAATAGAAAAAGCCAATTTTGCATCTATTTGCAAATTTATTTCTTAATCTACTTATGCATCTACTTTTTAAATTCTCTTTGGAACCAAGTGCAATATCTTATTGATTACCTTATTAATGAGTTAGATAAACTCTTTGACATTTATTCATTTTATATGCATGTAAAAGTCATGATTTCCTCTTATAAAAATAATCTCTAACAATTTAAAAAATTGTTATATTTTTCAATTCAATTTATTTTTTAAATTACTAAACCATCACTTCATTTTGCCAGATAACTTTGAGGTTCTCTTTTTGAAGACCAAAATATGGAAATATAATTATTTCCCCAGTTCGGTTCATTATCCTTACCTTACAAATAATTTTTTCTCATAATCTCAGATCTTTTGTTTGCCTTATAAATGTCTGAGTCATAGATTTTCTTAACGGATTAAGTCAGGAAAATTCCTCAAACAGGGATCACTATGGCTATCAAATTAGTAAACTAGGTTTCCTTTTCTTTAAAACTTTTTTTGGGGGTCCTACATTTCCAATATCTATATTCTATATATCAATACTATATTTTTCAAACCAATGGAGTGTGACTAATTAATATTTTGGAAAAAGTATTTCGTGCCTAAAATCAAGAAATGCCCTCAAGAAAGCCTTTAAGTATCTAGACCTTATATAATCTGATTAGATTCTCCTGATGCATAAAGTAATGCTGAAAGTATACTGGATATTTGATAAAAATAGAATCATTATCTTCCAGGAAAATTTTTGAAATGATATCACAGTACCTTTAGCAATAATTACTAAGATATTGTGTATTATGATAAATACAAGCACATATGCCCTCATCCCAAGAGTACTGAGAAATGAATACGCAATTTTCATTGGGGTTGATTTCAGTTTGAGATATTTTTAAACTGGAAACAGTATATCCTAAACGCATTTAGGGTATTCCTGCTATATTTGAGGAATAGGGGCAGACAGAAGGCCAGCAAGTTGTTGTGATAGAATTTCATTAACAACTTAAAACTGTTCTTATGAAACCTATAGCTACAAGGACTAGACAGGAGAGACTAAGGAAAACCACAAAGCTTTGATAAAACTAAGAGTGAACCATGGCACTTGTTGCATCAATAACAGTCTCTTTACAAGGGTTGAAATTCAGACTTCGTTTTTTTTCTTTGGCTTACTCTTTTAGGAACTCTAGAAATAGGAACTGTTGTCAATTCTGAACCTTAAGTTCCCTCAGGAAAAAGAATATTCATAGGAAAAGTAGACCCAAGAATGCTACTTATGCTTATAAAACAGTTTAACTTCAGTTTATATTTACTAACGCCATAAATGGTAACTTTTTTTAGCATACTCTTTGCTTAATATGAAAAATCCTCGGTCCTGTTAAGGCTCCTTCAAATCCTCCTAATAGTTCTACTGGTCACCCACAGGAGGTATAGGGTGATTTTTAAAAGTCAAGTCATATCTCAGCACTTACTATCATTTATTCAACCCCCAAATTCCCATTCTAGAAAATGATTAATAATGGTATCTATCTTAGAAGACTGCTTTGAGAATTAAGAAAATTAACATAGAACATCTATCCATGTACCTGTTTGCTGTTTGTATGTTGTCCTTGGAAAGGTGTCTAGTAAAGTTATCCACTCATTTTTATTTGGATTGCTTGGCTTTTTGATGTCTAATTTTATGAGTCCTTTATATATTTTGGATATTAAACCCTGTCTGAGGTGTGAAGA